>JASVEL010014151.1:0-105021 GCA_032618575.1 Nicotiana noctiflora
GGACCCTTGTAAATCAGCTATATAGCTCTTGTGAGTAATTATCGTTAGGCTAAAAAATGGCTTAATGATATCTTTAAAATAGTATGATATTGTTTATTTTAGATTATATTCTTACGATTTTTCCCAAAAGATCTTACGTACAGTTAGTTAAGTTAAGAGATCTCTATACTTTATAGATAGGTTCCCAATCTTTTCAGCTATCAATACGAAATTTTGTTCGTATAAACAATAATCTTTCCCTCAAACTAAGTTCCACGCAGCTCACTACCATTCACGGTTTTCCTCCTCGAACTAAATTTCAAGTGACTCATTATCGTTTATGGGCTAATTTGGTGATGAACTGTGTATCATCCTGTTAGATTTCATAGGATCAGTGAGAAGAACCCTAGAATAGGGAGGAACACACGCAGAGAAAGAAAGAGAGAGCAGAAGAAGAGAAAATAAGAGAAATGATTTTTCTGTATATTGAATGTAAATGTATACACATCAACAATTAATTAACAACTTCTAGCCTCATAACTAATTAATGAATGTCTATCAACAATTAATGAACAACATCTAACCTCCTAACTAACTAATGAATGTCTACAGTGTTGCTTGTTTCGTAACTTATAGAAAGAGTATCAGAATATATCCTATCCTTGATTATGATGTAGGGTATCCCTCTTCTTTATCTCGAAGAAAGAATAGCTCTTATTAGTTTTTTACATGGTCAGTTACTTATTAAATAGTATTTATATAAAAAGCATTACTTTTGCTTTATTCCAATAAGAGCACATTCATTTACAAATACAGCATATTTTAAAGATAATGTACGTTTAGTGATCTTCAAATTTTGAAACATAATCCACAATTTAAGGAATTAATTTGAACAATAATAATCTATTCATATTTCTTCTCATCATTAATTTAGACTTACCATTTTTCTATAAAAGTTCCTCCCTAACATGTTGCTCTTAGAATTTTTATTTTCATTATTATATCAATCCATATTTTTATTTCGTGTTTGAAGGTGTATATATACTTATGTATATATATTTTTAAAGGTAATTTCAAATATGTAGTGATAAATATATTATGTAGATTTGACTATACCAAACCCATTTTATGTTTGTTCAACGTATATTTTTATAATATATGACGTATAAACAAATATATATATATATATTATATTAAATGTATAAATTATATACTTGATTAGATCTATATATAGTTTAAGTATATTTGACATATAAAATATATACTCTGATATGTGATATATTGTTTATATTTGATGTACATTAGGTACACACAGTAACAAGACATATATCTTTATAAATATACTATTAGGATATCAAAGCAAACACATGTATAATGGAAACAACTCTAGTTTTACAGATTCACAAAATATTTATAATGTTTCATTATTCTTACTATATACGAAAAATAACTAAAAAAAAAGAAAATAAGTGCTAAACTTTCCTTCGAAGGATTCTTACATGCTTTTTGGGTGTGACATTAATGTAGATGGGAGATGTGCATAGAAGATAATTAATGAGTTGTATAATGAAGAGCGATAAGCCAGGGGCTGTTGAACAATAACTTAGTAATAATTTGTGAGAGTAAAACTTCTTATGTTTTTGATAAGTCATTTGTGATATCTGGCTGCTGTTAGATTGATAGTCGATTGGTTGAATTGTTTCCTCCTATGTTCTAGAATTATGTTGTGCATTGTTTCCTCTATATATTTTCTAAGGCTACTTTTCACCATCTACAAGCTCAACAGCCAATAGGACTCTCAACCACAGTAATTTATTCATTTGTTAATAAACAACTTCGATTGTTAGCAATATATATATAAAATATTAATCCTTCGACAGTTAGTACCCATTAGTTTATTGTTAGTTATAGTCAGAATGTCCAGCCTTAAAATTTTTGTATAATTTATAAGTTTAATAATTTGTATTAGGCTTTGCATAATCTGTTGAATTTTTCAAGTTTATTTACTCTATCTCTTTCTTGTCATGTTTAGTTTAAGTAGTCTTTAACTTAAACTTTAGATGGATGATTTCATCGCAATTATAGTGGGCTTTGTATATTTTTAATATATAAACTAACTTATAATCCATTTAGCTTTATAACTAGTTAAATTGGCGCTCAATAAACAAAAGAGCTAAAAATAAATTGGTAAAACTGGAGTATATATCTGGACATTCAACAAATATGAGTAGTAAGTTTTGAAAATTTTAACATATATGATATATGATTCTTCTATAAAATATAACTTTAATAATTTTATTCTTAAAATATGAATCAATTGTTAAAATAGTTTAACTATTTAATAGTTTAAATGATAGTTTTAATAGATTTATGTTTGATAGTTTCAATTGTTAAAATGATAGCTTTGAGCTATGAATTACCTACTAATAGGATGGTTATTTTATTTTGAACTTCCTTTTTGATTAATTTCGCCTTTTTACTAACACATTTTTCGCTTTTGCAGTAACTATAGAAAAGAAAAGACTATCTTGACCGTCATGGACAATCTTAGAAATAAAAGTTGGATGTATGTGATAGAGTTAGTAAAAAATATTTTGATGGAGTAGAGGATTTTTTAAATCATGCCTTTTCTGAAAAACAAGATGGCAAAAAAATTTCATGTCCTTGTACGACGTGTGTGCTTATCCATCAAGTAAATCGGGCTACAACATATGATCATCTTATGATTAATGATATTACACCATTATATGATACTTGATTTTGTCATGATGAGTCTCTAAAGGGATTAAACAATGCTAGAGCAAATAATCGCAGTCGGTCAACTCAAATGGGCGATAATATGAGAGGAATGATTCATGATGCATTTGCAGGTGTTACACAGTTCATGGATACTGATGTTAGTGAATCAGGTGGCATAGAGCAAGACTTACAAGAGAATACTGCCCATTCATTTGGAAATCAACCTCATCCAGAGGTGGATAAGTTTGAATGGCTCATGAAAGAGGCAAATGAAGAATTATATCCTGAACGTAAGAAGTTTAACAAACTCTCCTTTTTGCTGCATTTGTATCGTACAAAATGCATGTTCAAGTGGTCAAATGAATCTTTTAATTTTTTGTTTGGACTATTGAAAGATATGTTTCCTCAAGGAGAAAAACTACTTCCTTCTTTCTATGAGACCAAAAAGATAGTTGAAGGTTTGGGCTTAAAGTATGAAAAAATCCATGCTTGTCCCAACGATTGCATGCATTTTACGAAAGAGTTTGCTAATAAGAATGTCAATGAATGCAAAGTATGTGGAGCTTCTAGATGGAAAAATGATGCCAGAAAAATTCCAGCCAAGGTCTTAAGGTATTTTCCTTTAAAACCAAGGCTACAGAGATTGTTTATGTCTTCATAAACATCTAAAGCAATGCGCTGACATCATGATGATTGCACTAAATATGGAGTTTTACGACATCCTGCAGATTCTAAAGCTTGGAAAAATTTCGATAGTAAATATTTCGAATTTGCTGGATATCCTCGCAATGTGCGCCTTGGATTAACTTCTAATGGGTTCAACCCATTTGGCACAATGCGAACTGTATACAGTATATGGCCAGTAATTTTAATGCCATATAATATTCCACCATGGATGTGCATGAACAAGAGTTCTTCATTTTGTCCTTACTTATTCCTGGACCAAATGTTCCTGGCAATAATATTGATGTCTTTTTGCAACTTTTAATAGAAGAGTTAAATGAATTATGAGATGATAGGATAGAATACATATGATGCCTCTGCTAAGGAGATATTTCAAATGCAAGCAGGTCTCATGTGGACTATAATTGATTTTTCAGTATATGGTACTCTCTCTGGATGGTGCACTTATGATTGATTTGCATGTGCTTCTTGTAACATAAACACTCAATCTATAAGGCTCTCACACGACAGAAAGTTTTGTTACATAGGGAATCAACACTTCTTGAAGTCAAGATACAAATATCAGAATGATGCAAAATCGTTTGATTATACTAAAAAAATAAGACCTGCACCTTGTCCAGTAACTGGGGCACTCGTGATGAATCAAGTTAAAGATATAAAATTTACTTTTGGCCAGACGAGTGAAGGTGTAAGTGGAGTGATGAAAAACACATGGAGAAAGAGGAGTATTTTTTTCGATTTTCCTTATTGGAAGTCTAACTTGGTGTGCCATAATCTTGATGTGATGCACATAGAAAAGAATGAGTGTGATAACTTAATTTATGTATTATTGGATCTTGGTAAAAATTTTAAAGATAACTTAGAAGCTCGATTGGATACGGAGATGAAAATATGACCAAGTTTATGTCCTCAATATCGAGCTAGTGGGAAAACATATCTTTCTCCTACTTATTTCACAATGTCTCAAAAAGAAAAAGAGTTATTTTATGATGTACTACAAAATGCCAAGTTTCCAGATGGCTATACGTCTAATATCTCACGCTACATTCGCAAGTGAAAGATATCTGGGTTAAAAACTCATGATTGTCATGTTATAATGCAAGAAATTCTTCCCCTTGCCTTGTTGAGATCAACAAATAAAAGAGTTAGTTCTATTTTAATTGAACTATACACATTCTTTCGTGTTTTATGTAGTAAAGAACTAAAATTAGAAGAGTTAAAGTTAGTTGAAGAAAAAAGTTCAGAAACTTTTTCTACCATGGGGAAACTTTTCCTCCTAGGATTCTTTACTGTCATGATACACTTGGTAATTTACTTGGCAATTGAGACTAAACATATGGGGTCGGTACATTATCGCTGGATGTACCCAATTGAGAGGTACGAAGAATATCACTGAAACGTAATTATATATATTTAGTTATTAAATATTATAATATCATATTAATACCATTATTTTATTTCATAGGTATTTGGGTACTTTAAAATCATATGATCGTAATCGTGCATGTCCAGGTTCGATAGCAGAAGCATGCATAGCAACGAGTGTATGGCATTTTGCTCACGATATTTGGAGGGTAGAGATTCAAGGTCTTATTGTTCAAGAAAATGCGGCAATGAGATTGGGCATGAGACTAGTAAAGAAGAATGTCTTTTTCCAAACAGTGGGGAGTCGTATGGTGGACCAGATGTATTTGAGTTGGATGAGAAAACAAGGTTGGAAGCATATCGATATGTGTTTTTCAATTGTGATCAGAGGTTGTTGAGAATAATAAAAAGTAAGTATTATATATATTAATATATGTATATTACTTATTTGATAACAAAATCGATGTATTCGAGCTACATGAATAGGAAACATATTGCTGAAATCAAGAGATCACATCGTAAGCGTCGTTTAGCACAACATCAACTTGATCGTGTGCACTTCGATACATTTCATGAGTGGTTCAAGGAGCAAGTAAGTAGTAGGACTAAATCGATGGTTACGTTAAATTATTTTCCATATATATATATATATATATATATATATATATATATATATATATATATATATATATATATATATATATATATATATATATATATATATATATATATAGTTGTATCTTTTATTTGGTTAGGCAAAGGAGTTGGAAGCCACATCTAACATCTTAAAGGATGTTAAAGTCTTTGCACAAGGGCCGAGTTACATTGCAAAAATATTCAGTGTGTTCGATGCAAATAATGGGTATCGGTTCCAACCGAAACAAAATGAAGAATTTAAGGTGCACAAAAATAGTGGTGTTATGATCATTTCAAAGATTGCATGTTGTGCAAACACAAGTGACAATGCTCCAAAGTCTACAAATATTATATATTACGTCAGATTGAATGATATTGTAGAGTTAAATTACTACGAATAATTTAAAGTCATCTTATTTAAGTATGATTGGGTTGATGTAATCAAAGGTAGAGGAGTTAAGGAAGATGACTTGGGGTTCACATTTGTGAATTTCTCACGCCTAACAGACTTTGGTGATCGAGAACATCATGAGCCCTTTACTTTTGCATAACAAGCTCAACAAGTTATACTCGGGATGTTTTTAATATATGAGAGGAAAATAGCGTGCAGTTTGGGTCATAAATGCAAAGTGATGCCACTGACTTGGCTCTTTTAGATAATGCTCGTGTTATGGAAGATAAGTACAATAATTGGGTACGAAGTGTTGTCGATGGGATAATAATTGATATTGAAAATGATGGTGATGGTGAAGCTAATGTTGAGGGAGGAAATGACATTAAAAATGAATGTGATTTTGAATAGAATAGGTGAAACTTAAAGAATATTTTTCTTGCAAGGATTATTTAATGACTTCTAAGGTTTTGTTGTTTTTTAGTTTCAGAAATTTGAATATTGGTGTTTGAGTTGATTTGTTGTGCTATTTTTTCTTCTTCTTATATTTTGCTTATTGTATATATTTAATTGTTACATTCTAAGGTGGTATTATCACTGGATAATTATTTTTTTCTAATGCATCAATAACTCTTATCTCTAGATTAGGATGATGCTTCCTCCTATTTTTCATTTGATCTGCTGATATGTTGGAGTTAATTGGTACTAGTATAACTTAATACATATATATAATTTATTCGTTTTAGAGAAGGAACTATGTAAACTAGAAGTCGCAATCGATTGATAATTGAACAAGATGATGATGATGATGTGCGACCTTTTATTGAGCATTTGATGGATGGTCAAAACCACTATGCAATCCAACCTTATATTGAGCAGTTGATGGATAATCGGAATATCTCTGAAGATTAAGCACATAATGATCGATCTAATGAGTTGAATAGTTCTGCTGGTCGATGATGAATCATGTAATACTTTTCATTGTGATTGTTTTCAAATCATAATTATGTGAAAAATTTGGTTAACCTAAAACCACAAGCTAGCATCTCATTCTTCAGCCCTGCATCTTAAAAATCTCATTGGTATTTAATAGTTGCGCTAGTGTCAATACAAAATCTCATTAGTATTTAACTTCATACTTTCCTAGGAATAGTTTTGAGAAAAGCCAACCTGCACAATATTGTGCTCACTAGATAAAGTTGCATGAACACATAAAATATGCACCTGAATTCAGCAGATCTTTTCTCCTTGTCCTTCATCCAAGCCACCTGATAATGGTCATATAGTAACCCACTGGCTAAAAAATTCTGTAGCTGCATTTGTCCTGACATTCTATCTTTCCATGGCTATTTGCAGATAAGGATATATCTTAGTAAATCTTTAATAACAATGGGAAAATCATATTAATCTTTTTAATTGTTCCAGCAACTGCTACCGATTCTGACTGTCTATGTGTATTTTTTATTTCCTTCAAATGTGTGATAATGTTAGATCAACAGGTTAACCAAGCAGCAAATATACCTACTATTCCTAATAGGGGAAGACATGTTAACATACTTTAACTAAAGAGATCCCTATAGTTGTGTTCTTTAAGAGTTAAAATAGCTACACTGAGGTTTATGTACTATAAAGATAAAAGTTATTGTGTTTATCAATAGCAATGGACACATCCCAAGTGCAACCAAGTCCTTTAGTTGGTGAATGTTCTTTCTTTTGTCTCCAGAACGTGTAAGATATATTTCTTTTCATATGACCCACCAAATACTAGCTGATTTGATTTCCCAAATTTTCTTCCTGCCTTTCCCATTCCTTTCCTTGTCTAGCTGAAAAGAAGCTCTTTGGTAGATACTGACTTTGCATATTTATATCCAAAAGTACGAGAGGCTACTTGGGCAGTGAATGAAAAAGGAATTTGCATATTCTTTTGCCTTCTTACACATGTAACACTTATTACAAGGGTTCATGCTTCTTTGTTGAAGGTTATATTGGGTCAGGATTGCCTTATAATTAACTGTCCAGCAGAAACAAGCCATTTTGGGTAGTGCTTTACTAACTCCAAAGTTGTTTTCAAGGGCAATCTTATCCTGTATTGCCGCTGGGGGATGCTTCAACTATTTGTAACTAGAAATTATAGTGAAAAACTTGTCATTCTTGTATAGCCAGTGAAGAGAGTCTAAGTTGACTGATGAACTTTGAAAATTTCTCAATGGTAGCAAAAGTTGAGCAGCAAAACCTGCACAATTTGGACTGTAAATGCAGTATTGTTTCTACATCTGTGGGCCGCTGAAATCTGAAGCTTTGGACTAGCATTAGAACAAATAAAATCTGTATTATTCCTGTTGGTGATATTAGCACTGTTTCATCAATTTATGCAATTTTTGGTGATTGTTTTCTGCTGAAATTTTCTGTATTTTGTCGTTATTCTACTTGATGGTTATTGTTTTGTTGCAATATTTTTTCTGTTTATGAATCGTGACAGTGATGGAATTTTGAATATATTTTTTTCACATTGTATTTTATCTTCTGATACAATTATTTTATAATTTCAGGTCATACGGTTTGATGCTCAATAATTTAGCGGATGAAAGATTTCATAATGATGAAAAATTGCGGATATCGTTTGAAGACCATCATTTATATGGATTAGTTATATAATGACATTAGCTATTTAGTTCAAACAATATAAGTTTAGTTATTGTGACATCAATATTTTTGATTGGTGCTTCCTTTAATTTGTTAAGATTTATAGATATATTATGTTTTTCTTTAATTTTTGGATAAATATAGTTACTATTATTAATGGTGGCTGCAATATTGCTATTAGCGCTTGTGACTTCTAACGCTTATTTAGTTGGATATACCAGCTATATAAATGGACGATAAATGGACAAATTAAGATATTTTACAAGGGATATTGCAACTGTTATAATTGCTGTAAAATAATTGCCGTTAAAAATATTGACTTTTAGCGATAATTAAGTTAAACATATTAGCCACTAAAATGAAAAACTAATATATTTTCAGAAGGGATACTATGTCCATTTAATTGCCACAAAATAATTACCGTTAAAGATGTGAACTTTTGCGGCAATTATTTTAAATTTAACGGCTATAAAAATGAATGCTAAAGGAGAATAATTAGCCATTATGGATTGGATTTAGTAGCCATAATAATTGTTGTTAGTGATGTGAACTTGCGGCAATTATTTTGAATTGAGAAGCTATAAAAAATGATTGCTAAAGTAGTATAATTAGCCGTTATGGATTAGATTTAGCAGCCATTATAATTGACGCAAACAATTGCCATTAAAGATAATAATCTTTAGCGGCGATAAACAATACCTTTTACTAGCATTTGTGATAATAGTCGTTAAAGGCTTTAGCAAACCCAACATCATCGGCTAAATACCAATGACTGGTAAATGATGTAGTGGCTATTATTCATGCCACTAAAGTTAATTTGTATTGCCGCTAAAGATCTTATTTGTAGTAGTGTGAGCTTATTTTCTTTTTGGCATGTTCCAAAAAGAATGATGCCTTTCTAAATTTGGAAATAACTCACGTTAAACTTCCAATTCTACCCGTAATAAGAAACTTTTATAACTACACAAATATTGTGGATCCCTTTTTGACTTGTTCACGAGTACAAATCGCAAAAATCTTATTTTTTTCTTAAATTTCGTGCCTAATCAAACATGTCTTATAAATTGAAATGGAGGGAATAGTATAAAAGACCCTTCTTTCTTCCTACACCCCCTTCCTCCACCCCCACCCCACCCTCACCCCACCATCCCACCCCACCCCACCCCACCCCAAACAATTAACACTAATCATTATTTATCACTAAAAAAGAAATTTAAAAGATAATAAAAAATTAAAAGGAGAATGAAAAGAGAAAAAAACACCGAGGACATAGCTAAGGAGTTGAGGCATACAACAAATTATTTGGAGACCCCTATCACAAAATATGAGCTCCAACTTTATTGGACACAAATTATGAGAGACAGAGTTAGATCCGTAACTAAATTGATGAATTCGACCATTGAGATTTAGCACTAAATGTATTCTATATTTAAAATGATTACATTAATAAAATTTATGGGTTTTTTCTCACACAAAAAAACAAGCAAACAGACACACATATATTCGGATGAGCCCATAAGCTAACAGCTAGAGGCAAAGCTATATGTCTTAAATGGTGATTGTGAAAAATCAAAATACATATATAGATAAAATATAATATTTTAAAAGGTATGTAAAATATTTAGAAAAGGTATAATATATGTATAATTTATATATTATGTATCTATAATTATGTATAATCAATATATAATTTATGTATATGACTAAAAAATAAATAATAAATATAATTGGCTATTTGTTTAAAATTTTATTTTTTACTTATTTTAAATTTAAATACTCGAGACTAAATTTCTGATTTCGCTGCCGCTAACAGCTATATCCATCTTGATAGGAAATATTATACTCCCTCCGGTCTAAAATAAGTTATTTTTTGGATGTTTTCACACATATTAAGAAAGTTACCTTTTAGCATTAATTAGCAATATAATTGACCATTTTAACCTTACTATATCACGTAAATACTCCTAACATATATTCCAATATTATTTACTCTAATGACAGTGTAGGAAAAACATTATTAAATTATTTTTGAAATTCAAAAAAATCATTTATTTTAGATCATAAAAAAAATCACTTATTTTGGATCGGAGGGAGTAGCGAATAAGGAGAGGTCTTGCCGTAGATAGCCAATAGATTACTCGGTGATAAATTCAGACACCATTTTAGAAGATAAAAATTTTAAAAGAAGAGAAAACACTAAGTAGATGGGCGAACAGCACGCGGAGTGCGTGGCCCCAAAGAATAGCGCGCTAACTGCTTTTTCTCTATAAATACATTTCCTCAACTTTCGCTTCTCCACACATACATACCATCACTGCTTAATACTTCTTTCCTTTTCTCTCATTCCTCATTTTCTCACGTTATCTCCTTCTTCGCCGGTGTTCCTACCGGGAAAATCAACAATGGACGTTCGCCGGCGACCTGTCAAGCCTTTTTACTCTTCCAAAGATGACGTTTCCGCCGGCGAACCTCTCAAACCCCACAAACAAACCCAACAAGTTTCCTCTCCTAAAGCATCTGATGCCCTTCCACTCCCATTGTATCTAACCAATGGCTTATTTTTCACCATGTTTTTCTCTGTCATGTATTTTCTTCTCGTCAGGTGGCGTGAGAAGATCCGTAATTCGACGCCTCTCCATATGGTCACATTTTCTGAATTGGTCGCTATGGTTTCATTGATCGCTTCAGTTATATATCTGTTGGGCTTTTTCGGGATCGGATTTGTTCAGTCTTTTGTCTCAAGGTCCAACAGTGATTCCTGGGATGTTGAAGATGAGAATACTGAGCAGTTTATTATTGAGGAAGATAGCCGACGTGGACCATCTGCTGCTGCGACGTCTCTCGGCTGCACTGCTGTTCCTCAACCACCTGTTCGACAAATTGTCCCAATGGTTCCACAGCAACCTGCTAAGGTAGCTTTATCCGTTGCGGAGAAGCCTGCACCTATAATTACACCAGCAGTATCCGAGAATGACGAGGAGATTATACAATCTGTGGTTCAGGGGAAAACACCGTCTTATTCTTTGGAATCGAAGCTTGGTGATTGCAAACGAGCAGCTTCTGTTCGTAGAGAGGCGTTGCAGAGGATTACAGGGAAGTCATTGGAAGGGCTACCGTTGGAGGGATTTGATTATGAATCTATCCTTGGGCAGTGCTGTGAGATGCCTGTAGGATACGTACAGATACCCGTGGGAATTGCGGGGCCATTGTTGCTTGATGGAAGAGAGTATTCGGTGCCAATGGCGACGACGGAAGGATGTTTAGTGGCGAGCACCAACAGGGGTTGCAAGGCGATCTTTGCTTCTGGTGGCGCCACAAGTGTGTTGCTCAGAGATGGGATGACTAGAGCTCCTGTGGTCAGGTTCGCCACTGCAAAAAGGGCTGCGGATTTGAAGTTCTTCGTTGAGGATCCCATGAATTTTGAGACTCTATCACTTGTTTTCAACAAGTAAGTGTTCTTCTTCCTCTTCTTTATTTTATTTTTCGTCTTATGCTTATTATTTTCCAAGACTAGGAGTATATTATTATACTTAATTTCCTTCAAAAACGCGATAAATAACTGGTAGGTGGAGCCTTGTATAGTTGGTGAGAGTCAGCATGAAATAGTTCAAAAGAGCATTTAAGTTTTGCCTGCTCTTTCTATATCTTGAGTCAATATTTTCTGTTACAATTTTTCTTAAGCTTTCCCCTTTTAGGATCTCTTAATGTTGATGTATTTAGTGAGAACATATCTGTTTCTTTCTTTTAATATAGTTTTTCCTTTATTTTCTAAAATCCTTTATTCTCTGAATACATTATTCAATTCACGCACCTTAAAAGAAGGGAAAAGGACAAGAAAGTATTGGTAATTTCTAGTATTCTAACTACTAGCACATTTTGGACAAGGGGTTGCTCTGATAAGCAACCCCCACTTCCAACCGAGAGGTTGTGAGTTCGAGTCTCCCCAAGAGCAAGGTGGGAAGTTCTTGGAGGGATATCCTCCCCAGACCCCACTAAGTGGGATTATACTGGGTTGTTGTTGTTGTTGTCGTTGTTAACTACTAGCACATTTTATAGATGCTGAGATTATCTATAATCTGCATGTTATCCAGTGTTGTGATTTCAAGTTTTATAATATATGTTTTGAATGGGATTTTTTGCAGATCAAGCAGATTTGCCAGATTACAGAGCATTCAATGTGCTATAGCTGGTAAAAATCTGTATATGAGATTTAGCTGTAGCACTGGTGATGCAATGGGAATGAACATGGTGTCCAAAGGTGTGCAAAACGTTCTGGATTACCTTCAGAATGAATATCCCGACATGGACGTCATCGGCATATCTGGTATTCCGTCGACCCTTTTTATTTTATTTATGATTATAATTCAGTACTACTTTTTCTATCTAAGCCAAAATAAATAAATAATAATCTAGGTCTCTCTTCATGGCAGATTCCATATTAGTACTATTCAATGTATGGAAAAAAGAATAATTAAGTACAATACAACTTATTCTCTCTTTAGTCTGCATATAGAATATAGATCCAGTTATACTTAACACACGTCTTTTGGTTCTCTGTCTTCATTTATTGTTGCTACTAATATTTTTTCGGATGTTTATTTAATTGAAATTATTTGAAACATGACAGGGAACTTTTGCTCGGACAAGAAGCCAGCAGCAGTTAACTGGATTGAGGGGAGAGGAAAATCAGTAGTTTGCGAGGCAATTATCAAGGAAGAAGTGGTGAAAAAAGTCTTGAAAACAGAGGTTGCTTCTCTAGTGGAGCTAAACGTGCTTAAGAACCTTACTGGTTCAGCCATGGCTGGTGCCCTTGGTGGCTTCAATGCCCATGCCAGTAACATCGTCTCCGCTGTATATCTAGCCACTGGCCAGGACCCTGCTCAGAATGTTGAGAGTTCTCACTGCATCACTATGATGGAGGCTGTAAATGATGGCAAAGACCTCCATATTTCAGTAACTATGCCTTCTATTGAGGTATATAATTGACATGTGTACTCTACTCTTTATTATACTACTTGCTATCTTTTGTCGCACCTTCATTCATTATTCCGCCAAGCCTACTGCATGTGAGGACATATATTTTAACAAAAATCACTAAAATACTGATTTTGAAGCAAAAAATATGGATAAAACAAGAAGTCAGTTTAAAATTATTAAAGAGACAGTGCATTTAACGAAGTGCATGCAGACTACAGCTTTGATTTCATCAGATCTTAAAGTTTAATAGTTGTAGGATTCCCCCCAGAGGAAATAATGACAAGTAGCTGAACAATTAAATATTGAGATATACTAGTGTAGTGTCTGTAAAAGGCCAGGTGGCGTCAGAAATATTAATATGGTCTTTAGTCATTTGGGATTGACAGAGGCTGTCTTGTTAGAAATTCATGATCAGTTGGCAGGTGTCGGAGACAAACTTGCTCGTGTTTCATGAATCGTTATACCACATTTACACGTCTTGTATATTGTATTAATAATGCATTTCTCATTATGGATTCAGGTTGGCACAGTTGGTGGCGGAACTCAACTTGCATCACAGTCAGCTTGCTTGAACTTATTAGGAGTGAAAGGTGCAAACAGGGAGGCAGCAGGGTCAAATGCAAGGCTCTTGGCCACAATAGTAGCAGGTTCTGTTCTTGCTGGTGAGCTCTCTCTCATGTCTGCTATCTCAGCAGGGCAGCTGGTTAAGAGTCACATGAAATACAATAGATCTAGCAAAGACGTTACTAAGGCATCCTCTTAGCGAGGAAAAAAAGTCAGAATTTATTATCCCCACATCGTGTACATCACCATCATTATTAAAGAAATGGATTACAATAAAAGTAGGAATAAAATTTTCCAATTAGGGAAGGAGTAAGTAAAGGGCAGACCAAAATGTTGAACAACTGTTGATACAGGAAGGCAATAGTCATGTGGAGAAAGATCGGGAAGAAAAAGACAAGCAAATCAAGGGTGGATCTGTATGTAGTGTTGTATTCATTCTATGAAGGCATGTGAGGAGGTAGGGTCGTAATTTTCATAAGTCCGTGTAAAAAACCTGCAAATATTTAGCGAATATCTATGAAAGGTGTTTGGTGGGATGGTGACCCGTGGGGTTAATTTGTAATTCAATATTTGGTTAATTTCATTCATGCGCCTAAGAAGATGACCCTTTTTTTTAAAAATCTTTTCTGTTGTACTGTCTTTCGTTTGTTTGTTAATTTGTGACTAGTTTGTAATTTAGGGAGAATTGGCATCTCAAACTCTTTATGTTTGCTCAGAAAGTTTGCTTTTGTATATGAAATTCTTTCTTTCTTCTTTATTCTATCATGATTGTTGTTTGTTCATGCACCCATTAATACAAATGTTTATTCCGAGAACATGGATATATGTGCCTAAACACGTTTAAAGCTGATGGATCTCTCCTGTTCATGTGAAGATTGGTTGTATTTAGGTCCACAAATCACTATTTAATTTATTTAAACTATTCTAATCCACAATTATGGATCCAA
The DNA here is from genome assembly GCA_032618575.1 of Nicotiana noctiflora. NCBI lineage: Eukaryota > Viridiplantae > Streptophyta > Magnoliopsida > Solanales > Solanaceae > Nicotiana > Nicotiana noctiflora. Next base: position 14,926 of record JASVEL010014151.1, read on the forward strand.
ATTAGCACAGGGTTTGCCAACTAAGGCAAACGACAAAAATCATTTATGCTTCACCTGTTTATATTCGCAGTCCCTGTAACTTGTCCAAGTTGAATGTTGAATTGTCTAAACGACGCGGAATGAGAATCATTTTACCCTTATTATAATGAACCAAACAATTTTCTGTTCTCGAAACTGTTACTCCATAATATGTTAAAGATTCCAAAGCTTAACATGAATCAAATGTCAATATTCTTCTCAAAGATGAAATCAATCTGAAATTTGATAAATATTGTTCAGTGGTTCTTCACCAACTTAGCCTCTACATGTAATTGATAATGGTATCGTTTCACCCACTTTGTTATGAGCAATCATATCTAAATAAAGTCGTTCCTAATCCTCTATCCCAAGTCTCCGAAGCTACAGATGATAAGCAGAATTAGAATTTATGCCAGTATGGATGAAATTATCATTGCACACACTGCTCATATTTTGACAACTTATGTGAACTTAATATGAATACATGCTCTTCTAAAATTGAGCCAAGGTTTTTTTATAGGAAATAGTCTCTATCTTTCCGAAGTAAGAGTAAAATCTGCATATATACAGTCCTTTTCAAAACAACACTTGCTAGATTACACTAGATTTAATGTTGCTGTATTCTTCTTAAATTGGCCCCTAATTACTATGTGGAGAGGTAGAGCAGATTTCAGCCTAAGTGTCAATTTTTAGCGGACGAAATATAGGAAACGTCATGTTTCAGGGTTTAATTGGTAAACACCAATCACAATAGTGATGGACTGCTAAGAGCTAAGAGATGAAAAAGTGAAGTGCATTGACATCACTTATCAGAGACTCATTTCCAGAAAGTCAAACTCCTGTCCATAGCCTATTCCAAATCTATCCCTAAGCCATTTTAACAATTCTTGCAGCGTATACTTTTCAAACTTGTTGGGTTAGCTAAGGTCCAAATGTTCATGTAAAGTAGAAATCAATAAGAATTTGGAGTTTTGGACTTGCCGAATTACATGGCTATCAAAGGGCCAAATGTACAGCAAATTCAACAACAACTACAACAACTACTACCCAGTATGTTCCCACAAAGTGGGGTCTGGGGAGGGTAATACGTACACAGGCCTTACCCCTACCCGAAAGGGTAGAGAGGCTGTTTCCGGCCGACCCTCGGCTCAGAAAATTTCAAGTTGGTACGAATTTGGAGGGGTCCGACGTGCATATACCTGTTACTTTGCTTACAGTCTCATGTCGTCGCATGGCAACAAGTGACCAGATAATTGTCGGGGCTAAAAATGAAGCACGCAGACTACGCGTAAATATAAAATATAATCTAAAGGGAAATATTGATCTTAAAAATGTTTTAAAAGTAATATTCTTTATGTCTCAATTCGCATGATAACCCTTTGGACTTAAGAAACACAATTTCAAAATTCATTAATAATGATATATTCCTGTATAAATAATACTAACTTTCAAAAATCAAATTTCATGTGGATGTAAAAAAAATTGATTTTTTATGCGATATTTTCTTCTACCGTAGTAATTGTATTATCTTATTCCTCGATTGCTAATAGAATACATAAGTCAAATGTATCAACCCAAAGATTGTCTTTCAAAATGAAACAAACGAGTGATAAGTTATTTAGTTTATGGGTTTACACATCTTAATTTGAACCATATAGCAAATCGAAGGGATGATCTTAGCACGAAGGAAGCTCGAGCTTGAAAAACAAATCGAAGCATCTATCAATCAAACTTGATTTGAGCAACTTTTTAACGCAAACAGTTGTGTAATTGTTACTTATTTGCTACCAGTTAACAAACTAACTGTATGTATTCTTTACAGTGCTATATATACGTCTCACATGTGTGGGAATAATTTTGGCATCCAATGCTTCACAACTGTCCCTCACCCGATCTGAATGGTTGAGATTAAATCTATCTACTCCTTTATTAATAGTTGTGATTGCTCTATATCTCAAGTCCTTTTGTGCAAATAAAACTTTCTTATTCCTTATTATATCCAAAACAACTTCCTTTGTCAGAAATCTCATTACCTTTGTCTGAAGCCCTAAATTCCTTTTCTTGCTTTCACTTAATCGTTCATAGGGCTTCTTCTCATTATCCTCTAAAGTTGGAGGGTAAAGAAGTGACCCCCAACTTGCTAAGAATAGAATTATGTGAAGGTTCTGGGAGGATGAAGGAACAAAAGAGAGAGGGATAAGGCCAGAGAAAAACTGTTGCCGAACGAAGTGGCAGTCCAGTTCGATGGCAATATGAATTGCCACCTTGCTATCGGAAAAAACAGGAAGTGGCAGTGATGGTAAAATTGACAGGTCGTCAAGAAGGCGAGTGAGCCAAGTGATTTTGGCGACGACTTGACGCATAGATCTATACTCTGCTTCTGCGGATAATAAGGAAATAAATGCCTGCTTTTTGGACTTCCAAGTAATTGGTGATGCACCAAGGGGGATATAAAAACTACTGATGGAGCAGCAACTCTCCAGACAAGACGCCTAGTCGGCATTGCAAAAAGCAAGTAGATGAAGAGATAGGTTATACAGTATTTCAAAAGAATTCGTTGGCCAGGATGTGATCTCAGATAGGTTAATACTCGTACAGCTGCTTTGAAATGGGAGAATAGTGGATTTTGCAGGTTATTTGACTCAAAATGTTACTGATCATTTATAAATTCAAAATAATCGATATAAATCGAGGGTCGTAACACATCAAGAATCTAGTAAAGGAAAACATAATAAAAAATGTTCATATTAACAACAGAAAATATCGGTGATCTTTATTCATGATAATAGAGTAGTCTGCCTCCCCATGGAGAGGTTAGAACTTTACAATTATGTTTTATTGATCTACCCTCTTTCTGCCTTTTCTCTTGAGTTCTAACTCTGTATTTTACTCTGTATTTCTAGAGCCCCTCCTAGGGAGAGAGTGGAATCCCATTTTTGCCCCTCTACCTGTATTTATAGATGTGAATTGTATAGGTTGACCTTTGATGGTTGGGCCCACGTTAGAAGATTATTTGAGATATATCCGACAGGTCATAACCTTAATAATCATTTTAAGTGGATGCGAAAAGGTCTCCTTAATTAGGAATGATTATGGCACTTATTACTCTTGCATTAGCCGAGGGGAGCGATTAACCTTGTCGACTGTTGTCGAATCGGGTTATGACCTATACAATTAGTCCCCTCCGCTTATCAAGGTCGCCTCGGAGTCGAACTTGATGAGCGAATTTTAGCGATTGCGGAATGGGCATCTTTCGGGTGAGGAGGGGGCGACGACTGCTTGTGTCGAGATCATGGCACCCTTCCATCATCTTCTTACATAGTAAGGGTCCGATCTTTCGTACACGAGTATCGCCAGCGAAGGGAAATAATCGGTACACCACAATGTGAACATGATTCACGTAGCTCGTACGAATTTTCGATGGTGCAGGATTTATCCCACCCTCGGTGATAAGTTATTCGTTTTTCTATAATGAGCAATATGGCGATCGTGATAGGGCGAGCACTTTATGACTTCAATCGTGGCGACACCCATTTCGGTAGAATCAAACCGTTTTTGACGGTTGGATATGCAATTAATGGCACCCGTCAATTTTCCCGAAAATTGATTGCGTTGCCTATAAGACGGTTTGGGGCACCCGATTCTTGGCATTCTCTAGTTTACTTGTGAGATTTTGGAGCTCTTATTTCTTGTGAGCTTTAGAGTTCTTTCCTCTTTACAAAGAGTTCTTCCCCGTTCTTGGTTAAATCCAATACCTTACTCTATTCTTCAAGCAACTGATCGATGGCCAGTCCTTCTTCCCGTGGAATTCTTCTGACGGTGATGCCGGTTAGTCCTCCGGTGATTGAAGGCCTTTCTCCGGTACTGGGAGAGGATGTGAAAAATAAAGCTAAGAGAGTTCTATCGGTAGCCAAAATACTTCGTGCAACCGGAAGCCCAGTGGTGGATTTCACCGCCGTAGGTGTGGATGACCCGGTGGATGAGGCCCCATTGATGGGGGAGGTGGGTATGGCGTAACTACGGGAGCAGGGGTTCGTGCCTTCTCATGCTGACATTGTGGTCGCCCGGCCAGAGGAACACTAACCACGCCGGGTACTGTATTTTTTATGCGTACCCTCTTAGGTTGGGGTTCAGGGTCCCGCTCCTCAATCTGGTGGTTGAATTCTGTCGATATTACAATGTGTGCCGGGACAGCTCACCCCGTCTCTGTATAATCTTCTGGCGATGTTTTTAAAGTTTGCGGAGCTGGCTGGAAGGACTGTCATGCTCCAGCATGTACTTGCTTTATACGCTCCTCAGCGACTGCGGGGGAGTATGCTTCGGATGAGCCCGCGTGGTTCGAAAGGGTTGACGGCTGCTTTAGACGATGAGGTCGAACCTCAACCATTCGAGCGGTTCTTCTATATTCAGACCGAGTACCTGGTGGCACGTTCTGCAGGATTTTTGGAGGCTTGGAATTACAAACGTGAGTTGCCCCTTTAAGTGGTAAACTTTATTCCCTTCCTCTTCTTATCTTTAGATTATCATTGTTTTCGTTATTGTTTCTGCAGTCGATAGGTCGCCTCCAACTTTGTTTGCCGAGCTGCGCGGATGGCTCGAAACCATGGTTCCACACATCGAGGGAGTCCGCTCGTGGATGTTCTTTTGGGAGAAATATGGCCGGGGGCCAGCTGTGGGTAAGAGGTTTATACTTTCCGTATATGGCTTGTTTCGAGCCTAACAAATCGTTGGGCTGACCTTATCCTTTGTTGCAGGGAGAGTGTACCGAGGCAGAGCCCCTCAATTGGTATTTCGGCGGCCTGGTGCGATCGTTAGGTTCTTTGCTGCGCCAGTACCATGCCGGGTGCCCAGGGCTGCATCGGTTGAGTCTTTCGTGGCTTCATCCCCTTCTCGTCTTTTATTTCGTAACGAAGGTCCGTCGGGGACCATTCTCCCTCGAGACGTTTCGTTTTCGTGCGACGAGGACGACGGACCTTTGATCAGGCGCAGGATTATTTCACCTCCGGCTCCGTTAGTGGCGGTTGCACGTTCCTCCTATTGTGATATATGTGGATTTCCCTCCTTCTGGGGCGAGGGAGGTTACGAACGCGGCGCACACTCCAGACGATAGGCCGGGAGAAAATAAGGCTCGGGCTCGTGAGGATTGAGAGGGAAGTGTCGCCCCTATTGCTCAATCCTCGACCCATATGGTCGAGTTGGGGGAACCCTCTCGTGTGGTCGTGGATATTGGCGGCTCGAGTACTCCTTCGACGGAGATGGTGGCGGTGGGAGAAGGGTCTACATCTGATTCTGACTCGGATTTTGAGGACGTTCGCATGTTTGCGATGGGATCACGAGTGCGGCAGTCCACCCGGACGGGAGGCCGTGTGTTATTGAAATTCCCGTGAATGAGAATTTGTTGCTGCTGGACTCGACTTTGGTGTCGCAGCTCGGTCAGATGTGTGTTTGCGGTTGAGAAAGAATCATTGAGGGGGTACCATACGCTAGTTTGATGAATGAGGTAGACGTGATAGGGATGAGGGTATGTATTTGGAGGTGGCCGCTTATTTGTTTTCTATTTATCCCTCCATTTTTACAAGCTTCTGTATCCCTGCCCGACCTCTTGTTCTTCATTTTGTAGGCGTTTTTGTTGCAGGTGGAGATTCTTCGTCGAGCCAATGTTCGGTTCGGAGTATTTTTACGAGTGTTTGACAAGTGCCGTCGTTACCAAAATAAGTGTAGAGAGTTGAGTGAGTGTATAAGGAATGATCTCTGTAACCAGGCGTTAGTTGATGAGTTGGCAAGGAGGGAGTTGCAGGCGAACCAAGCACTTAGTCGCATAAGAGCTTTGGAGGATCAGTTGCATCGGAAGGATGATGAGCTCGAGGCTGGACGGAGGACTTCGATAGACCGTGAGCGTTTATGCTTAACCAAGGTGACAGAGGTTACCTCGGAGTGGAGTGGGAAGGTTGTTGCACTGGAAGGAGAAGTGGCCGCTTTGAAGCGAAGGTTGGTTGAGGCCGCGGCCCGGGCGGATGAATTGCAGGGTGTTATCCGTGCTAACGACTCTCAATTGTCGTTGGGGAGAGCTGCTACTGCCTTCAGGGAGAGCAGTCTTGAAGAGCGGATCAGAGTTATAGAGCATGGTGCTCATGATGCGGCGGGACAAATCGCAATTTTGGAGGAAGAGAACAGGCCCATCCAAGAGCGGTCTGCTCTCATGGGTGGTTCCCGCGAGGTTTGGGTTTATGCTGAGGCTCAGCGGGACGTATATAAGCACCTATTTGAGTCTCACATCATTTCCGAAGCATTTTTCAAAGGTGCACGCCATAGGGCGCGGGAGGCTCGCGTGGAATGTGGTTTCGATGCTGCAATGCCTGGGATTGATGATGGTGTTGGATGGAGTCTAGCAGGGGCTGGCAATGGTGTGGAAATTGCGGGCGGTGGTGCAGATGGAACGGGTGGTGAAGCGGCCAGAGCAGGAGATGACGCAGTTGGAGCGGGCGACGGTGCAGATGGTCCTGAGTGAAATGGAGTGATCTTTTATCCTTTCTAGCGGTCGTTGCCGTATGTTGTCTTTTGTTTGTTCTTTTTTTTGTGTTGTTGTTTTTTTTTGGATGATATTCGGCTGGGTGTAGATGAGCGTGGCCCGTGATTATTCTTTGAATTAAGGGGGAGCTCCCCTTTTTGCGGCATTGCGCTGCTCAGTTACTGCTTGCTTCACTTGTGCTCCCCCTTTTTTTTTGGTTGGGGGGTGGTGATACGTCTCCTCGAAGGCGATTTGTTCCAATCATAATCCCGTTCTAGGTGCAACTGGGCATTTTTCTGGATAGTGGGGATGTCTGCCCTGCGCCTTAGTTTACTCGGTAGTTTATCAGTGGGGACAGACGACCCGAATCATAATTTTGTCCGTGGTCGAACTTATTCGGAAAAAATCCATCGCTTGAATCTCGGTTCAGCTATTGCTGACCGTAGTGGCGTGTGTCCGAATCGAGGGTGTGTAGCCTGAGTCGAACTTCAACTGTGATCGGATTGATTTGGCGAAGGCGCATGGCCTGCAGCCCAGTTCAACTGTTGTTGAACATTTTTTGATTAATTTGAGTCGAGAGCGCATAGCCCGAGTTCTAATTCAACTATGGTTGAATTGATTCGGCGAAGACGCATGGCTTTAATCCCAGTTCGACTGTCGTTGAACATTTGTTGATTATTTTGAGTCGAGGGCACGTAGCCCGAGCCTTATTTCAACCGTAGTTGAATTAGTTGGTGAAGGCACATGGCCTGAGTCCCAGTTCAACTGTCGTTGAACATTCATTGATTATTTTGTGTCGAGGGCACGTAGCCCGAGCCTTATTTCAACCGTAGTTGAATTAGTTGGCGAAGGCACATGGCCTGAGTCCCAGTTCAACTGTCGTTGAACATTCGTTGATTATTTAGAATCGAGGGCGCGTAGCCCGAGCCTTATTTAACCTATAGTTGAATTAGTTGGCGAAGGCACATGGCCTGAGTTCCAGTTCAACTGTCGTTGAATATTCGTTGATTATTTTGAGTCGAGGGCGCGTAGCCCGAGCCTTATTTCAATCGTAGTTGAATTAGTTGGCGAAGGCACATGGCCTGAGTCCCAGTTCAACTGTAATTGAACATTCATTGATTATTTTGAGTCGAGGGCGCATAGATCGAGCCTTATTTCAACCGTAGTTGAATTAGTTGGTGAAGGCACATGGCCTGAGTTCCAGTTCAACTGTCGTTGAACATTCGTTGATTATTTTGAGTCGAGGTTGCGTAGCCCAAGTCTTATTTCAACCATAGTTGAATTAGTTGACGAAGGCACATGGCCTGAGTCCCAGTTCAACTGTCGTTGAACATTCGTTGATTATTTTAAGTCGAGGGCGCCTAGCTCGAGCCTTATTTCAACGGTAGTTGAATTAGTTGGTGAAGGCACATGGCCTGAGTTCCAGTTAAACTGTCGTTGAACATTCATTGATCATTTTTAGTCGAGGGCGCATAGCCCGAGCCTTATTTCAACCGTAGTTGAATTAGTTGGCGAAGGCATATGGCCTGAGTTCCAGTTCAAATGTTGTTGAACACTCGTTGATTATTTTGGGTCGAGGGCGCGTAGCCCAAGCCTTATTTTAACCTTAGTTGAATTAGTTGGCGAAGGCACATGGCTCGAGTTCAAATTAAACTGTCGTTGAACATTCGTTTATTATTTTGCGTCGAAGGTGCGTAGCCCGAGCCTTATTTCAACCGTAGTTGAATTAGTTGGCGAAGGCACATGGCCTGAATCCCAGTTCAACTGTAGTTGAATATTCGTTGATTATTTTGAATCGAGGGCGTGTATCCCGAGCCTTATTTCAACCATAGTTGAATCAGTTGGCGAAGGCACATGGCCTGAGTTCCAGTTCAACTGTCGTTGAACATTCGTTGATTATTTTGAGTCGAGGGCGCGTAGCCCGAGCCTTATTTCAACCGTAGTTGAATTAGTTGGCGAAGGAACATGGCCTGAGTCCCAGTTCAACTGTCGTTGAACATTCGTTGATTATTTTGAGTCGAGGGCGCGTAGCCCGAGCCTTATTTCAACCGTAGTTGAATTAGTTGACGAAGGCACATGGCCTGAATCTCAGTTCAACTGTCGTTGAACATTCGTTGATTATTTTGAATCGAGGGCGCGTAGCCCGAGCCTTATTTCAACCATAGTTGAATTAATTGGTGAAGGCACATGGCATGAGTTCCAGTTCAACTGTCGTTGAATATTCATTGAATATTTTGAGTCGAGCGCGCGTAGCCCTAGCCTTATTTCAACCGCAGTTGAATTAGTTGACGAAGGCACATGGCCTTAGTCCCAGTTCAACTGTCGTTGAACATTCATTAATTATTTTGAGTCGAGGGTGTGTAGCCCGAGTCTTATTTCAACCGGAGTTGAATTAGTTGGTGAAGGCATATGGCCTGAGTTCCAGTTCAACTGTCGTTGAACATTCGTTGATTATTTTGAGTCGAGGGCGCGTAGCCCGAGCATTATTTCAACCATAGTTGAATTAGTTGGCGAAGGCACATGGCCTGAGTCCCAGTTCAACTGTTGTTGAACATTCATTGATTGTTTTGAGTAAAGGGTGCATAGCCCGAGCCATATTTCAACCGTAGTTGAATTAGTTGGCGAAGGCACATGGCCTGAGTTCCAGTTCAACTGTCGTTGAACATTCGTTGATCATTTTGAGTCGAGGGCGTGTTGACCGAGCCTTATTTCAACCGTAGTTGAATTAGTTGGCTAAGGCATATGGCCTGAGTTCCAGTTCAACTGTTGTTGAACACCCATTGATTATTTTGAGTCGAGGGCGCGTAGCCCGAGCCTTATTTCAACCGTAGTTGAATTAGTTGGCGAAGGTACATGGCTTGAGTTCTAGTTAAACTGTCATTGAACATTAATTCGTTATTTTGAGTCGAGGGTGCGTAGCCCGAGCCTTATTTCAACCGTAGTTGAATTAGTTGGCGAAGGCACATGGCCTTAGTCCCAGTTCAACTGTCGTTGAACATTCGTTGATTATTTTGAGTTGAGGGCGCGTAGCCCGAGCCTTATTTCAGTCGTAATTGAATTAGTTGGGCGAAGGCACATGGCCTGAGTTCCAGTTCAACTATCGTTGAACATTCGTTGATTATTTTGAGTCGAGGGCGCATAGCCCGAGCCTTATTTCAACCGTAGTTTGTGAGCACGTGATTTTTGCCCTATAAGAGAAATACTCCCAAAGATTCAAAATAAAATAATTTTAGTTTTCTTGCAATTGTTGTGAATTTTGTGTTATTTTTCTTGTATTATTTGCATTTTTATCCGTGCATATTTGCTTGTTTAAATAAATAAAATATACAAAAAATATGTTGCATATGTATATAAAATTCAAGTTTACAATTAAGTTTATTTTACAGAAATGAAAAGTCATAAAAAATATGTATTTTTGCAGTTTTTAAGTATTTAATGTCCAAATCGTGCAATTTTATTTTTATTAATGTTCAATTTTGTGTGATAATTATTATTATGAGTTAATTAGTATTTCAAGATAATTTTTAGTTTTTATAAATTAATCTTAGTATTTTTGGGCTTTATTAATTTGGATGTTGAATAATGGAGAAGAACAAAATAGAAAAATTTTGGATTGGGCCATCTTGCAAATTAAGTTACAAGCCCAATCCTAAGCACCCTTACCCAACCCAAAACCCCTTGGCCCAAAAAGAAAATTTCAGATTTTTAGCCAAAAATAATCATAATCACATAACATAAAGTAGTGGGAGCAAGGAAATAAAGGAAGAAAACATGGAGAGGAAAACATGGAGAGGAAAACATGGATTAGTGGGTTTTTTTTAAATTAAAAAATATATTATTTTTAATAAAAAGATCTGAAATTTTTTGAAATTCTTGCCTATAAATAGAAGAGAAGATTTATGAAAAAGAGAGAGAAAAAAGAGAGAAAAAATCGGAAGAGAAGAAAAAAATAAAAAAAAATTCCCTGCTGTGGTATACACTCGATATACACTCTGGATACAGAAGTATACACGGAAAAAAATGCAATTTTTGAGAGTTTCTTTTGAGAAGTGTAAAGAGTTCAAAGCTAGAAAGCCAAAACAAAGAGAAAATCTGGAATATATTATTCTTTTCTATTTTTTACTGGTTTTTTTTTTGTTTTTCTCCGTATTGCTGGGATTTTCGGGATTGAGGTGTTGAAGCTACTGCTGGTTGTTACTGTTGTTGTTGTTGTATTTTCACCGCCCTGTTGATTTGCCATTTTCCCATTCCTTTCAAAACCAGGTACACATTCTAAAAACCATGTGTTGATGTAAGCTCGAATTGGAAGTTGAAGTTTTGAAATGAAATAGAAAAGCAAGTTGTTGATCAATATTTGTTGTTATTTTCTATTTTATTAGTTTTTTGTCAAATTGTAGTTAGCTTTATAATTTGAAGAATAAATTTGTCATTCAAGGGAACACCTTTTGTATTAATATAGAGTAGCCTTTTAAGCATGTAATTGTTTAGGACTTTTCTTTTCTTTTAGAGACAAACTAAATAGAAAAAATGTAGTCACTTTAGGATTATCTTTTTTTTAAATAAAAAAAATGTTACGAGCCTAGCTAAATAGAAGAAATAAAATTGCGGGGCCCTCAATAACAATGTTCATTTTTTTTTCTTTCTTAAAAATAACCAAACGCGGTAAATGATTTAAAATTGCATTATAGTATTGAACATTTTTTAAAAATCAGATATTTAGCCATTACAATAATTTAAGCGACCGTGCTAGAACCACGGGATCCGGGGGTGCCTAACACCTTCCCTCGGGTCAACAGAATTCCTTACTTAGAATTTCCGGTTCGCAGACTTCATTTGGAAAGTCGAAAATTTCCTCGATTTGGGATTTAAATAAATTGGTGACTTGGGACACCATAATTTATTCCAAGTGGCGACTCTGAAATAAATAAATAATCTCATTTCGAATATTGTCACTTAAATTGGAAAAACTCATTTATATACTCACTCGAAAAGGGGCGCGCCAAAAGGAGGTGTGATAGCTCTGGCGACTCTGGTGGGGAACAAACCCAGAACCATTGGTTCGGGGTTTAAGAATTCGAGCTTTGAATAATTGTTGTGTTTGGATTATTTATTATCGGATTTTATTACATGTTTATATTTAATATGCTAAATGTTGCTTTTTCCGCTTTGATATTTTGTGAACTGTATATAAATTGTGCCGATACCCATTTTTCTCTTCTGAGTCTCGTTGAAATATAATATCGGGCATTTGCTGGACATAGCCCGTTTTTCTCAAGATAGCCGTGGTGCTTGGCACCCGGTGAAGGATTTGTAGTCACACATGTTTTAGGCGGGGAGTTTTGTCAATTAAGCCGGAAAGCCATGCTACCGGTGCACTGACACTCCTCGGCTCGAGTTGTCCGCTCGAGTAAAGCCAGTCTAGAAACCTTTTCCAACGGGATGATGACTTAGAATAACAAAACCTTATGCCGGATCCCCGATAGGAACGTCTATTTGCATCATGTGCATATTTGACGTAGGAGGCTCAACACATGGGTTGGGCCTGTCTAGGACAGGTGTACCCGAAACAAAAGACCAACTTGTTGCATCTTTGTCTGTGCATTTATTTGTTTCGATGTTACATGCCGACCGGTTTGTTATTAAAAAAGAGAGAGGGTAAGAAGAGAAAGTTGTCAGGTTGAAAAATCAAAATAATTTTATGGAGAATGGTATGATTTTCTTAGAAAATAATTTTTGAAAAAAAAAATCTCTCCGAATAAATTTTGTCAATGTTAAATAGTTAGTTTCTTTGAAAACAATTTTTGAAAAATGCAAAAAAAAAAAAAAACTTTTTATTTTTCTTATTTTTACGAAAAATAGTTTAGTTTCTTGGAGAATAACTTTTGAAAAAAAAATGCAAAAATTCCCGATAAATTTTGTTGATTTTATGAAAGATAAGAAAAATATTCTGTTTTAAAAATGCTGTTAAAAATAGTTTGTTTTCTTTTCTTAAAATGATTCAGTTCTTTTATTACCGAACTACGCTGGTTTGATTCTCACATGGCGTGAGATACGTAGGCAACCTTCATCGGGTCCAACCTCCCCTTTTCCAAAAATAGCCAAATATATCGAAATTGATTTTTTGTCTTAAATAAGTTGAGTGATGCCGTTTTCAAAAACAGCCGAATGTACCCGAAAGGGACGCCAGAAGGCTGACTTTGCATTAACGGCCACTGTTGGGTCAGTTTGTAGATTTGTTTTTTGGTCAATTGACCCTCACAGCCTTATAATCTTCGTCCCCGAGGCGCTGAAAGGCCGTGTTTGTAAAAACAAGGTTTTTTATTCCAATTCGAAAAGAAAAAAAAAGAAAAAGAAAAAAAAATGGAAAAATGGAGGTTAATAACGAGAGAGGTTTGCAAGGATAATTGAAAAGGAAAAGATGGAATGACGCATGCGGTGAATACATATATGGTTAACTGACTAGGTGTATTGCATCCAACGTGCGATAACATATCTGTTAAACTCTGTGAGCTTACAAGTTTGTTGCATTTTCAGTAAGTTTAGCGGTTGGCTTGACAGATTATTCTGGCCAATCACCATTACCATACTAGATCAAAAGGTCCAATTCTAGCAAGCATGTCTAGTTCCGGCAAAAGTCTCGATGGAGAGAAAACAGAGATACAGATCATGAAAGATGAGGTGGACCGGTTGAGACGGCAAATAGCAGAGATGCACCTAGCCTGGGCTAGGGGACAGTCATCACCAAACCTTCCTACTCTTACACCAGCTCTAGAGCGTCCGCCCATTGACCCGTCGACAAGCGCACCTATCTATCCATATTATCAAGGGGAAAACCCGTATACATCCCAGGTTTCACCAGCTAGACAAAATCCTCCTCCCCCGGTTACCCCTGTTTTTGTGGCACCTCCACCTGCTACTTTACAGAAGTCGTCTAGTGAGCCGCTTTTTCAAATCCATGACAATCATTGCTACTCTAACGAGCCTACCTTCAAGGCTCCTGAACCGCATTCACACACCCCTCACTGGGATAACCCGACAGAACCGGAAAAGCACTTCAAAAGTTTGGAGCAGGAGGAAGTTATTCGGAAAGTTAAAAGCCTGGAGCAATCCTTCAGGAATATGCATGGTTTAGGCAACCAAGTCGGTGTTGCTTACAAAGATCTGTGCCCATTTCCAGATGTCCAGTTGCCTGCTGGGTTCAAAATGCCCAAGTTTGACCTATACGAGGGGCATGGTGACCCGGTAGCCCATCTTCGAGGTTTTTGTAGCAAAATGCGAGGAGCCGGAGGGCGAGATGAAATTCTGATAGCTTACTTCGGTCAGAGCTTGGGAGGGTCTGCACTAGAGTGGTACACCAGGCAGGATCCCAGCAGATGGTTTACATGGGATGACCTGGCCCAAGCATTCATCGGCCAATTTCAATATAATCTTGAAATAATCCCTGATCGCTTATCATTGCTAAAGTTAGAGAAGAAACCCGCCGAAAGCTTTAGAGAATTTGGGTTCCGCTGGAGGGAACAGGCAGCAAGGGTAGATCCCCCGATGAGAGAGAACGAGATGGTAGATTACTTCTTGCAGACACTGGAGCCAACTTACTTTAGTCACCTGGTGACATCGGTTGGTAAATCTTTCAATGAGGTGGTCAAAATGGGCGGAATGATAGAAGAGGGACTTAAGTCCAATAAGATCTTGAGGTATTCCGCGTTGAAAGCAACAACTCAAGCTATTCAGAATGGCACAAGGGTTGCATTCGGGAAGAAGAGAAGAGAAGAAGTTGCAACGGTAGAGGAGGGTACTTGGTCCAGATCGAAAGGTCCTTCACCTCATTACCAAGCCAGACCCTACCACCCAAATCACCCTAATAACCTTCCCCGAAACACATATCCACCACCAAGGGTTTACAATAATCCTCCAGGACCAGGTTTCCGAGGGAATCGGGCCTTCAGAAAGGAAAAGGCACAAAGAACATTCGCTGAGTTGGGAGAAACTTATACTGCTCTGTTCTGCAAATTGAAGCAGATAGGTTTGTTGAGTCCTATTGAGCCAAGATTTCCAAATCCCCTACCCCCAAATGTGGATCGCTCAGTAAGCTGTGAGTATTGTTCGGGGGCTCTCGGACATGATACCGAGAAATGTTGGAAACTGAAACATGTAGTGCAAAATCTTATTGAGACCAATAAGATCGAGGTTCAGACACCAGAGGCACCCAACATTAATCAGAATCCATTGCCAGCTCACCCTTAGACCCATGTGATCAAATTGATACACAATGGAAGGGAAAATTAAGAAGCCCGATCTGTATTCCACAACAAAACCAATCGGCAGAATTTGGTATATAAGAAGTCATGCTTGGTAATCAGGAGGAGTTTCGGTGGTTTGTTTTTGTTGTCATTTTTTTTGTCCGAGTTGTTTTCAGGGTTGTGACCCGAATCTTGTCTTGAAGTAAAACCCTCTTATCTTTCCATTCTGGTCATTTCAGTTTGCTTAGTCTTATCAAGTGTCGTTTCAGGTTTGTAGTGCTGGTTTGCTTGTTTCTATTTGAACCTTTTCTCCGTTTAATGGAACTTTCGGTCTTTTATTACCCAGTCGTCTTTTTGTTTAGTTCTTCTATATTTAGATTTGTCATCTGTTCGAACGCCGATTCTAATGACATGGCATCACACATAATTTTGGCCTAATATTAAGGGTTAATCATGAAGCAATTGGAAGATAATCAGGGCATTTTAAAGGAAATAAAAATGATTTGAGATTATTTGGAGCCCGAATCATGTGAGACTAGGGCAGGTAAAACACAAAGAAACCTTTAAGGGAGAATTGGACATGCTAAGACGGGGTTCGCTCGTGATACTGAAATGAAAGTGTCGTCCAGCAATACTTTAAAATGATAGATGAAACGGCGAATGGACGATATGGTTATCAATCAGGGCACAAACAGAAGATGTCGTGAATATGTTGTTTGAACTTGGCATATTTTGAAGATTGGAATGACGAACGCATTTTGTTCTGCTATCCAAACACTTTATCCATCGTCAACCCTTTGAGCCTTAATTTAAATTCTTTTATACCCCTCATTCGAAATTAGTTGCAAAGACTAGAAACACAAGCTTGAAAGACAAGAGAAGAAAGGGATAAAGAAAAAGAAAAGAAAAGAAAACAACAAAAAAAAAGGATAAAGAAAAAGAAAAGAAAAGAAAACAACAAAAAGAGATAAAGAAAAGAAGAGAAAAAGAAAAACGAATGAAAAAGAGCAACTTGAAAAAAAAAGGGAATTGGGAACTACGTTTGACCTGATTCCTTAAAGAGGATACGTAAGCGCTTCACAGCTCGGTCATAGTGTAAATAAAGAAATAAAAAAATCCCCAAGTAAAAAGCTGGGGCAAAAAAAAAAAAAAAAATTGTGTTTAGGTCCGAAGGTTGTAAATTTTGAACCCAAAATTAATTTGTTTTTAGCCTTTAACACCCTTTCTTTCTAGCCCTATCCGAATCCCACATTACGCTCTAAAGAAAGACCTTCCGATCAGTCTTCAAAATAGGCCAAGTCAAACAAACACGCGAGTCTCCTCAGAATATGACACTTTGATTCCCAGCAGAAAGGAAACACGAGAGAGTCTTAGTAGTGACACCCCAATCCCCAGCCAAAAGTGATACAAATGAGAGAGTCTTACCGGTGAAAACCTTCACAGGCACCATAAGGCGACGAAAAGCTGAGAGAAAATCAAAATGAGAGAGGCTTGAAAGTGAAAACCCTTCGGGCACTACAAGTCAAATAAAGGTGATAATCAGATGGAAATCACGAGACAGAAATCGTGAAAGGCAATTAACGACGGAGGATAGGCCATATGTGCATGTCATGACCAGTAGAGTTGGTATTCGCGTTTGATAAGTTTTTATAGTTATTTCTTGCTAGAGAGTCATTTTTTCCTTTGTCTTCTATTTTGTTTCTTTTTATCTTTCTCATTTTATAAAAAAATTCCTCATCAAAGTCTGTCTAGTCAGAACAAGTGAGAAATGACTTCAAAACTTGCCACCAACTTTCCAATTATTATGCAAAGCAAGGAAATGCCATTGACGGCAGAGAAGTAGGGTGCAAAGAAGATTATTAAACTGGGGCAGAAAATTTTCTTTTCAGTTTGAAAATTTTTTGGAAGTCAATACCCACTTGGGGAAGAAGGAAAGTCTTAAGGGAAATGGTCTTCGAACCAGTGTCATCCTCAACAGCCTTCAAGAAGAGTGAAACGTCAATTTTGAGGAAATGAAAATCCCCCAGCAATGTTATCTACAACAAGTTCCGAGGTGGTCGGACAACACAGAGTGATAAAGGAAGAAAGGAAATCCCATCTTCAACAAAATAACCCCCACAGCAAGTTGAGAAACACAGAACGGGGAAGGGATAAATGGAAAAACCCATTCCCGGCAGGAATATCATCTCCAGCAAATGAAATCATTCCCCAACAATGTTTTGGGAACCCCGAGCGAGGGAAAGGGGAAGAGGAAAAACCACCCTACAGGAGCGGCACAACCGCTCACAATGTTTTGAACTAACAAATTTTCTTTGATTTGAAACAGGAAAAGAAAGTGCTATTGATAGCAGAAAGTCATGCCACAAGGAAGAACACCAATACTGGAGCAGAAAATTTTCTGCCGTTGTTGAAACTTTTCTCGGAGAAACGAGGAAGGCAATTCAAGATGACGTATCGGGTTTGTCCACCTTCAAATAGGATGTTTCAGGTTTGTCCACCTTCGAACAGGACGTCTCAGGTTTGTTCACTCTCAAACATTGATACAATGGGAGTATTCGCCCTCGAATAGGATACAATGGGAGTATTCGCCCTCGAATAGGATACAATGGGAGTATTCGCCCTCGAATAGGATACAATGGGAGTATTCGCCCTCGAATAGGATACAATGGGAGTATTCACCCTCGAATAGGATACAATGGGAGTATTCGCCCTCGAATAGGATACAATGGGAGTATTCGCCCTCGAATAGGATACAATGGGAGTATTCGCCCTCGAATAGGATACAATGGGAGTATTCGCCCTCGAATAGGATACAATGGGAGTATTCGCCCTCGAATAGGATACAATGGGAGTATTCGCCTCGAATAGAATACAATGGGAGTATTCGCCCTCGAATAAGATACAATGGGAGTATTCGCCCTCGAATAGGATACAATGGGAGTATTCGCCCTCGAATAGGATACAATGGGAGTATTCGCCCTCGAATAGGATACAATGGGAGTATTCGCCCTCGAATAGGATACAATAGGAGTATTCGCCCTCGAATAGGATACAATGGGAGTATTCGCCCTCGAATAGGATACAATGGGAGTATTCGCCCTCGAATAGGATACAATGGGAGTGTTCGCCCTCGAATAGGATACAATGGGAGTATTCGCCCTCGAATAGGATACAATGGGAGTGTTCGCCCTCGAATAGGATACAATGGGAGTGTTCGCCCTCGAATAGGATACGATGGGAGTATTCGCCCTCGAATAGGATACAATGGGAGTATTCGCCCTCGAATAGGATACAATGGGAGTATTCGCCTTCGAATAGGATACAATGGGAGTATTCGCCCTCGAATATGATACAATGGGAGTATTCGCCCTCGAATAGGATACAATGGGAGTATTTGCCCTCGAATAGGATATTTTACGTTTGTTTTATTTTACATCGTTCTTTGCATATTTCATAAATTATTGCCAGAATGCATTTTAAATTCAAAAGTTGCTAATAAAAGTAGGCGCCTACCTGTATAACAAGAGGCATGTCTCCAGTCTTTACATTGCAGGTCTTGAAACCAGTAACCCACCATAAAGCAGAGAGTTACAACAAGAGTTCCCAGCGGAAATTCAAACGCATTAGTCAAAGGAAAGGAGGGAATGAAGGAAAATTTTCCCAGCATCATTATCCTCAGCAGGTAAGTAAACAATTCCAAAGATATCCCCAGCAATCGGGAGGGAAACCAACACGACCCAGGAGGAAAGCAGTTCCAGAACAAGGTAATTTAGGAGAAAAGGTGGCCCAAGAGACGATGCAGGAAGAAGAAAATGGTACAGGAAGCAAAGGAAGGCGATATGGATGGGATGGAGTTAGTGAGTTGTAAGTTGAAATCGGGAAGCCCGCCTGAAGAATGGAGTGGTGATTTATTTTGAAGTTGTAGTTGAAGTCAGGGAGCCAGCCTGAAGAATGGAGTGGCGATTTAGTTTTGAGTTGTAGTTGAAGTCGGGGAGCCCGCTTGAAGAATGGAGTGGCGATTAATTTTGAAGTTGTGGTTGAAGTCAGGGAGCCCGTCTGAAGAATGGAGTGGCGATTTAGTTTTGAAGTTATAGTTGAAGTCAGGGAGCCCGCCTGAAGAATGGAGTGGCGATTTAGTTTTGAGTTGTAGTTGAAATCAGGGTGCCCGCCTGAAGAATGGAGTGGCGATTTAGTTTTGAGTTGTAGTTGAAGTCAGGGAGCCCGCCTGAAGAATGGAGTGGCGATTTATTTTGAAGTTGTAGTTGAAGTCAGGGAGCCCACCTGAAGAATGGAATGGCGATTTAATCTTGAAGTTATAGTATAATTTAGGGAGCCCGCCTGAAGAATGGAGTGGCGATTTAGTTTTGAAGTTATAGTTGAAGTCAGGGAGCCCGCCTGAAGAATGGAGTGGCGATTTAGTTTTGAAGGGATAGTTGAAGTCAGGGAGCCCGCCTGAAGAATGGAGTGGCGATTTAGTTTTGAAGGGATAGTTGAAGTCAGGGAGCCCGCCTGAAGAACGGAGTGGCGAATTGTTATTTTGAAGTTGATGTTGAAAGCAGGTGTCCGCCTGAAGAATGGAATGGCGATTTATGATTAGAGTTTGTCGATAAAGTCAGAAGCCCGCCAGAAAAGCAGAACGTCGTCTCAATTTCTAAGATTTGATAAGGATAGTGAAGAATCGGAAAGTGACAGAGTGTAACGAAAATCCCCACCATGAATCCAAGTTCATAATCGGAAGGAATGCAACAAGGATCAGAAAGATAGATTCAGACTTCGAAGGAGAATAGTTCGAAGATCACAAGGAAGGGACCAATGGTCGGAGTTCGGCAATCAAGATAGGCTGAAATAACAATTGTCAGAAGAGAAGAAGCATGTGAAGAAACATCAGAGCCAGCAGGATAGCAAGGAACATGACAAGATCAAGTTGAAAAGATAGATAAGAATTTGTAATACTGTAACTTAGTCTAGCTTCTTATTTTTCGTTTAGCACGGTGTAATAAGGAGATCAGTTAAGCAGTGGCATCAGCAGCAACAGCAGTAACAGCAAGATCACAACAATCATGGTAGTCCCATCTTCCAAAACTTCCCGAACTACATTGACCGGATTCCCTTTTAGCCAGGGATATGCAGGAGACCTTCTAAAGCAAAGGTTCGGTCAAACTTTTCCAAAAAAATGCTTCACACGGAGTAATCAAACGGGCAAAAATCGCTCGTATCCGCTCACTTGTCTTTGCACGAAAACTCTCCATGTTTCCGCGCAAAGAGGGGCAGCTGTGAACACGTGATTTTTGCCCTATAAGAGAAATACTCCCAAAGATTCAAAATAAAATAATTTTAGTTTTCTTGCAATTGTTGTGAATTTTGTGTTATTTTTCTTGTATTATTTGCATTTTTATCCGTGCATATTTGCTTGTTTAAATAAATAAAATATACAAAAAATATGTTGTATATGTATATAAAATTCAAGTTTACAATTAAGTTTATTTTACAGAAATGAAAAGTCATAAAAAATATGTATTTTTGCATTTTTTAAGCATTTAATGTCCAAATCGTGCAATTTTATTTTTATTAATGTTTAATTTTGTGTGATAATTATTATTATGAGTTAATTAGTATTTCAAGATAATTTGTAGTTTTTATAAATTAATTTTAGTATTTTTGGGCTTTATTAATTAGGATGTTGAATAATGGAGAAGAACAAAATAGAAAAAATTTGGATTGGGCCATCTTGCAAATTAAGTTACAAGCCCAATCCTAAGCACCCTTACCCAACCCAAAACCCCTTGGCCCAAAAAGAAAATTTCAGATTTTTAGCCAAAAATAATCATAATCACATAACATAAAGTAGTGGGGGCAAGGAAATAAAGGAAGAAAACATGGAGAGGAAAACATGGAGAAGAAAACATGGATTAGTGGGTTTTCTTTAAATTAAAAAATATATTCTTTTTAATAAAAAGATCTGAAAATTTTTGAAATTCTTGCCTATAAATAGAAGAGAAGATTTATGAAAAAGGGAGAGAAAAAAGAGAGAAAAAATCGGAAGAGAAGAAAAAAATAAAAAAAATTCCCTGCTGTGGTATACACTCGATATACACTCTGGATACAGAAGTATACACGGAAAAAAATGCAATTTTTGAGAGTTTCTT
The DNA here is from genome assembly GCA_032618575.1 of Nicotiana noctiflora. NCBI lineage: Eukaryota > Viridiplantae > Streptophyta > Magnoliopsida > Solanales > Solanaceae > Nicotiana > Nicotiana noctiflora. The sequence goes on from JASVEL010014151.1 coordinate 35,838, forward strand.
TTGAGAAGTGAAAAGAGTTCAAAGCTAGAAAGCCAAAACAAAGAGAAAATCTGGAATATATTTTTCTTTTCTATTTTTTACTGGTTTTTTTTTTTGTTTTTCTCCGTATTGCTGGGATTTTCGGGATTGAGGTGTTGAAGCTACTGCTGGTTATTACTGTTGTTGTTGCTGTATTTTCACCGCCCTGTTGATTTGCCATTTTCCCATTCCTTTCAAAACCAGGTACACATTCTAAAAACCATGTGTTGATATAAGCTCGAATTGGAAGTTGAAGTTTTGAAATGAAATAGAAAAGCAAGTTGTTGATCAATATTTGTTGTTATTTTCTATTTTATTAGTTTTTTGTCAAATTGTAGTTAGCTTTATAATTTGAAGAATAAATTTGTCATTCAAGGGAACACCTTTTGTATTAATATAGAGTAGCCCTTTTAAGCATGTAATTGTTTAGGACTTTTCTTTTCTTTTAGAGACAAACTAAATAGAAAAAATGTAGTCACTTTAGGATTATCTTTTTTTTAAATAAAAAAATGTTACGAGCCTAGCTAAATAGAAGAAATAAAATTGCGGGGCCCCTCAATAACAATGTTCATTTTTTTTCTTTCTTAAAAATAACCAAACGCGGTAAATGATTTAAAATTGCATTATAGTATTGAACATTTTTTAAAAATCAGATATTTAGCCATTACAATAATTTAAGCGACCGTGCTAGAACCACGGGATCCGGGGTGCCTAACACCTTCCCTCGGGTCAACAGAATTCCTTACTTAGAATTTCTGGTTCGCAGACTTTATTTGGAAAGTCGAAAATTTCCTCGATTTGGGATTTAAATAAATTGGTGACTTGGGACACCATAATTTATTCCAAGTGGCGACTCTGAAATAAATAAATAATCCCATTTCGAATATTGTAACTTAAATTGGAAAAACTCCCTTGTACGTTTATCCCTCGGGGTAAGCGCGCCAAAAGGAGGTGTGACATAGTTGAATTAGTTGGCGAAGGCATATGGCCTGAGTCCCAGTTCAACTCTCATTGAACATTCGTTGATTATTTTGAGTCGAGGGCACGTAGCCCGAGCCTTATTTTAATCGTAGTTGAATTAGTTGGCGAAGGCACATAGCCTGAGTCCCAATTTAACTATCGTTGAACATTCGTTGATTATTTTGAGTCGAGGGCTTGTAGCCCGAGCCTTATTTCAACCGTAGTTGAATTAATTGGCGAAGGCACATGGCCTGAGTTTCGGTTCAACTGTCGTTGAATTTGTTGATTATTTTGAGTCGAGAGCACGTGGCCCGAGCCTTATTTCAACCGTAGTTGAATTAGTTGGCGAAGGCACATGGCTTGAGTTCCAGTTCAACTGTCATTGAACACTCGTTGATTATTTTGAGTCGAGGGCGCGTAGACCGAGCCTTATTTCAACCGTAGTTGATTTAGTTGGCGAAGGCACATGGTCTAAGTTCCAGTTCAGCTGTTGTTGAACAATCATTGATTATTTTGAGTCGAGGGCGCGTAGCCCGGATCTTATTTCAAGCGTAGTTTAATTAGTTGGCGAAGGCACATGGTCTGAGTTCCAGCTCAGCTGTCGTTGAACATTCGTTGATTATTTTGAGTCGAGGGCGCGTAGCCCGGTTCTTATTTCAACTGTAGTTTAATTAGTTGGTGAAAACACATGGTCTGAGTTCCTGTGTTCAACTGTCGTTGAACATTCGTTGATTATTTTGAGTCGAGGGCGCATAGCCCGAGCCTTATTTCAACCATAGTTGAACTAGTTGGCGAAGGCACATGGCCTGAGTTCCAGTAAAATTGTCGTTGAACATTCGTTGATTATTTTGAGTCGAGGGCACGTAGCCCGAGCCTTATTTCCACCGTAGTTGAATTAGTTGGCGAAGGCATTTGTTCTGAGTTCCAGTTCAACTGTTGTTGATCACTCGTTGATTACTTTGAGTCGAGAGCGCGTAGCCCGAGTTCTGGCGTGTGGACGAGATGAATCAGGCTTGCTCTGATTGGGTTATTTTCCCTTTTCTCGATGTTTTCCCTTTGCTTTTGATTTCAGGAAGAGCTACGTGATTTTGCTAGGAAATCCCCACAGACTGCGCCAAATTGTTTGACTTAAAATGTTACTGATCATTTATGAATTCAAAACAATCGATATAAATTGAGGGTCAATCATAGGAAGTCGCAACACATCAAGAATCTAGTAAAGGAAAGATAATGAAAAATGTTCATATTAACAACAGAAAACATAGGTGATCTTTATTCATGATAATAGAGTAGTCTTCCTCCCCCCATGGAGAGGTTCAAAACTTTACAATCATATTTTATTCGATCTGCCCTCTTTCTACGTTTTTTCTTGGGTTCTCACTCTGTATTTTACTCTGTATTTCTAAAGCCTCTCCTAGGGAGAGAATGGAACCCCGTTTCTGCCCCCTCTCCCTTTATTTATAGATGTGAATTGTATAAATTGACCCTTGATGTCTGGGCCCACGTTAGAGGATTATTTGAGATATATCCGATAGGTCAAAACCTTAATAACCATTTTAAGTGGATGCGAAAAGGTCTCCTTAATTAGGAATGATTATGGCACTTATTACTCTTCCATTAGCCGAGGGGGGCGATTAACATTGTCAACTGTTGTCGAATCGGGTTATGACCTATACACATGTATTGACTAAGCTTCAACGCTACAAATGATAAATCTAGGTGTGTGTGTGAGATAGTTCAGTTTTCCAACAAGATGTCAATACACAGTAGGGTCCTGAAGAGAGTCCCCTTCATCTGCAATCAGTTTGGAGGATGGTTCAAGAGGAGATAATGCACAAGGCTTATTAAAAACATCGAATTCCTTCAATAAATCTAAAATGAACTTTCCCTGATAAAAAATTATCCCCTGCTTTTATCTGAGAATATTCATGCCTAGAAAATAATATAAATTTCCCAAATCTTTTACCTTGAACTTAGTATTAAGAAAGTTTTTGAGTGATTTGATTTATTCTAGATGATTGCCACTAATAAGAATGTCGTCTACATAGGCAGCAACAGTACAAACGAAAGTCCTTTGCTATTCAAAAAAATAAAGAATAGTCATTTAAGGACGAAGAATACCCTTCGAAGTTTATTGCACCAGCAAGCCGGCATATCACTGCCGTGAAGCTTGCTTTAATCCATATAATAATTTCTTGAGGAGACACACATGATTAGGACTAGGAGAAGATAAACCTACCGGGAACTTCATAAAAACCTCTTCTTGTCAATTCCAGCTTAGGAATGCATTATTGATATCTAATTGATAAATAGGCCAATTCTTAGTTGTTAATGCCATTAGACAACATATGGTAGTCATCTTGACCACATGAGAAAATGTCTCAGTATAGCCGATTCCCTCTCTCTGTATACCTCTCCCTCACCACCAACCTTGCCTTCAGTCTTTCTATAGTTCCATCAGAGTTGTGCTTTACCTTGTATACCCATTACAAGGTAAAGCCTTCTTGTCAGGTGGTAAAAAGTCACTTCCCAAGTATTATTGGCTTCCAAAGCCTTAATCTCTAAAAGTGTTGCTTGTTGCCGCCCTGAATGCATAGAAGCTTGCGAGAAACTACTATAATAGGCATGAGGTGTACTAGGTTGAGCAAAACAAGAGGTAGTCAAATTTTTTAGGTAAATATTATTGCAAACATAATCATTTAGATGAGTAGGCCAGTTACTCAATCTGGTTGACTTCATGAGGATTGGAGTTGGAGTCTTACTCTGTCGAGGGATATCATGAGAATTATAGAAGTGATTTATAGTATGTCCTGGAGTAGCAGGAGAATTATAGAATTGAGGTGAGTTGACTATGCTAGGACAAGGTGAGGAGGGCAAGACTATTTCAGGTTCCATGGTACATGGTGTTGGATTAGAGTGGGTGATGACAACCACAACACAACTCAAAAAGAGATATGATACTGTCGTATGCAATATAAATTATGTCGGGGTCGAATCCACAGGGAGTTATAAGGGGTGTTAGGAGTATATACTTGAAGGAAGTGATTGGATTAAATAAATTAGCACTTTCACAACAAGTTTAGATTTCTTCTTCTACTATTACTCTAATGATTGCAAGCTAAGGAAAATAAAATAGAAATGAATATTTTTGGTGTTCCTTACAAATGGTTTAAAAGCCTAGGGATGTGACCATAGTCTAGGTGTTTGACTAACGGGATAAAGAGGTTAATACTTATTTTGTTGATTGTAGTGTATTATATCTCTCAACTCTGTAGTACCCACTCATTACCTCTCGGACAAAGAGTGATTTTGACCAATTTAGCTTTCTCAAGTCCAAATGGGTATCAAATAAAATACTTGATATGAGCTCAAGTCTATCTCTAGTTTTAACCCTTTAGTTAGGTTAATCAATCTCTCGATTAGCCTAATTCCTTAGCCAATATCCTAGAGGAAGTCACTCTTTCTCAAGCAGAGACTAAGTCAAAAAATCATGATTGATATTTGCAACTATTAGTTCTAAAATTAAAGCATGAAGTAAGCTAAATAATCAATACCCAATCATAAACAAGCATTAAATTAAATATCCATAAGGTTTACACACTAGGGTTGTGTCACAATCTAGTAAAAATCTAGCTACTCATAATAGAAATTGAAGAAACTAAAGAAGAAAAGCTAATTAAACAAATAATCAAGGATTAAAATGGTAAAACATAATGGAAAAACACTAAAATGGTTACAAACTTCCTAAAGTAGTAAAAGGTAACATCTACAACAACTTTATCTCACTCACAACATGGCCTCTCGGGCAGCCTCTCAGTCACTCGTGACTCAACTCTCGTAACTCAGTAGATAATCACAGCACTCAGGATCATTAATTTCTCATAATAATAATAATAATCATAATAATCGTTGCGGCGTGCAGCCCGATCCATATAAGTATCGCTACGGCGTGCAGCCCGATCCATATTTTATACATATATAAATATCCTCAACATTAGGTTCTCAACCTCTCTCATTCATTAACCTAACAGCCTCTCGGACACAACAGTAGAAATTAGGGACATGAAGAACATTTTCTAGAACAAAATTAGGTAAGATAGAAATCATGTCCATATGAGTGATTATGACTTTGAAAGAATTAAGAAGATTAATATTTATAGGAACTGGAAGAGGAGATAAAGAAATAAAAGCATTTGAGTCAAACAACATGTGTTCTGAAGCCCCCTGAATCTATGATCCAGGTGCTTGTATTAAAAATTGAGAAACAAGTTCCAGAATATTTGATAATTGTACCAGCTATAACATTTGCATTAATCTCTGAACTAGAACTTCCGGATTCTCCCACTTTGACATGTTTGGTCAACTGAACCAAGTGTGAAAACTGTTCTTTGGAAAGATATTGTTTCAGTATTCGATTGTAGTTGTTGTTGTTTGGATCTTCTCCCTGTTCTCTAGATAAAATTCCATTGCTCTTGATTTTCCCCTGATTTCCTTTTCTATTAGTGAACTCAAAATCCTCAGTAAAGCCTATAATCCTATAACAATCAGCCACATAGTGTCTTGTCTTCTTGCAATAGGTGCAAGATACGTTAGGGTTGAACTGTGTCTTATTTCCTTTGAAAGTTGAGGTCCTTTGTGGTGGAAACCCAGGCTTTGAGGATTATCCCCATATTTCTGAGGTTATCTAGTAAACCTTTGTGACTTCTTCCAATTCCTCCGTGGAAAATTCTCTTGAATTGAATTACCTTGATTCCCTACCATGAATGATGAGGAATCCGGATTAATGAGAGGATTAGCATAGACTTCTCGTTGATTTTTATCTTGGAGAACAAGAGAGTAGGCATGATTTATGTTAGGTAAAGGGTTCATCGTGAGTATATTTTCACTTGTTTGACCATACACATCATTCAACCCATAGGAATTGAATAAGTCTTTCATCCTTTTGTGACTTCTCCGCACAAACACATAGGCAATTGCATTTGACATCATAGTTGATTGAGTCCCATGATCTTTTGAGTTTTGTGAAGTAGCTTACTATGACATTCGTACCTTGTACTAATTCAGATAGTTCTTTCCTCGGGTGGTACAATTTTGCTCCATTTGATTAACCAAACTTGTGTTCCAAGTTTGTCCAGAGGTCTTTTGCAGATTTTGTGCAAATTACTTTGTCTCCAATGTCTTTGGACAGTGAGTTTAGTAGGGTTACTATGTCGTTGCATCTGCTCCAAAGTTAATAATCTTTTGAAGTGAAAGCGGGTGTAGGGCATGAACCATTGATAAATCTTAATTTATTTTTAGCTGAAAAGGCTATCAGTACTGATCTTCTCCAACCCCGAAATCCTCTCCCATCAAAAGCAGCATTGACAAGTGCCATTCCAAGAGCATAAGATGAATGAAGAAAGTAAAGATGATTCTGATCATGGTAACTGCATTTCCAGGTGCAGATTGAGTAAGGGAGGTCCGAGTACTATCAGGAATGATGAATGTGATAGAAAATTCTCACACAAAAAAAAAATGATGAAAAACTGTCTTCTTGGATCGAGCCTCACTGCTATGATACCATGTAAGATTATGAAGAATTGAAAGAGAATCTGCAGAATTTACTGTGTGAATTTTATTCCATTTACTGCCCTATATATGTACAACATATCCTCTGTATATTCTATTCAAATAAAAAAAAATCATAAAAGAAAATAAAGTCTCGTACAGTTGTCTAATTGTTACTTATTTGCTACTAATTAACAAACTATGCTATCTAAACATCTCACATGTGTGAAAATAATTTTGGCATTCAATGCTTAACAATTGTCCCTCAACTGATCTGAATAGCTGAGATTAAATCTATCAATTCCTTTACCAATGGTTATGATTGCTCTATATTTCAAATCCTTTTGTGCAAATATATTCCTTGTTATATCCTAAATATCTTCCTTTGTCAAAAATCCCCTTTCCTTAATCCGAAGCCCTAAATTCCTTAGTCTGAAGCCCTAAATTTCTTTTCTTGCTTTTATTTAATCATTCATGGGACTTCTTCTCATCAATAACATAGATTCAAGAACAAGTTATCAACGTCCTATTAGATTCAAAAATATGTTCATGAAAGTAATACAAATTCAATACCAAACTATCATGCAGTCAAATTGACTCAACAACATGAAGAATTAAGTAATACATTGTGTAATTTTTGAGATACTATAGAAATCATAATTCTCTGAAAAGAAATATTATAATTTGTTATAAAATCTCTGATTTATAATCACAATATGTTCTAAAGAGTAAGGTTTACCGAAATAGATCTTCACCAACATCCCCCACTGCTTGTTGTTAAAGATTAATTAACATCATTCCAAGTTTAGTTACAAGATCAAAAGCCACTCTGGAAATGGCTCTCTACGTAATTGTGCTTGAAAAACAAAATGCAATATGAAGTGGCAACAATACAAAATTGTAACAAAGCTGATGATAACTATTGCATCTCTCAAATTAATCCAGCTGTTTAGTACAAAGAATGAACCATGCCTTGGGAAATCGCTTCATAAAAATAATATGCTTTTCAATCATAAATATTTGCGAGGAAACAAATTCTTAATACATAGATTTCAATGCAATCCTGACCTTTTGCAACACAATTTTAAAGACAATTCAATGGAACAATACCAAGCAATCAATCACTCTTTCCCTCTTGGGCACCAATTTCTTGCAAGTAATGTTCGGCATCTAAAGCTGCCATGCACCCTACAAGCATGCCACAAAACAAAAACCAAAAAACATTAGGCCATGTGTTATTTCGAGAGAAACGGTGCTTAGTCCAGACACAATTTTTCCACTTGAAGAACATAATGACAAAGTCATAAAGTAAAACACAAGCAATTAAAATAAACATATTGATGCAATTATCACTAGCTTCCCCAAAGGCATCACCATTTCAGATAAAAATTGTGTACAACTTTTACATGAGATGTAAGTTTCCTACCATTTTTTTCACATTAGTATAACTCGGAGATCTAGGGTCTTGTATGGGTAGAGATTCCAACAATAGAATTCGTGAACGTCTCGAGTATCAAAATGTTAAGGTGTTAATATCAGTATCCAACCAAGCTTAGCATATAGAGATATTCTTGATTAAAGTTCCAACAAATGTTTAGAAAAGAAAAGGCAAGAGGCATCATACAAAATTTCTAAGCGCCAATTGCAAAGGAACTAGCATTACATAGAGCACCCAACAGAAATCAAATTGTTTCACAAGGTACTCTTTATGTATGCGGAAGCTACTAACCCACCCAGCAGATACCATAATTCTTTCACAAGGTTATTCCTCTAAAATGTTTCTTTCTCAATTTGATTTATCAGGAAAAATGTTTCCTTCTCAAGGATGCTCCGAATATAAAAATGAATCAACATTACTATTGCACAAGCATAATGTAAAATTCAATGCCAAATGTAAAGATCCTAAAAATTCCATCTCAAAAAAAAATGTAAAGATCCTAAAAAAGCAAACTTAGTCCAATAACATGTTCTGAACTTAGTAGGATCCCTTAGACACATTTCTGTAATACGGAAACTAGCAAAAGTACAGAGCTTAATAAATAAATAAAAGCTCCAGCAAACAAGTCCTAGAACATATACCATAACCTTTATCCATTTGACAATCATATATCTTCCAAGGAAATCAGAATACCTCACAACACTACTAGAAACAATTCGAACGAGTTGCTACAAATTTTTCTTTAAACAAAAAAACAAAAACAAAATCTGGAAACACTATGATCTAACCCAGCATTGACATACCCACAAACTAGCACTAAATCTTACAATTGCATAATCTTAAACCACTTGAAAAATCAATTGAAAAGAATCACATGCACAATTTCTCAAAGCTTGAGTATTAAATTTTTTTCATCGAGTTAATTTTATTTTTTTTTAAATCAGAGAAGCTAAATAGTCAACTGGTTTCAGTAGAGCGAACTGGTTTAACTATTTGGTATTTGCTACAAAATAGTTCTGTCAGAGATAAATCTGTAGGACCTAAATCCAGCCTCAGAATGGTAAAACAGTTTTCCAAAGACCCGTACTTTAGGAATAAATATCCCGATTCTTTCATCACCAAAAAGCCCGTTATTATGTAAATGGATTAACTGAAGCACAGATTCCAGTTGATGCTTGAATTTCCTTAATATGAAGGCATCATCAGATCATCGAATCGCGATTTCTATGACTATAGTGAAACATGAGGCTACTAATTCTCTTACTGAGTTGGAAAACATTTTTACAATCCCTAAAAGATGGTTTATGCTGAACCTTTCTTTCTAAGAAGATGGTTTATCCAAAGCATTCGGTCAAGATGCCATCTAGAGCAGCCAGAAAATAGTTGTTTTATAGGAGTATCTTCTTGGCATTGGTAGGGAGATATCACTAGAGTTTTTTAAAAAAACAACGCAAACTTTTAGCAATGAGAAATCTGAAGTTTTGTAAATCATGGGAAGGTCTAAATGATAATCAGGTGAGTTTTTCCAACACAAAAACACTGTTCTAAATTTAAATCATTTATCAAGTAATTTGTTTTATGCTAGTGATGGCTACTGAACCAAAGAAATATCTGAGATTGGAACAAAATACAAAAACTGCATTTAAACCCTTTTTCTTGTTCATCACAAGGGCAGCCCCACCACCCAAGCTATGGGATCGAGGTTCTTACACTAGATATCTCTCCAAGAACATTTCAAGCATATTTGCTACGCATAGACTAATGTTCAAGTGATACTTTAGGCAGCACGGTGCCTTGCCACCCCCTAAGGCGATCTCCATATATATTATTGATTTCTTCACATCATATATTTCTTACTGCTTATATCGAGAAGTTCCTCTTACAATAACCAAATCAAATTAACACGCCACTGATGGCGCTGTTCTTCGTTCCTTTTCATCTAAATATTACTTTAAGGTAGCTCAAGAGGAGCCATTGTGAATAATAATAATTATAAAACTAAGGTAAACCACAATAAAAGACAGCCATTATGTCACTTGACGAATTGGTTTTCTTCAGCAAATATCCAGACAGGATCGCTACAAAGAGTGCATTCTCTACATCATTGATAAAACTAAAAGTTTGCTATACTGATGAAACATGTCTCTACTAACATTTTAGACCAAATATCAACAAAAGAAATATGCACAAGCATTCAACAACATCTAAAGGCATTAGGCAGTTATTTGATGTTCAAATTCTATGAAGGTTAGAAATCACAACCAAGAATAAAAAGAAAAAGTAGCCATACTGAGGCAAGCGAAGCAATAAACTAAAGCAATCCGAACAACTAACCTGAGCCAGCAGCTGTAATAGCTTGCCTGTACTTCTTATCCTGCACATCACCAGCAGCAAACACACCCCTAACGCTGGTCAACGTCGTTCCCGGCTTAGTCACAACATACCCATCAGAATCCAACTCTAACTGCCCATCCAAAAACTTAGTAGCTGGTTCATGCCCAATGGCGAAAAACAAACCCGAAACCTGCAAATCCGAAACTTGCCCAGTAACAACATTCTTCACCTTCAATCCACCCAATAGCTTCTCCCCATAAGCCTCCACTACACTTGAGTTCCAAATCACCTCTATTTTAGGGTTACTCAATGCTCTACTTTGCATAATCTTCGATGCCCTAAACTCATCCCTCCTATGAATAATATACACTTTAGAACCATATTTAGTCAAAAAATTAGCTTCTTCCATAGCTGAATCCCCACCACCAATCACCGCCAACGGCTTATTCCTAAAGATCGGAGCCGCGCCGTCACAAACGGCACAGGCCGAAATTCCCCTATTCCAAAAACCGTCATTGCCGGAGCCGGGAAATTCAAGCCGCTTAGCTACAGCACCGGTAGCAATGATAACGGCGTCAGCTGACACAGTCCTATCAGACGAAACAATCTCAAAAGGACTTTTAGAAAGGTCAACTTTAGTTACAGTTTCAGTATAAATTTGTGTCCCGAAACGAACGGACTGCGCACGGCACCGTTCCATAAGCTCACCACCGCCAATACCTTCAGGAAAACCGGGAAAGTTCTCGACATCGGTGGTGGTCGTAAGCTGACCGCCGGGAGCTATGTCGTTAGCCATCCATCCTTCAAAGAGGATTGGCTTCAGCTCGGCACGTGCGGCGTAAATGGCGGCTGTATGAGCTGCGGGGCCGCTGCCGATAATACATAGGCGGGTTTTTAGGGTTTTGGGAAGGTCGTCCATGGAGGAGATTTTGGGAGAATTACCGTAGGTGGCGGTGGTGAGGGCAGCGACGGGAATTAGGTTACGGGCTTTTTTAAGGGTATTTAAGAGTTTTGGCCAACAGTTGCCCGTCATATTTTTTGTTTGAATGGAATGGGTCTAAGTTTGACTTTGCAACCAGACAACTGTTTAAATATGAATATTGAATGGGGAATGTGTACTATATCATATTGGAAATATAGTTTTAGAAGCAAAACCATATTTGGAATCCAATTACATGCTTAGCTTAGTTCAACATCTTATTCCATCTTTTTTTTTATTGTTTTTAAGGGAGTTCTTATTTGGAGGTAAATTGAAGCCCAAGATATTCCTTGTCATCCTTGTTTATATTATAGATGAATTTGACTTCTTTTGTATTGGTTCTGTTTCGATTAATATCAACCTATTTAATTTGGCACGATGTTTAGTAAATAAAAAAAATATTTAAATTTTGTTGTCCTAAATAAGTTAAAAAGGGGCTCGCAGTAATCGTGTGGTTATAAAAACTTCTTATTAAAGGTAAAATTGTAAGTTTAAGTTAAATTGTTATCAAATTTAGAAATAGATCATTTTTTTTTGAACGGATCAAAAAGAAAATAATTTCACATAGACTGAAACATAAATATTAGTTTTCTGAGATTAGTTTCTAGAGAAGTTCTCAAACAAAAAATTTGAATCCGAGAAATAAATCAAAGGAAAATCATATAAAGCAATCCTCGAACACTTGGGTGCGAGAAGTTAAATAAGGGCATAGTTTAGGTTGACTATAAAGGCATGTTTCTAATCAATATATATATTTCATAATAAAAAGTCGAATTTATAATATTATAGTCACCATCTCACCGGTGATGATATTGATGTGACTGCACGATTGAAGACTTACGTGAGGGCACTTTGGATACAAATTGTATGTTTTGAGTTTTGACTAGTTAAAGGCATAAAAGAATAAGTTATTTGCCAAAATATTTTTGAGATACTAAAAGCTTCAATAAGTCGGCCAAACGTGCTAGGAAATAAATAGAAGAGATTTAGCTATCTTATAGCTTGATTGGTCAAGCTTTTAAAATTTGTTTATTTTGAGAATTTTTTTTTTTAAAAGTATTTTTAAAAAAAAGTTCCTTTAGTGAAAAGCATCGTTATTAATTTTAAAAGAACTTTTGACAAGTAATTAGTGTTTGGCCAAGCTTTTGAAAATTGCTTTTAAGTGTATTTTTCTCAAAAAGTGTATTTCAGAAAAGTGTTTTTGGAGAGAAGCTACTTTTTTCTGATTCTCAAAAACTGCTTCTGCTCTCCTCAAAATCAGTTTTTTCCTTCCAAAAGTATAGATTAATATAGCATACAGAATGTCTATATATTTCACTACTATTTTGAAAGCGGCTATACAATATTAGTTTCCCTAATCTATACTCTTTCCTTTACCCTAAGTCGCTTACCCTATTATTTCTTCTACCACATTTAAGGAATGATCATATTTAAATATTAAGGGAATGAAGTTCAAATTAATGGAAAATAGAATTAGTCGTGATGATGTGTTTTGTTTTGTTTTATTTTTTTATACCGTTGGAGTGTTGGTGGCATACATTTGTCCCTTACTTTAGTTTTGTTGCATGTGCTTGTTGACACAATTTTTATATTATAAATGGTGTTCGTTTTATTTTAGCTTCTTTTGTCCATATTAGTCAGATGCGTTTATAGCGATATACTTTTCTTGGAACCCCGCAAATTTTCTTATTGGTGTAATCGATAACCGAATCGATAAGCCCTCAAAATCGATAAATCGAAATCGAAAAGATCGAAATCTTATTGAAACGATATCGATAAGCATATGTACAAATCGACAATCGATAAGTAATTATCGATAAGGGTCAAAATCGAATCAATAAAATGAATGCACACCCCTAAGAAGCAGTTTGCGTTTGACTAATTAATTTGAAATGAACTTTTGACGAGTAATTAGTGTTTGGCCAAGCTTTTGAAAATTGCTTCTAAGTGTATTTTTCACAATAAATGCTTCTCAGAAAAGTGCTTTTGGAGAGAAGCTATTTTTCTAATTCTCAAAAACTACTTCCTGCTCTCCTCAAAAATATTTTTTTCCTTCCAAAAATTTGACCAAACACCTCACTTTTTTGTCTAAAGCACTCTTGACAAAAAAAACAATTAATGTGAAATATAGGAATAACGAATCTTCAAGTAAATTGGATAAGGACAATCCAAAGAATCATATCCAAATATACTATACTCATGCTTTGCCGTGTTCCTTAATCTGTCCGATTCAATAAAAAACAAGAATGTCACAATGCCGAAGCAGCCTATTTACAAAGTCGAAAGTTCACATTTTACTTTTGTTTTTTTTTTCTTCTTTTCCCATCGAAGAATAAGTATAGCAACTTTCATTATGATCATATTAAACCTTCAAACAGCGGGTTGACAATCAACAGTTTTGTAGTTTGGTTACATTCTAATATTCCTCAGCTTAAAATTGTGATCGGTCAGTTGGATTCAACCCATTACCGTCCGACTTTAAATATAGAGGAATTTTCAATTGTTACACGCTTTTTATCACTTATATTTAAATACGCAATGAATATAGTACTATATGTCAACTACACAATGAATATAGCACTATATGTCAACTGTATTCATTCACACAATCATATTCACATTGATTGTATACATGGGTATATTCGTTCGTGCAATCATATTCACATCGACTGTATGCAGATACAAATGATACAACATGTATCGATTGTATTCGTTTGCGCAACAAATACAACCATGATGAAATATAAAAAAAAATGCTCTTTTTGAGAGTCGAACTCAATAATCGTTAACTAAACGGATACAAAACAAACTAAGCTACAAGAGCTCTCTCGTTTAGTTCAAAATAATTGATCTCCTGTTTCATATTTGCTATTGTTTACCCTTAAAATGAATAACAATTAAATTTATACGTGGTTTTAAGGATATGTAGATTAATCCAGCACACGTGATTAATAACGTTAGATAAGCAAATTAAAGATAAAATAAATAGCCAAACCAATTGTAGTATTGAGTCCAAGCAGAGCTTAACAATTAGTGTGCCTTTGATTTGGAGCCAAAATATATATGAAAAGCAATGAAGAACAATAAGAACTTTGAAACAACTCAGAAGCAGAGATAACAAGTTTATATTGCCTTGATATGCGTCTTATAGTGTCCATCTTGAATAAATATTGTCTCATTTATATAGTAGGAAAGTTTTGGCCCCAGTATAGTTCTAAGGAATGTAAAATCTTTTTTTTTCGTTATTTTTTATCGATGCGGGCCGAGATTCACGTCGTGATACCTAGTCGGGCGTGAGTATCACGACCCTTCGCTAGTCATGTGCAACTGCTTTGTAGTGTTTTCCAAAGTCATGAGGCTCGAATCGGATCTGGGGGTCACGGTCTCGACGGCTCCGGCGGTAGGCATTTAGTACGAGAGGTTCCTAGCCTCAGCTCTGATTCCTTGTGGTTATGTCCTTGCTTCGTTTGCCCCACCGGGAGATCGAGTTGCTCATTAGCCCCGGTTTTACCTGTATACAGATAGTCCCCTCATTTCTTAGACAGTAGATTTGCCAAATGATGGAAAACGATATATGTTCTCTAGTTCCTTCCTCCGTATATTACAACTGAAATGACAAAAAAGCCGAAACATCCATCAGCTGTATCGCTATGATTTTGGACATATGTCGACCATCGACCGATAGTCTCCGAATGTGAAACGCCGCGTCATTCCCCTATAAAAGCTTCTACCCTTTGTCCTTTTTTCCCTTTCCAATCCAGCTTCCACTTCAAATCTTCTAGTTATTACTAACTCTTTCAAACCTTCATATCTCCATCTTAGACCTTCAAACTTCTGCAATTGTTCTTACGTTTTTCCCTAGATCTTCATCTTAACTTTAAATCTTCATAATCTTTTCTTCAGCCTTTAAACTTGCTCCTTCAAATCTCTATACTTTTTCTCTAAATTTTCAAGCTTTCTCAAATAGTAATGGCTGAAACTTTCAAGTAAGTTCCTCAACAGGTTACCTCTTCATCTTCCCATCCGGCTGCCGGTACCGAAGCGGCCACTCCTGAAATGGTTGTCCTCGATATGGGTGCTCCTGAAGTGGCTGCCACCAAACTAGCCCCCGAGCCCCCCTTGAAAAGCTTTATTCCCTGGGACTGTTCAATTACGGATGACTTCAAGGTCGAGAATGCCTCGTCCAAATCAAGACCGAGGTGAATGGGCATCGATATATATATATATATATATATATATATATATATATATATATGCTCAGTCATCAAAGATACCCTCCCCACTGTCCGAGATAATTGTACATTGGGAGATAAGGATCTGGTAGTCCCCGGGGCTGAAGAAGATATCACTACCCATGTGAAGGGATATTTAAGTGTTTACACTTATCTCTCACATTAGGCCTGGTATACCAGTCTTGGATTTTTGCAAGAGATACAATGTGTGTCCGGGGAAAATCCACCCGTATCTGTGGAATATCATGATCCTCTTTGGTTATTTTGTGAATAAATTTGGGTCTCCTCGATTCACTCTTGGCCACCGGCTCCGTCTATACAGTCCCCAAATTGTTCATGGGGAACAAATCAAGCTTAATCGTTGGGCCATCAAGGCCCCCTTTTCAAGCATTGGCAAGGATCAAGACTGATGCTAGCAGGGACGCTTCGTTCGAGTGAAGACCGAAGATCTGATCCCTCCTGAGTTTATGTTATTCCCCAAGAAGTGAAATGCATATCGTATGTGCAATCTTTCCTTAAGTGTCAATTTTTCTTCATTTCCTTTCTTATCATTCATATTTGTGGTTGTGCAGTTGTTGCCTAGGTTACAAATGCGGTTCCCTGGATCAAGGAGTGGAACGAGGGCATCAGCAAGTAGATTTCATACTTCATGTGCTCATAGATCAAGCTTTCAAAGTGCCAATGGTAGGCCCATTCTCATGGTAAGGTTCTCCTTTGAATAGTCATTACCTTACTCTTAACGTACATAACGTTGCTTCTTTCACAAGTTTGCCTAAGGCCACCGAACGTAGGTTGTAGGAAGGGGGTGAGGACGTGTCCTTGTATATTGATCCCTCCGTTACAGTATAGCTCGGGATTTCCGCGTGGGAAAAGAAGATGAGGAAAATAAAGTCTTTGGGCTCATCGAGCTCCAATGTGAAGCCAAAGAAGAGGGTGGCTTGTAAGCCCAGAAAGAGTGCCAGCTCCCAGGTGTCGGATTCTGACTCACTTCTCCGGCTCACGGATAAGTCTGAAGAAGATGATATATTTGTTTCCCATAGACCCACTCTTTCCGGAGAGTAGGCCAGAACTGAGGGAGCATGCTGTAAGACCGACCTCCCTCCAACTCAGGAGGTCAAGATGGAAACGGGGGCTGAGACAACCAGAAAAGCTAGTTCTACACCGAAGGAAGCTGTCAGTGTGATAGAAATCATGGGGACGCCTTCTTACACCGGTCCATGCTTCAGAAAGCCCAAGCAGGAAAAGATAAGTCAAGTGAAGGAGTCCATGGTGCGAACGACCCCCTTCATTCCTTCTTCAATGGTGTGGTCATCTACTTTGGAAGATTGTTTTGGGTTGGGCGACCTGGAAGTCCCAAAGAAGGATGTATCTTCGGAAGCTTGTGGGCCGAGTCGAGCCCAAAGTTGGTTAATCAATTTCCTGCTCCGAGTGTGGACCCTACATGGAAGAGCTATTATTCTTACTATCCTGGAGGACGCCCAGGTTCTATCTGCTCCAATGGGCGTAGCCAGCTACCTCCAATATCTGGTGACGGAGAAGGATCGGGAAAAAATGAACAAGGAAGATGTGCAATATCTTTTCAATGAGGTGCAGCAGCCACTAAATTGGGTAAGGCATTATTACGTCCTCTTGAATTTTACTTAGATTTTAATATCTTTTATGACTTTCATTATTTTGCAGGCCTCATTACTTCACCATAAGAGCTTCTTCCAGTACTGTACCGAGGTCAATCAGCTTGAGCTCGAGCTCAAGGAGTAGGCTGGTAAGTCAGTTATGTACGAGCTCCTCAAGAAGCAACAAGATAGGGTCGCCAAGGACCTTTAAGTCGAGCCGGATAGGGCGCAAAAGGAAGCTCCGACCTTGAGACGGGAACATGCCGATCTGGTCAAAAAATTAAAGGCCTTTAAAGTTAGAAATTTAAAACTATTTATGGTGGCTAACGACAAAACCTCGTAGGTCCAACAAAAGATTGACCAAATCAACAAACCCCGAATCGAGATGAACGAGATTCGAGCCATGGCTGATGGGTGGAAGAGCAAAATAGACCCGATTGCTTTGGAGAGGGAAGCCACTCAGGCAAAGATGGTGTCAGTAGAGATTCAACTTCGGGTAGTGAAGGAGAAATCTTATAAGCGGTCCCAGCTAAACGATGATCTCCGGTACCGCAGAGCAGGACACCCTTGGTAGAGAGTACAAGGTAATGAAGGCTATGTTGGAGACAACCTCTGCCGATGTCGAGGAGATGGTAGCCCAATACAAGGCTAATGTCAAAGTAGTCTAGGCTCACCTGAAGACCAATGCCAGATATATGAGGTGTTTGTCTCAAAGGGATACCCTTGAAGACATTCACACCCGAGTCTTCGACCTATCAGCCGAGATCAAGGAAGCAATAAAGCTTGAGGTCGAGGCGAAGAAACTTTCTGAGCTTGAGGGTGCCAAAGGCTCTGAGGGTTTTGAGGGATCCGACAGTTCTAGCAATAAGTTGGGCCCGGTGAACACCAGCCATGAATGCCTTTAGAATTTTTTTAGTTTTTGTCTTGCGTAGGTTTTTTGTTTATTTTGAGGTTGTTTTTGTTGGGCCTTTGTAAATACATTCCTAAATATATAAAATTTCCCTTTCTGGTAATTTGAAGTCTCTACTTTTTTTAGCATTCTTCTATAATCTCTATTCTTGCAAGTATTTCTAATGCCTTAGCATAGAATCAAATGTAGTAATAAGTCATTCGTTTTTCATATGTCGGAACAGAGCCTGGCTTCTATGCAACTTTATTTGCTCGAGGCCCTGAAAACTCGATGAGACTGACAGTTTTCCTAAGATGCTTAAGTTATTTTAGACGGTGCTTTTGCCGAGGGTAACCTTTTTAACAAGTTTTGAATTTGTATAAGGCCTTATGTTCTAATTACGAGATTCATATGTCTCCGGGCCTTTTTTTTGGGTGGTCATAGCCTTTTATGTTTAGGAACTACCTAATAGGTTTTGTGCCTCCAGGATTTGGTAGCGTGAGTTGCCCAAATTTTTTTTGGACGATAATCCCATAGTAGGGGTAGCCCTTGGTCTTGATAGTCCCTGAATAGGGGTAGCTCTTAGGCTCGATAGTCCCAGAATAGGGGTATCCTATGGGCTCTTAGGATCAATGTTTTAAGAGGCAAAAATGCGTAATAGCAAGGATGAAATTTTCTTTCATTACTGTGTGTAAAGCACATGATTGAAAGTGTGTATAAGCCTGTATCATGGCTAAGGTGGCCGCTTCCGGAATGTTCATTTGACAATTTGGTTCTTACAATAAATCCTAGCCATCGAGCCTAAGCTATTCAAGTACAAAGTTTCCTTTTTTCCTTGCTAGGAACCTTAACCCTAGGATGATGGCCCCCAATGTCCAACATCGATCTTGAGAGGGCTCGGATACTATTGATGCACCCATTGACTGTAGTTTAAGACTGGTCTTCGAATATAAGTTAGCACGATTTACTATTGCTTTATTAAAAACCTTTCCGAAAAACCCATTTTGGGACGAAATCAGTTCAAGGGAATTAGAGTGCAATGTGTTCTTTTAGACTAAATAGTCACATTATTCCTTGGCTATTGTCTGCAAGTGTTAGCTTGATTCATAATATTATTAGAAAGTAAATGAAGTCATACCTTAGCAGTATTATCGCTTTAAGTGTGTCATGTTCCAATTATTCGGTAGGGTTACACCATTTCCTGTTTCGAGTTTGTACGAGCATTTGCCAATAATTCTGACGGGTAGATATGGTCCTTCCCAATTTGGCCCCAACTTTCCCTCGTTTGTGTTTTGGTGTGCAATGTTACTTTCCTTAACACTAAGTCCATGATCTTGAAGTGTTGGAGGTTTGCTCTTCGGTCATTCTATCCGCTGTTTCTGGGCGGGCAATCAGACCAGGGTGGCCTCATGCCTTTTATCCAATAGTTCTAGGCTCGTGCTCATGGCCTTGCCGTTTCATTCTTCGGTCACATATTAGAACTTGAGGATCAGTTCTCCCACTTTGATTGGTATCAGCGGGATGGCCCTGGTACTAGACTTCAAAGTTGTACAGTATGCCCACAAAACTTTGGGCAATATTTCCTTCCATTTGCCTTTAGCATCGATTAACCTCTTCATTAGGTCTTGGAGTATGACCTTTTTGGTAGATTCTGCTTGGCCGTTCCCACTAGGGTGATAGGGTGTCGATAGTATCTTTTTAGTCTTATGGCCTTCTAAAGACTTGTTCACCTTGTTGCCGATGAATTGCTTCCTATTATCACACATAATTTTGGCTAGTATCCGGAACCGGCATATTATATTGTCCAAATGAAGTCAATGAATTCTTTTATCCAAAATTTCTCAAACGCTTGAGTTTCAACCCATTTGGAAATATTTGGTATTTCCCAGCCACAAACATATGGCACAGGCCATCGAATGGTTTTCTGAATAGAGTCCCTTCGAACAGGCTAAACTTGGTCGTTTACGTGCATAGAGCTCTCGATTCTTTAGGATCTGAGGGAAACTTCCCAGACTTCAAATAATCTATGTATTTGTCCTTCCTATCCCAAATTAAACTTGTTGAGTTTTTTCGGCATGGCCTTCTACTACTACTGATTTCATGAGTTGTACGACATGTCCTGAACTGAATTCATCGTCATCAATAGATGACCCCAAGTTAGCCAGGGCATCAGCCTTGATCTCGGGGATGTGATGTAGGGTCCATTCCTTGAATTGATGCAGCATTACCTGCAATTTATCTAAATACTTTTGCATTCGTTCCTCTTTTACTTCGAACGCTCCATTTACTTGATTTACCACAAGGAGGTAATCACGCTTAACTTCGACCACTTAGGCCCTAAGTCTTTTAGCCAATTCGAGACCTGCAATCATGGTCTCATACCAAGCCTCATTGTTAGTTAATTTCACAGTTCTAATAGATTGCCTAACTACTTTACCTGTAGGCGGATTCAACATGGTGCCGAGTCTGGACCCCTTTTCTTTGGAAGCACCGTTCGTAAAGAGGGTCCAGATTCCTAAGGAAGTACTCGAGGTTAACAACAATTCCTTTTTAACTTCGGGTATTAAGGCCGGCGTAAAGTCGGCTGACTACCAAAATTAGTGATTTGATGGCAGCTTCGGGTCGATATTGATATCGTACCCGTTAATTTCTACGGCCAATTTGGCCAACCGGCCAAAGAACTCGGGTTTGTGCATAATGTTCCTTACTAGGTAAGAGGTTACGACATATATGGAGTGGCATTGAATGTACCTCTTTAACTTTCTGGAGGCGCTTAACAAAAGCAAGTGTCAATTTTTCCACGTGAGGATACCTTGTTTTGGCCTCGCCTGGAGTTCTACTAACACGGGAAATTGCGTACCTTCCTCTTCCCAGACTAAAGACTCCACTTACCACTACATAGGATATCGCCAAGTAAAGGTACAACTAATCATCCCCCTTCGCGGTATAGAGCAAAGGTGGACTCAAAAGCAACCGTTTAAGATCTATCAAAGCTTGTTGGCACTCTGGGGTCCAAGAAAAGTTGTTCTTCTTCTTCAATAGTGAGAAGAACCGATGTTTTTTGTCTTAGGACCTCGATATGAACCGGCCCAGGGCAGTTATGCACCCGGTTAGCCTTTGAATGACCTTGACATTGTCTAGTGATAAGTGGGGATTTTGACTGCTTAGTAGCGCCTTTTAGCTTTTGTTTTAGTTCAAAAGCATTGAATTGTGTTCCCGAAACTAATAAAAGTGTGAAAAAATGTAGGAATGCTGGAAATTGGTCTCCCAAGATGAAATCCGACTCTAAAAGAGCATTTCGAAGCACAAGGAAATAAAGGGTGCAGAAGCACAAATGTGCAGTCTGCAGAAGAAGTTGGAATCTACGGCCGCAAACCAAGAGGGATATTTAACTTTGTGCAACGTTTGGCCGCACATAAATTGTGCGGCTGCAAAACTGGGCTACGAGTGAAAGATCAAAGTGTATACAAAAAGACCAAGTCCAGGAGCCTCTGTGAATTACGGACCACACAAGAATTGTGCGGCCGTAGAAGAGTTGCCTTGCGGCCACAGTCCTAATTGTACGAACCATAGAAGATTGCCTCGCGGTCGCAGCTCAGATATGTGCTACTGCAGAACTCCAGTTCTTGCTAGATGAAGAAATTTGCGGACCACACATGGAATTGTGCGGTCGCAGAACCACCCACGGGGCATTTTATCTGATATTTTCAGCCTTCTATAAGTAGAGGAGTTTCACAAAATTATTTTGAACCTTGAAGAGGTTGTATTCATTTTCTTTACTACTTTAGGAAGTTTTTCATTATTTTGGTGTTTTACCATTAGATTTCTTTATTTCAATCTTCCATTATGAGTTTAATTATCTTTTCTTCTCTATTTTCTATAGTTTATATTATGAGTAGCTAGACTTCTACTAGGGTTGTGACCCAACCCTAGTGTGCAAACTTTATGGGTGATTAAATTAGTGCTTTTTTATGATTGGGTGTTGATTATTTAACTTAGTTCATGCTTCAATTATAGAATTAATGGTTGAAAACATAGATTCATGCCTATCTGACTTAGTCTCTACTTGAGAAAAAAGAACCTAATTTAGGATGACTTAGCTAATAAGGAATTGGGTTAATTAAGAGATTAATTAACCTAATTAAAGGATTAAATCTAGAGATAGTTATAACCCGGCTTGAGCTCTCATCAACTGTTTTGGTTGATACCCATTTGGTCTTGAAAATGCCAAATTGGGAAAAACTACTCTTTGACTGAGAGGTATTGATTAGGTAATTTAGAGTTGTGAGCTACAACACACCCCAATCAACGACACAAGCATTAACGTCTTTATCCTACGAGGCAAACACCTAAGTTATGGAGATAGCCCTAGGCCTTTAATCCAATTGGGAAAACCTCAAAAATAGTTATCTATAATCTAATTTCTTTAGTTTGCATACATTAAAGTAATAATAGAAATAGAAAACAACACCTTGTTGTGAAAGTGCAATCTAGATAATACAATTGCTCGTTTGAAATATACACCCCTAACTCCCATCCTAGCTCCCTATGAATAAGACCCTGACTCTTAGTTGGATTTCTATTATTGCATACGACCATTTCATATCTCTTTTGAGGTGTGCTTTGGACGTGATCATCCACCATGATGATGTCTTCTATAGCTTTGATTTTATCGGGATTGATCTCGATCCCTCGGTTAGATACCGTGAATCCAAGAAATTTTTCAGATCCTACCCCGATGCATATTTTTGGATCCAGCTTCATATTATATCTTTTCAATATATCGAAGATTTCTTGCAAATGTATCAAATAGTCCTCTACTTGTAGGGACTTGAAAATTATGTCGTCAATGCAAATGATAACTAGGGAATATGACACATTATACACTCTTTTATGCTCAAGTTTTGATTTAAAATGTGTACAAAATAGTCCCAAAGGATCACAAGTTGTGCTTGATTGCAAGTTTGATCAACAAGGTGACAAGGTGTCAAAGATCATCTCAAAAAGGAGTGAAACATTCACAAGTACCAAGACAAGACAAAGCTCAGGTAAAATAGGGCCAGTGCGGCCCCACGCCATTCTATGCGGTTCACACAAGTGAGGTTCAAAGAGGTTGATATTCAGGCATAACGGTAAGAAGGTCGCACTAGGTTTTGTGCGATCCAAAGAGAGAAGGTTCAGAGAGTTGCCAATCCAAGTTTGAAGCCCAATGCGGTCCGTGCTCTATTTCATGCGGACCGCACTAGAAGCCACCGCAGGCGCACTAGACTTTGTGGGGTCCGCAATGCCTAAATTCAGAGAGCTGAAAATTCAATTCAAGAATCTTATTGCGGCCGCACGTGATTTTGTGCGGTCCGCACTAGCCCCGCATGGGTATTTTTGTCTGAGATTTTTTGCCGACTATAAATAGATTCTTTTCCCATTTTTAGGTAAGCAGATAGTTAGTACTGAAAGCTGCGCTCGTGGGTTCGAATATTTTAGCTGTTTTGAGTAATTTTAGCTTCATTTCAACATTGAATCTTTAAGTTTAATTTAGCAATTAATTAATATAAGTTTTTCTTCATCTATTTCTTTGTTTTCTCTCTCTGATTATGAGTAGCTAGACCCATCAGCTAGGGTTGTGGCTCAACCCTAATGTGGGTAATTGATGAGTCTTATATTTTAGGGCTTGATTGACTATGGGTGTTCGATATTTTGGCTACTTTCATGTTTAATTGCTAAATAGTGGTTGCAAACACTAGTTTGTGTTTAGTTGACTTTTGCTCTTCTTGAAAAAGAGAACCTAAGTCTCTAAAATTAGTCCAACAAGAAATTGTGGCGTAGTCAAGAGAATTAATAGCCCCAACTAAATGGTCAAATCGAGAGATCGTAATACCCGACTTAAACCTTAATTGCTTGTGCAAATTTGCATACCCAATTGGTCTTGAGAAAGTTAATTCGGACAAAATCACTTGAACTACCGAGAGGTATAGAGTGAGTAGAATCGAGCAAATTTATATCATACTCCCCAAATATGTCAATCTAGCTTTAGACTCAAGAATCTATCAATTGACCACCTACGCGAAAGTCACTACCCTAGTGCCTTTTAATCATTTGAAAAATTCGCAATAGTTTAATTCTAGCTTATTTTAGTTTAATTGAGCATTGTAGTTTTATAACATTAGAATCATAATTAAAACAAAAAATGTATAGAAGTGCAATTTGGTGCGAATACACAACTCTACTTTAGATAGACACCCAACTCCAATATCTAGCTCCTTGTGAAAATCGATCCTGATCCTAACTCTGGTAAAAGCTGCTTCGACCATTTTTGCTACTCAATAGTAGTGCGGGGTTGGCTTCAATCAGTAAACGTCCATTGATTTTCCTATCTGTTTTTTGAACATCCGGTTTACTAGACGTTGATAAGTGGCTACGCTTTTTTTTAACCCGAATGGCATTAATTACATAACAACAAGTGCAAAATTTAGTGATAAAGGAAGTCTTTTCTTGGTCATTCGAGTCCATCCATATTTTCTTATACTCGGAATAGACGTCGAGAAAGATGAGTATCTTGTACCCGTCTGTCATATCGATCATGCACTCGTTGTTAGGAAAAGGAAAAAAATCCTTAGAGCATGCCTTGTTCAAATCCTTGTAATCTACGCACATTCTTAATTTATTTCCATTTTTAGGCATAACCACTATGTTAGCTAACCAGTCCGGGTATTTAACTTCCCGAATGGGCCTATATTAAGGAGTTTAGATAACTCGTCTTTGATGAATGCATGCTTGAGTTAAGATTGAGGCCTCCTCTTCTGTTTAACCACGTGGAACTTCAAATCCAAACTTAGCTTATGAGTGGTTATCTCCAGCGGGATCCCTGTCATATCAAGATGGGACAAGTCAAAACAAGATATATTAGTTTTAAGGAAATGAATGAGTTCTTTCCTGAGTTCGAGGATCAACCCCATGCCCAAGTATGCCTTTCAATCTGGTAGATGTTCAGTTAATATGACTTGTTCCATTCATCGACCGTAGAATTGGTTGCGTCGGTATCATCAGTAGTTATAGACGATCTAGGAATTTTGTGTTCATCTTTCTTATTGACTCCTCGTCCCTCCCGTCCAACTGGGGCTGACATCGGTGATTGCTAGTTAACTTCGGCCTTTTTTGCCTGCTCCACACTTTTAATGTCGAGATGGTGGGTATTGGGAGTACTTCATCAACTGCGAACATATACTTTGCATACGACTGCTCTCCATACACTTTCCTAATCCCTCACGGTGTAGGGAATTTCAATTCCTGGTGCAAGGTCGAATATACCTCCCTCATGTTATGAACCCATGGTCTTTCGAATAGAGCGTTATATCTCATATCCCTCTCAATCACATAAAACTTTGTTTCCTAGATGGTTTCAGCGGTGTTCATGGGTAGGGTTATCTCACCTTTAGTAGTTTTTCATGCCATGTTGAATCCGTTCAACACTCGAACTACTGGCACTATTTGGTCTTGTAAACCTAGGTGTTCTACAACCCTTGATCTGATGATGTTAGCCGAGCTACCTGGATCAATCTACACATGCTTAACTCGAGATTTATTGATAAGTACAAATATTACCATTGCGTTATTATGAGGTTGCACAATGCCTTTGGCATCCTTGTCGTTGAATGAAATGGTTCCCCTCTGGGATATAATCCCGAGTGATTTTGTCCCTCGTGATAGATGCTTTAGTGAATTTTATCATTGGCCCTTGAACGACATCAACCCCTCTAATGATTATGTTAATGATTCAATGAGGTTATTTTTGTTTGATTTATTTGTTGGAATCCCTATTCCTGAAGTAATTTTTGGCTCGATCACTCAGAAATTCCCGGAGATGCCCGTCATTCAATAACCGGGCCACTTCTTCTCTTAACCATCGACAGTCCTCATTTTTATGGCCATGAGTGCCATGATACTTACACATCAGGTCAGGGCCTCTCCGGGTAGGGTTGTACTATAGTGGTAGAGGCCACTTGGTATCCTTAATGTGATTTGTGGCAGAAACGATATTGGCAGCATCAACATTGAAGTTTTATTCTGATAACCATGGTGCCTCCTTGGCCCTAAAAGGCCTATCATAACCATTTTTGCTCATGAGTCCTCGGCTATTGTGGCATCGATCGTTCCTCTTCTCGTTTCTTGTAAGGTTACGCCCATACTGTTACTCATTCGATCTCTACTATACGGTTGATACTAATCTCTGTACGATCTTGGTTTATGATCGACGACTCTCCTAGATCCATCATTAGTTCTCATGAGATAAAGAGGCCCGGAAAGGCCCCCGAGCTGATCGACTCTTATTTTTTACTCTTACATGTTTTGAACATTGGCCCAAGTTAATGCGGGGTACTCTGTCAAATTTTATTTTAACTGATGTAAAGCCAATGAGCTTTGGGGGTTAAGTCCTTGAGTGAACGCCTGAACGCCCCAATCATCCATAATAAGAAACAAGTCCATCTGTTCCATTTGAAACCTTGATACGAACTCCCTGAGCATTTTGTTGTCTCTTTGTTTTTATCTTGAAAAGATTTGGTTTTCTAGTCTCGGCCTTGAAGTCCCCAGCATGCGCTTTCACAAAGGTATCTACAAGCATAACAAACGAACAATAGAATTTAGGGATATGTTGTGATACCATATCATTGCTTCTTTTGACATAGTTTCTCCGAACTCTTTTCGTTTTGCAAAACCGACTCGATTTCATCATTTTCTAGATTGTTTTCCTTAATAGCACACGTGTAGGAGGTCATGTGCTCATTGGACTCATGTTTCCATTATACTTTGGAATATCGGCCATGCAGAACTTCTTCGGATTGGCTTCGGTGCTGTTCTTGGAGGAAAAGGTGTTGGATAAATTTCTTAGAGTCCAGGACATTCAATGTCGGTGGGCTCCTGGGATTTGATCGATTATGAAATTATAGGCCTCCATTTTTTTGTCGCTGGCCTCAATTTTCTTCTCCCTCGATTCCATCCACTTTGTCAGTTCCTCAAACATTATTATTATTTTGGGGTTGGTCATGGGCTTAGCTTCATCCTGTCTTTCTGTGACTTGCTCATTTCTTCGGGTTTTTTCCTGGGATGGTTCGGGCTCAGCTCTGGCAGGGACACGACTTTGATTATTTAGATGTGCTATCACTGCCTGTTGGGCGGGTATCATTTCGAAGATCACTCGAAGATTGATCTCGTCGCCTTCATCTTCGAGCATACCTCAAGTCATTGGTCGGGCTCCTCCATGAACGTTGTTCTCAGGGTCACTCGGCATATTGGCATTGATGGCTACATATGAGTTAGCATCAATTGGGTATGCAACTAGGACACTGTTAGGATTAGTAGGAGGCACCTCGTTGCTAGATATTATATTGTTGTTTTCTCTATGATGGTTAGACTTAGCATCAACGTTCAAATAAGTGGACTGAGAGTTTGACATTTTTAGGTTAACCTAAAATTAAAATCTCGAAAAACAAGCATAAAACAAAGTGTGTTAAGGAAATTTGTATCAAACTACCACCATTATCCTTATCCCCACGGTGGGCGCCAATTGAATTTATATGCGGTTTTATGGATAAGTGGATTAATCTAACTACAAGTGATTAATAGCATTAGATAATCAAATTAAAGATAGAATAAATAGCCAAACCAATTGTAGTATTAAGTCCAGGCTCAGATCAAAGCTTAACAATTAGTCTGCCTTCGATTCAGAGCCAAATATATGTGAAAAGCAATGAACAATAATGAGAACTTTGAGATGACTTAGAAGCAGAAAAAATAAGTTTTTTTGGTAATTAATTGTTTATTATTACCAGTGAAATATTTAAAAGTATAACAAAACCCTCTTAATATTCACATAGATTTGGACATGCAACCTCAAATCTAGTGCCCTCATTTCTACATGTCTATTTATCCACACTCTATGGATAAAAATTGAATTCATGCAGTTTCATAGCTACCATGACATTCAAATTTCCTAGACAGTGCACTTCTTGGATTATCACTCTAGTTAACTCCTCGCAGCTCCTTTTTGTTCCTCGAAATGTTCTCCAATTTCTCTCATGCCATATGTAATACACAGTGCAAGCTAGCAGCATTCTGTATATTACATGTATTTGCTTCTTCCCTCCTACATGTCGCGCATCCCATTGGACTTCCTCATTCCACCCATGCATAGTTCTTGTTGCTCACAGACATTGTAGTACCTTCCTACATATTTATATTAAGTATCGGCACTTGAAGAATGAATGATTATGGCCTTTTGCTTCTTTTTCACATAGCAAGCAAGATGAACAAACTGTTATG
Organism: Nicotiana noctiflora; assembly: GCA_032618575.1. Classification (NCBI taxonomy): domain Eukaryota; kingdom Viridiplantae; phylum Streptophyta; class Magnoliopsida; order Solanales; family Solanaceae; genus Nicotiana; species Nicotiana noctiflora. The sequence goes on from JASVEL010014151.1 coordinate 64,162, forward strand.
CCCCAGCCCAATAATCTGTCTCTCATGTGAAATCTTCCAAGAATTGCCAGATATAAGTTGAATATCCATTTTGGGCTACTCATGTTGTTACAGATTAACCTCTTCCAATCCATTTTGGGTAACTCGCCTCTGAGTTTCTCATACACCTGCCTAATAGAGTATTCATGCATGTTCATCACTTCTTCTATTCCTATACTTGCCTCGGTCAAGTATTTAGATGCTCTTAAGATCTTCTGAGTGAGCCAAGCATCTTGTTTAGCCTTCACATTCCATACCACCTGATTTTTTATATATTATGTGTGAATCCACAAGTGTTCTTTCTTTTTGTTTATATTCCATAAATGTTTAATCAAAGCAGCTCTATTCCATGTTAAGATATCAGTTATGTTCAAACCTTCTGAAGATTTTGGCCAACACAGTTGTTTCCAAGCTACTAGAGCTTTAGCCATGTTCTCAACTTCTCCTGTCCATAAGAACCTTTTGCAAATTGTCTCAATTCCTTGAATGATTTTCTTAGGTAAAGGGAAGATTTGGGACAAAAAAGACTGTACAACAAACATTATACTCTTGATCAATTGCAATCTTCCTACATATGATAGAAATTTGGTTGTCTAGTGTTTGATTCTGCCTAGCATTTTATCCAGCAAAGGTTGACATTGAATTGTGGATAATCTCTTATTGCTCAGAGCAACTCCTAGATACTTGAAAGGTAGGGAGCCTGTGGAAAATCCTAAGCACTATATAATTAGATATTGGATATCCTCCGTAACCCCTCCAAAATAATTGGAGCTTTTATCCTAGTTTGCTATCAGACCTGAAGACTTTGAAAATTGTTCAAAACACTGGTAAAGTAGTTGAATGGATACCTCATCTCCTCTATAGAACAGCAATAAATCATCTGCAAAGCTAAGTTGAACAATATGTAGCTTCTCACACTTAGGATGGTAGTTGAAATCAGGTTTATCCTTCAGAGTCTTTAATATTCTAGTAAAGTCTTTAATATTCTAGTAAGATACCCCATGGCTAACAAAGAGATATGGTGACAATAGGGCCCCTTGTCTAACTCCTCTTCTTACATCAAATGGTCTTGTTGGCTTCCCATTGACAATTACAGTATATGACATTGTAGTGACACATGCCATGATCCATGAGAGAAATTTTCCTGGGATGTTCATTTCTATGAGAACTTGTTCAAGGAAACTTCATTCTATGGAATCATACGTCTTTTGCATATCAATTTTTACAATACACCTTGGTGATACACCCTTCCTACCATACCCTTTAACAAGTTCATGCTCTAGTAGAATATTATCACTCAATATCATGCCTGGTACAAAAGTTGCTTGGCTCATATCAACTAGGTACTTCATTACTACTTGCAATCTACTTGTGAGCATCTTGGAAATGATCTTATATATGATAGTACAACAAGATATTGGTCTGAATTGTTTGACAGAATAGGAGTTCTTCACTTTTGGAATTAGAGTTATTATTGAGTTATTTAGTGGTTTATGCATTGTCCCTCCATCAAAGAATTTCAAAACAGATTTTGTGATGTCATTGCCAATTACTTGCCAAGTCTTCTTGTAGAAGTATGCATTGAACCCATCCCCACCTGGTGCCTTTGAATCTCAAATCTCCTGTAATGCCTTCCTCGCATCTTTATTGGTGAAAGGGGCTATAAGTTGTATTTGTTGAGTCTTGTAAGCACTGGTCCTTATATCATTATTCTATGATCAATAGCAGAAATACTATTAGTGGAACTCCCTAGCAAGCCTTTGTACAACCCACAATCTCTTGTTCAATATCATCAACTTTGCTAATCAACCTTCCTTTGTCATCATGCAAGAATTTATTTGATTCTATGCTACTCTCCCCTTCATACTTGCAAAGAAGAAGGCTGTGTTGGAATCACCTAGTTGGAGTCATTGGATTCTAGATCTTTGTCTATAAGTGTTTTCCTCTATTATGCTCCATTTCTCCAGTTGCTTTTTTGTATTTCTCTCTAATTCAAACATGTCAGCTGATGTTGTGGTGGTCCTCATTTGTGATTGAATCTTGGCTAACTCCTCCCTCAAATGTTGAACCTTATGTTGTACTGGTGAATTCCTTTTTGTGGAGATTTTTAAGGGTCATTTTGACACTTTTTAGATTGTTCCAAATATCCTTCATATTTCTGTTCTCCTTGTTCCAGCTGTCTATAATAACACTATCAAAATCTGGATGCTCAGCAAGGTAATTAAAAAACTTGAAAGGTCTCCCTTTGTGTTCTGGTTCTATTTACAGTTCTATACATAAAGGAGAATGATCAGAAAACTGAGGATCCATCACATGGACTTGCATTGGAGGCTTGTTTAACATCAAGTGTGCATTTACTAGGGCTCTATCAATTCTGCTATAAACATGACTATTTGTACATGTATAGGCTCTACCTACGGTACCGAGTTCATTCAAACTGCAATCCTCCACCACAGATCTCAAGTCTTTGATCTCATTTTCCTGTACCATTATGCCATTCATCATATCTTAAATATCGCTTATTGCATTAAAATCTCCCATGATTAGCAAGGAGTTTCTTAACTGAGAGTCTATACTCCTTAGTATTTCCCACATGTCACACTTATGAGCAATGGTATGTAATCCATATATGGCTGTAAAAGCAATTTGTTTGGTAGAACAACTATTTTCAACTATTCCATGTATGTATTGAGCATGCTTCTGAATGATAGTGAACTAGATACTAGTAATGACCCATAAAATTCATATTCTTCCTTTTTCAGTAGCTGAACTATTAGAACACCAACTCCATCCAGATGCATATTTATTGATGATCTCTCTTTCTTTATTTGATTGTACTCTATGTTCTACTACAACTATAAGACTAATTTTGTGTTTTTTTCAAGAATGTTTTCATCTCCTTCTGCTTATGTACCTTATTGAATACCCTCACATTCCAAGTGACTATATTCATATAAGCTTTGGATTTGGTGGTGTTTTCCCTTCTCCTTCTCTCATACTATCACTAGCTTTACCATCATCTGCCCAACTTGTACTGCCTTCCATTGTTTCCTCTCATAGTGGAGAGAATCCATTATTTGTACCGAGAATTTGCTGAGTTGGACTTGTCATTCCTCCTCTGCCTTTAGCTTTTGTCCATCCTTGCTTGTCTGTATTGGCCTTCTGCATATTAGTCTGATGCTCTTGGGCTATCTGTTTGCATGTATTCTTCACTACCTGTTTTGTTAGCCCTACTGACACCCATTGAGTTCTTGGCTTCTTTGGCTGCTGCAGAGTACCATTTCCATTGCCTATATCCTTCACTACCTGTTTAGGCATTACTAGTCTTTTGTGCTGCTGCTCACCTTGTGCATTGTTTTCGACTGCTCCAGTTTTCCCTTATTCTTCCTCTGAATCATGTCCCACCACCAAGCATTTTTTACAATGCTTTGGCACCCAATCATACTCTACCAGTTGTTCAAACGCTTTTCCTGTATGGTCTTGTATCTTAATGATTTTGGGCAATTCCTTACTGATATCCATTTCAATAAGAACTCAGGCATAGGAAATTCTAGAAGTATTGCTTGTACACTCATCAGTATAAAACAAGTTTATATTGCCTTGATATGTGTGTTACATTATCTCTTTTGAATAAAAGTTATTTATATAGAGAGTTTCGTCCTTAGTACAACTGTAAGAAAGGTAAAAATCATCTTTTTTGTTAATCACTAATCTGTTGTCGATACAGGCCAAGATTCAAGCCGTAATATGCGATCGGGCGCGATATCATGGCCCTTCGCTATTCTTGTGCAGCTATTTTGTAGCTTTTCCAGAGTCATGTAGGGGTGTGCATTTGATTTATCGATTCGATTTTGACCGTTATCGATAATTACTTATCGATTATCGATTTGTACATATGCTTATTGTTATCGTTTCAATAAGGTTTTAATTTTTCGATTTCGATTTCGATTTATTAATGTTTGGGGCTTATCGATTCGGTTATCGATTACACCAATAAAAAAAATTTACGGGATTCCACAAAAAGTATGTCGCTATAAACACGCATAACTAATATGGACCAAAAGAAGCTAAAATAAGACGAACACCATTTATAATCAACAAGCACATGCAACGAAACTAAAGTAAGAAATCAAATGTATGCCACCAACACTCCAATGGTATAAAAAAAATACAAAATATAACATCACGGCTAATTATGTTTCCCTTAATTTGAACTTCATTCCTTTGAGCTTTAAATATGATCGTTCCTTAAATGTGGTAGAGGAAATAATAAGGTTAGGGACTTAGGGTAAAGGGAAGGGTATTATAAAATAAGGGTAAAAAATTTAAAATTAAAAAAAAAGTTATCTTATCGATTTATCGATTTATCGATAACCGAAGAGAACAAAATCAAAATCGAAATCGATAACTCGATAAAGAAAATTTTGAAATCAAAAAACCGATAAGCCGATATCGATAAACCGATAATAAATAATCGATTCGATTTATCGATAAACCGATTCGAATGCAAACCCCTAGAGTCATAGGGCTCGAACCGAATTAGGGGGCGCGGTCTCGATGGCTCCGGTGGTAGGTGCTTAGTACGAGAGGTTCCTAGCCTCAGTTCCAATTCCTTATAGTTATGTGCTTACTTCATTTGCCTCACCGGGAAATTGGGATGATCATTACCCGTATACATCACGGATGATAAATTTGCTGAAAGTATAGCTAAGAATAATTAATACATTATATGTGTGTGATATATCGCATAATTTTTGCCTTGAATATATCACTCACTCACTTAGTCTTACCTATATGCAAATTAAATAATTTAGTGTGAAAAATCAAAGAGATGAACAGAGTACACATACTGAATACTCTATATTTATGTGTCTATCACTTTCCAGTTCAAGGAAATAGAAAGAGGGTGATTGGAGCTTTAGGATTAGATTTTCATTGTGGCGAAGGCAGAAATGGTCTTTCATGCGATTTGGACGTAAATGCACAATGGAACACAATCAGTTAAAGGAGTTTTGTTGGTCAAGAATTTTAGGCCCGTATCCTACTACAGATGAAATTTGTTGGACCAAGAATTTTAGGCCCATGCCAAGCGACAGATCTCGAGATAAATGAGTCCACTGCTTCATAAACGCTGGCCCAATTACATATCAAGGTTGTTTGCAACTCACAAATCACGTAAGTAGAAATATACCATATAGCCATTCTAGAGGACAGCTATTAAGAAATTAGTCCGTGTGTCTTAAATTTTTATTTTTCAGTTTAATTTTTCATGACACAAAGTCTCGAAGTTAAAAGTTTTAGTTTAGATTTTCAAAACAAAATATGTATTGATTAATCTCAAATAGTAGTCCTCGAAATGACTATTTGTGTACTCCCCCTCCCCCCCCCCTCCCCCTTCCCCCAAACTAATAGGCTTGAATGAAATGAAATCTTAAATTATATATCCTACTAAATTAAAAGCCAATCTTGCCATACTTCTTTTTGGCCAAAAGTATTATTTTTTGTGCCAAAGGTATTTTTATTTGTGCCAAAAGTACTTTTTACATAATTAAAGTGTTTGACCAAGCTTTTAGAAGGATTTGAAATGCTTTTGAGTAGAAGCAGAAGTAGTTTTTGAAAAGCGGCAAAAAATAGTTTCTCCCCCAAATTGCTTTCCTAAAAATACCTAAAAATAATATACACGTAGGATCACTTTTTAAAAGCTTAGTAAATAATAATTGCAGCTCAAAAGTATTTTTTTAAATTAATTCGTCAAACACAAACAATTTTTCACGAAAATTATTTTTTTGAAAAGCACATCGAAGCAAGCTATATGTAACATTTGAATATTTTACTTAGGTAATTCTAGATCTGGAAATCAATTAGGATGAGCGGAAATGAAAACAAACATATATACTTGAGAAAATTGCTTCAATGAAGTTTTACCGTGATTGATATGGAGTATAATTGAAATATATTAGCACAAATATGTCATTTGATCAAGGGCGGAGCCACCATGTTCCCAGCGGGTTCACCGAACCCAGTAGCCTTGGTTCGGACTCTATATTTACTTTTAAAAATTCCTTGGACATGTATAAATTATTTATTTAGTGTTAGTAAACTGTATTTGTATAATAATTCTGGAGAAGATAAAATAACATATAAACATAAATGTAAAAGAAACAAAATTTAATCTGAGCCCACTAAATTCACAGTGTTTCCTTAAGGAACTTAATCCCCTCCTAGTACCCGACGCTGTGGATTATTTTCTACCAAGATAGAACGAATTACACACTAGTGTAACAGTACTTCAAACCCCAGTGTTTCAGGAAACATAATGATCGATAGCAAATAACACTTTATGTTTCTTTTTTATAGTTAAAATAATACAAAAGAAAGGAGGAGAATTTAGAATTTCTTATGGAAAATCTGAGAGAATGAATTGTTATTTATAGCCCCAACATGTTGAGTTCAAACGAAGAGGTGCAACTCTTCATAGGTCAGTTATATAAAATGACCATAACATAAATGGCTATTTACGCAAATTAAAACGGGCAGAGGAAGCTTTATTTTTTATTACAAAAAATGGATAATTTGGATTTAATATTAATTTTATGTCTCAAAAATGGATATTTAATAATATTACGTTAATATTTACTATTAACAAATAAATTTGGTCCAAAAACTTAATCAATCAATTGACCAAATCTGAATACGAATTTGAAGCCGAGTCGTGTGAGCGACAACGACGGGTGCGCGAGGCTTGCCTTCTTCTTAACTCTTTAAGAGCAAAAAAGAAGAGCAATTGTATATATACCCATCAAAAGTCTTTTCCTCTTTCAATATGGGACAATATCTCTTTGTCAATGAGAGAAACACAAATATTTTAGTTTTCCTCTATTTCTCATTCACCCTCTTTTAAGCTAAAATAAGCTTAAAAACTCAACAATCCCCCACATGAATTGCAAATGGCTATATCACGAAATATGCATGAAAAAACTGTGTGATTCGTAAGCAAGGATTAATCACATCTAGATATGTAGGTTACTCTTTGAACTTTTCGTAATGAACTTATATTGGATATACTCGATCAATCGATAGATTTGATATCTTTAAACCGTCGAATTTGGGTGTATACCTAGATAACTATAAGTCAGACAATCAAACCTTAACCGTCTTTGGTTCTCATTGTTGTATTCGTTTCAGCCCTTAATACCGCCTGGTTTCATAAGTGCGTGGAAAACTAGCCTTACAAAAAAATTTCCTTGAAGCAGCTAACACTTCACACTTACATAGGTGATTCCTAAACGTGTCATCCAGTAGATACATTATTTGATATACCCCGTATCAAATTTAGAAATTATTAAAAAGCCTGAATGATTTATCCTTGGTACTAAACATTGTCTCATCACGAGAATGGACCAAAATTTTAGTTGAAATTGTTGAACCGTCATTAATGACTTTGTTTGATCTCCTTGAACTTAGATCTTGGGATCTCTGCTCTTCTAGGTACAAGGACCTTTCATCGGCCATAGTCTCATTCCCCTCGATGATTTCTCAACTACCTCTCTAATTAGGCTTATTGTAAGTGGATCCGACATATTATCGCTTGACTTGTAGTCAATCGTGATAATTTCTCTAGAGAGTAATTTCCTACCAATTTTATGTCTTCATCGTATATGACGAGATTTACCTTAATACATAAAGCTTCCAGCCCTTCCAATTGTCGTTTGACTATCACAATATATGCATATTGGTGCTAACTATTTGGGCCAAAATAGAATATCTTCCAATAAATTCCGGAGCCATTCAGCTTTTTCACCGGCTTTATCTGAGGCTATGAACTCAGCCTCCATTGTAGAGTGAGTAATACAAGTTTGTTTGGACGACTTCCAAGATACCTCTCTTCCGCCAATAGTGAATACGTATCCACTTGTGGACTTAGAATCAGTTGAACCGGTGATCTAATTTGCATCACAGCATCCCTCAATCACCGTATAATATTTACTGTAGTGCAAAGCAAAGTCCTGGGTATATTTTAAATATCCCAAAACTCATTGCATTGCCATCCAATAAGATTGACCTAGATTACTCGTGTATCGACTCAATTTACCTGTAACACAAGCTATATCTGGTCGTGTACAGTTTATGATATACATTAAATATCCCAACACACGAGCATAATTCAATTGTGATATGCTTTGGGCTTTGTTCTTTACTAGTGCAAGATTCATGTCAATAGGAGTCTTTGAACTTCAAAATATAAGTGCTAAATTTTTTCAAGTATTGTCTTAATATAATGAGATTATGATAATGCCAGACCTTGAGGAGTGTTATAGATCTTAATACCCAGAATTGAACAGCAACTCCCAAGTCCTTCATATCAAACTTGCTAGTTAGCATACGCTTAATCGCATTTATGTTGGCAATGTCATTACTCATTATCACCATATCATCCACATATAAGCAAACAATGACTATGTGATTTGGAACATTTTTAACATATGCACATTCATCACATTCATTTATCTTAAAATCATTTGACAATATTGTTTGGTCAAATTTTGCACGCTATTGTTTGGGTACTTGTTTTAGTCCGTAAATCGACTTAAAAGTCTACATACCGTATCTTTTTACCTGGAACCACAAACCCTTTAGGTTGTTCCATGTATATTTCTTCCTCCAAATCGCCATTTAAGAAGGTCGTCCTAACGTCCATTTGATGAATTTCAAGACCATAAACTGCAGCTAATGCTACTAACATTCGTATGGATGTAATTCTTGTAACTGGAGAGTATGTATCAAAATAGTTAAGACCTTCTCGTTGTCCATACCCTTTAACCACAAGTCTTACCTTATATTTATCAATAGTGCCATCGTATTTCATTTTCCTCTTCAAAAATCACTTAGAACCCAACGGTTTATTTTCAGGAGGAAGATCAACTAATTTCCATGTATGGTTGTTCAATATGGATTCTATTTCACTATTGAATGCCTCTTTCCAAAATAATGATTCCAAAGAAGACATAGCTTCTTTAAATGTTCGAGGCACATTTTCCATAAGAAAGTCACAAAATCTTGTCCAAATGAAGTAGACATTTTTTTACATTTACTACGTATTGGATCCTCCTGATTAACAACTTGTTTGGATGGTTACTACGTATCGTTTCATAATGTATTATATCATATTTTATTGTACTGTATCGTTTGATGAATACAATCTTTGGATGGGTTGTATCATTTTGGCGTCGTTTCATGGTATCACGCACCTGTGATATAATGAATAAACTTGTAATATTATAAAGAAAATTTATGATACGGTATATTAAAAGGTAGGATAAATGATAAAATAAAATTATTTAATAATGAAGGGTGAGATTGAGAGAAAAATACAAGGAAACGACGTGACCACACCAAACCGATCGTTACATAAAGTAGCACATTTCAACGTTACGTAACGACAGATTTAACAATACGATACAATAAAATTTAAGTAACAATCAAAACAATTATTATATTTAAAATAACAATACGATACAATATGATAGCTAACAACCATCCAAACAAGCTATAAATCTACTTTCTTTTGTTTTTTCCCGAGGTCGTTTTGATCCTTAACCAATCGACTCATATTCTTTTATACGGATATATATATTTTTAAAGAACTCAACATTTTCTGATTTTATAACCGTATTATTATGAATGTTCAGATTTTCTGATTTATGAACCATAAATCGATATGCTTTACTATTGGTCGCGTATCTTATGAAAACACAATCAACGGTTTTCGGCCATATTTTTACCTTTTTTGGGTTTAGGAACTTGCATTTTTGCCAAACACCCCCACGCTTTGAAATAAATCAAGTTGGATCCATCCTTTCCATTTTTCAAATGGATTCGATTGTGTTTTACTATGGGGTACTCGATTTTGTATCCATTTAACCATAAGAATGGCTTCCCCCCACAAGTTCTGTGGCAAACCAAAACTTATCATCATTGCGTTCCTCATCTCCTTTAATGAACAATTCTTTCTTTCCGCAATCTCATTGGATTGGGGTGTATAAAGGGGTCGTTGTTTGATGAATAATTCCATATTCTAAACATATTTCTTCAAAAGGAGATTCATATTCACCACCTCTATCACTTCTTATCATTTTGATTTCTTGTTAAGTTGCGTTACAACTTTATTTTGTATTACTTGAATGCGTCTATTACTTCATCTTTGCTATTAAGTAAGTAAACATAATACCGAGTACTGTCTTGAATAAAAGTTATGAAATGTGTTTTTCCACCGCGGGATAGTATTGCCTTCATGTTGCAAATATTTGTGTGAATTAAGTCTGAATGATTTGAATTCCTTTCAACTGGCGTATAAGGATGTTTAACATACTTAGATTTCACACATATTGACATTTTGATTTGTCGCATTCAAACGTAAGCAATACTTCCAAATTAATCATTTTTCGCAAGGTTTTATAATTGACATGTCCTAAACGTATATGGCATAAATCATTTGACTCGAGTAACTAAGAAGAAGCTGAAGTTTTATTATTCTCAATGACCATTACATTCAGTTTGAAAAGGCCCCCAGTGAGAATATTTTCCTACAAACATATCATTCTTACTTATTACAACTTATTAGATACAAAAACACACTTAAACCTGTTCTTAACAAGAAGTCCAGTAGAGACTAAGTTCTTCCTAATCTCGGGAATATGAAGGATGTTGTTCAGAGTCACACCCTTGCCTGAAGTCATTTCCAAAATTATCTTGCCACATCCTTCAATTTTGGCCGTTGCAGAATTTTTCATAGAAAGCGTCTCTTCGTGTCCAGCGAGAGCATATATAGAAAACACTTCTCTAACAGCACAAACATGGCGAGTGGCTCCAGAAATAATCCACCACTCCTTAAGATTTCCCACTATGTTTCATTCAGAAAGCATAGTACACAAGTCATCAACATCTTCACATTTTTCAACCATGTTTGCTTGACCCTTCTTCTTGTCTTCTATGGAGCACGACAATCTACAAATTTGTGTCCAGCTTTCCCATAATTGTAGCAAATTTCATTGAGCTGCTTCTTGCTTGGGTTGATTTTCGGTCCAGAAGCCTTCTTCCTTTTTCTATTATTTTGAAAAGCATCCTCAATAATGTTTTCTCTCATTATTGTTGAGTTTCCCCGGCCTTTCTTTTCAGCAGCTTTGTTGTCCTCTTTGATTCTCAACCGAACAATGTGATCTTCAAGCGACATCTCCTTGCGTTTGTGTTTCAAGTAGCTTTTGAAGTCCTTCCACAAAGGAGGCAACTTCTCAAGCATCACTGCAACTTGGAATGCTTCATTGATGTCAGGACCTTCAAAGAAAATCTTGTTAGTAAAAATAATATATTTATCAGTGGTTGTGAATGATTGATTTTTTCAATCTTTTCGACCTTGATTTCGTAGGAGCAAGTCAGAAAGATTGAGAAATAGAACCATCTGATTTAATTCATTCTCAATAGCCACGAAATGAGCATATTAGGGTGATCCTTTTGTCGACGGATGCTAATATTAATTCGACTTATACCTTCAGCAAGGAGATCGTGAATAATCACTTACAGTTTCTGGACTTGGGTAATAATAGACTTGCTATCTACCATTTTGTAGTCCAAAAATTTCATGGCAATTTTGTATTTCAAGCATAATACACAGTTCTTTTGACGTCTCCACATTACTATAGACGTTATACAAATCATCCTCCACTCCACTAAGAATGTAATTCTTGTATAGAAAATCAGAATGCTTTCACGCCTCAGTCACGAGAAAGCATTCATTGTATGGAGTTTCATCGAGCAAAACTGAAATATTTTCCTTAATGAACTTCTGTAGACTTAAAGTCGTCAAGTAGAAGAACATCTTCTGCTGCCACCGCTAGAAAACAATCCAATTTTTTTTTTATTTTCTCTGTCGGTGCCAATGCCGGTGTTGTTCGACTTGTCGATGGATTGGCCATCACCATAGGAACAGTCTGGTTCTCGTTGTCATTCATCATTTCTATAAAATAATGACAAAAAAAGATTAAAATTACATAGATTTTAATCTTCAATGGAGTATAAAATCGCCATGAAGGCTTTAATCACCAAAACGGGAGTAGAAAATTAAATTTTTGTCTCCAGAACAGTGAGTATAACACAAATACAGAAAATAATTAAGTTTCTTAAGCTTGTTAGTAAACTGTATTTGTAAAATAATTCTGGAGAATATAAAATAACATATAAATAGAAATATAAAAGAAATAGAATTTAATCTGAGCTCATTGAATTCACAGTGTTTACTTAAGGAACTTAATCCCCTCCTAGTACCTGAGGTTGTGGATTATTTCCTCCCAGGATAGAACGAATTACACACTGGTGTAGCGGTACTTCAAATTCTAGTTCAGCTAATACAATGATCGGTAGCAAATCACACTTACTGTTATTTTCTTTATAGTTAAAATAATATAGAAGAAAGGAGGAGAATTCAGACTTTCGTATGGAAAATCTGAGAGAATGGAAGCTATTTATAGCCCCAACCTCTTGAGTTCAAATGAATAGGTGCAACTCTTCAGAGGTTAGTCACGTAAAACGGCCATAACATAAATGGCCATTTACGTAAACTAACGGGCAGAGGAAACTTTATTTTGCCGTAACAAAAAATGGATAATTTGGATTTAATATTAATTTTCAATTACAAAAACGGATATTTAATAATATTACGTTAATATTTAATATTAACAAATAAATTTGGTCCAAAAAATTAATCAATCACCACAACGACGACACGAAGCTTGCCTTCTTCTTTACTCTTTAAGAGCTAAAGAAGAGCAATTGTGTATATACCATCAAAAGTCTTTTCCTCCTCCAATATGGGACAATGTCCCGTTGTCAAGGAGGAAAACTCAAAATTTTTATTTTCCCTCCATTTCTCATTTACCCTCTTTTAAACTAAAATAATCTTAAAACTCAACATTTAGAATCCAATAACTTAAAAAGATTAGAATCCCCAAACACATAAACTATAAATCCCGCTTCGCCTCTGCATTTGATCTACTAACAAGCTATTTTCCTAGTCCGGACAAGATGTAAATTGGAGTTTATAAATAAACTTCTATACTACTACATATTACGAGGGAATTTAAAATTCATATAAAGCTAGGGATGTAAAGAAGCCATTTCCAATATACCCTCACTTCAAGAGAATGTGGAAATGAAGAAGAAGAAGAGGGGGGGGGAGATAAGGGAGACAAAAGACGATAAGAAAAAAGAGGAGAAAAAGTAGCATCAGATAGTAACAATCAAGGAGCAACAATTTCCAGTAAATGGGAGAAAGAGTAGCATCAATTAATAATAATTAGGGAGCAATAATTTTCAGTAGCAATTTTCAAAAATACTGGACGTGGTTGCTAAGTACCAAATATAATAACAAACTAAAAGGTAGTAACTTTCAACCAACAACAAGAATATTACTAGTACTACTAGTAACCTAGGAAAAACTCAAAACTGCATGTCAACCCACCACCTTAATCCTCGACCTACACACCTTTCTATCGCTGATCATGTCCTCGGTTAGGTGAAGCGCCGACATGTCATGTCTAATCACCTCTCTCCAATACTTCTTTGGCCTACCCCGGCTCTTCCTCAAGCGACATGGTCAATCCCTCACACCTCCTAATTGGGGCAAATATGTCTCTCCTTCTCACATGCCCAACCCATCGCAGCCTCGATTCCCGCAACTTGGCTTCCACTGATGCCACTCCTACCTTGTCCTTAATAACTTCATTCCTGATTTTGTCTTTCCTGGTATTCCCACACATCCATCTCAATATCCTCATTTCAGTGACGCTCATCTCTTCTAGACATGGGACTTTTTGACGAGCCAACACTCAGCTCCATACAACATAGCCAATCTAACTACCACCCTGTCAAATTTACCTTTAAGTCTAGGCGGCACATTCTTATTACATAAAACCCCCGAAGCTAGTACTCGTCTCATCTAGCCCGCTCTAATGTGATGAGTAACATCCTCGTCAATCTCCCCATTATCTTGGGTCTAGAGAGCTTGCAAATACGTGTTAATAATGGTAGCATATGGGAGCAAAGAGCCCGTATATCATAATGGAAATATAAATGATTACTTCGATTTTTTTCGAACGTTGACAATATATTCCTGGATTTTCTTCTCACTTTGTCATGTGAGTCCACATTCATAATACCCACTACACCAACAATCGTGGCTAACGTGTTGCTATTTTTAGCTACTTATAAGCGAATTTGTGTTATGATAGTCCTTAATAATTAGTTAAACATGATGAAAAATATACTTTTGATATCTCAAAAAGAAATATTACAAAACTGTGTCCAGATTCATTTCTTTACAATTATATTGATAAGTCTTTATTATAATAATTATTTTAAATATTTGTAACAGAAAGTTTGTCAAATTTGAAATCAATTTGGACAAATTAAATTAGACAATTGAATGGTTATTAGTATATATTGGTACGTTATTGAAAAGTCAATGACCAATTTTAATGGCTTAAGTTTTAACGTATGCCTTTATGGCATGAATGTTTCTTATGACCTTTTTCTTTTAAATAGCCTCACAGATAGTCTATCTTGGATATATGTTTTGAGACTATATATATAGACCTGTCTTCGTAATCAGAAAGAAGGGGAAAAGGTTAAAAATAATTTCTTCCAATTTCTTTGTGCTGGGTTTTCTTCTTATAAATCTTTGTTGTTTCTGCTCCTAGTTACACTAGAAGAGCTTGTTGAATCCTGGGGGATACGCCTAATATTTTATTCATTACGGTGTGGGCGAAATATCCTTAAGGACAATGTCCTTGACACGCCTCAAGCTAAACCGTTTATTCTCCATAATCATCCAATTTTTCCAACAATCTTAAGGATATTTCCACGTAGTTATTATGGAGAATAATGTTGCTAATGTTGCTGTTTTTGGTGGAGATAATTTTAACCGCAAGCAAGCTGTCGTTGGCAAAGGAAAAGAAATTGCTACTAGAAGCAGCCCTGTGGAGGACAACAACCGTCGTAAAAAATCAAGTAACAAGTATGATAAAAGAAATGGTTATAAGCCCAAAACCAACAATCAACCTAGCCACTATGTTGCTCAATGCCGGAAAAGAGTTGGGAATGACAATCCCACTAAGGCTAAAGTAAATTTGACTGAAGCCAAAGTGGATGATATAATTGTTGCGGTTGTTTCCCAAGTGAACCTTGTGGCCAATGTGAAAGATTGGGTGTTAGATTCTGGTGCCACTAGGCACATATGTGCTAACAAAAAAGACTTTGTGTCTTACACCCAAGTTGAGGAGGGAGAAGAAGTTGTCTATCTTGGTGATTCAAGAACTACTCAAGTTCTTGGAAAAGGCAAAGTTCTTCTCAAACTCACATCTGGCAAAACTTTGACATTAAATGATGTGTTGCATGTTCCTAGTATCCGAGCCAATTTGGTCTCTGTGGGATTATTAGGAAAAGTGGGGGTGAAGGTTGTTTTTGAATCTGATAAGGTCGTGTTGACCAAGAATAATAATTTTGTTGGCAAGGGATATTATAACCATGGCTTGTTTGTACTCAATGTTATCAATGAAAATGCTAGTACTTCTGCTTGCTTGGTTGATTCTTTTAATTTATGGCATGCTAGATTAGGACATGTTAGTTTATCTTATATTAAAAAAATGCATTCTTTAGGTCTTATTTCAAATATTAATTTTTTGAATATTGATAAGTGTGAAGTTTGTGCAGAAGCTAAACAAACTAAGAAATCATGTGCTTCAGTATTTAGAGAATCTGAATTGTTAAGTTTAATACATACTGATTTAGGAGACTTGAAACAATCTATGACTAGAGGAGGGAAAAAATATTATGTGACTTTTATAGACGATTTTTCCAGATATACAAAAGTTTATTTGTTGAGAAATAAAGATGAAGCTTTTGATAAGTTTTTAGTTTATAAAGCTGAAGTAGAAAATCAATTGGATAAGAAAATCAAAAGAGTTAGATCCGATAGAGGTGGTGAATTTATTTTACTGAATGATTATTGTGAGAAAGAAGGCATAATTCACGAGATAACTCACCCATATTCTCCACAATCAAATGGTGTAGCGGAAAGGAAAAATAGGACTTTAAAGGAAATGATGAATAGCATGCTTGTTAGTTCTGGTGCTCCGGATAATCTTTGGGGTGAAGCCATTTTATCTGCTTGTCATTTACAAAATAGAATTCCTTATAAGAAAACTGGTATAACTCCTTATGAGTTATGGAAAGGGTATCCAACTAATTTGAAATATTTGAAAGTGTGGGGGTGCCTTGCTAAAGTTATGTTGCCTGATCCTAAGAAAAGGAAAATAGGATCTAAAACATCTGATTGTATGTTTATTGGGTATGCTGAAAGCAGTGTAGCATATAGATTTTTAGTAGTTAAAAGTGATGTACTTGAAAATAATACTATTGTTGAAACAAAAAATGCTGAATTTTTTGAAAATATTTT
The DNA here is from genome assembly GCA_032618575.1 of Nicotiana noctiflora. Classification (NCBI taxonomy): domain Eukaryota; kingdom Viridiplantae; phylum Streptophyta; class Magnoliopsida; order Solanales; family Solanaceae; genus Nicotiana; species Nicotiana noctiflora. Next base: position 80,684 of record JASVEL010014151.1, read on the forward strand.
TCCTTTAAAATTTGAGAAAAATAATGATGCTCCTGCTATTCCAAGTGATAATATTTCACATGTTCCAATTATTCAAAATAGTTTTGAAAGTGAGGATTTAAGAAGAAGCAAAAGACCAAGGAAAGAAAAATCTTTTGGCAATGATTTTTATAGTTATCTTGTGGATAATGATCCTTTAACATATTCTGAAGCTATTTCTTCTTCTGATGCATCATTTTGGAAAGGAGCTATTGATGTAGAATTAAATTCAATTTTACAAAATAAAACTTGGATTTTAGTTGATTTACCTCCGGGAGCTAAACCCATTGGTTGTAAATGGATTTTTAAGAAAAAACTTAATCCGGATGGTTCCATTGATAAATACAAAGCTAGACTTGTTGCAAAAGGTTTTACCCAAAAGCAAAATATTGATTATTTTGATACTTATGCTCCTGTAACTAGAATTTCCTCAATTCGTGTTTTACTTGCCTTGGCTTCTATTTATAAACTTTATATTCACCAAATGGATGTTAAAACTGCTTTTTTAAATGGTGATTTGGAGGAGGAAATTTACATGGAGCAACCTGAGGGTTGTGTAGTGTCTGGCCAAGAAAATAGAGTATGTAAATTGCTAAAATCTTTGTATGGTCTAAAGCAAGCGCCTAAACAGTGGCATGAAAAATTTGATTAAGTATTGATTAATGATGGTTTTTCATCAATTGAAGTAGATAAATGTGTTTATATAAAATGTGTCGATGGTACATGTGTTATTATTTGCCTTTATGTGGATGACATGCTTATTTTTAGTTCTAGCCTTGATTTGGTACATAAAACCAAAATTTTCTTGTCTTCTAATTTTGAGATGAAAGACATGGGAGAAGCTAGTGTCATTTTAGGCATGAAAATTATAAGAGATGGCAATAGTTTGATGTTGACTCAAGAACATTATGTTGAAAGAATTCTTAAAAAATTTGATAATTTTGATGTGGTACCTGTAAGCACTCCTTATGACGCTAGTAGTCAATTAAGAAAGAATAAGGGAGATGTTGTAGATCAAAATAAATATGCTCAAGTTATTGGTAGTCTAATGCATTTGATGAATTTTTCTAGACCTGATATTGCATATGTTGTGTGTAGATTGAGTAGATATACTCAAAACCCGAGTCATGATCATTGGAATGCATTAGTAAGAATAATGAAATATTTGAGAGGTACCATGAACTATGGTATTAAATATAGTGGATTTCCCACTGTACTAGAAGGATACAGTGATGCTAACTGGATCTCTGATTCAGATGAGACAAAATCCACTAGTGGTTATGTGTTCACCCTCGGTGGGGGTGCTGTGGCATGGAAATCAGCTAAACAAACTGTAATAGCTAGATCTACCATGGAATCTGAGTTTGTGGCATTGGAATTAGCTGGCAATGAGGCCGAGTGGTTAAAGAACCTTTTGGCGAGTATTCCGCTAGGAATAAAACCGACACCTTCTGTGTCGATGCATTGTGATTGGCAAGCTGCAATAGCCATTGCCAAAAATAAATCCTTTAATGGAAAGAGTAGACATATCCGGTTGAGACATAATGTGATAAAGCAGCTGCTGAAAGATGGAATAATTTTCATAGATTATGTGAAGTCAGAAGTGAATTTGGCCGATCCTCTGACTAAACCTTTGGGAAGAAAATTAATATCCGAAACATCGAGGGGAATGGGACTTTTGCCAATTTGAGTTATATCAACTATGACGGTAACCCAACCTATGTGATTGGAGATCCCATGAAGTAGGTTCATATGGGTAATAACAAGTCATTAGTTGATCAAATGTGCACTATTAAACTATATCCCTTCCTAAGGTGTCTATGTGTAAATAGTGCAAGACTGCAAGGAATGAGAGGTTGAGTTATTAAACTCTTAATCTAATAATCCATAGCCTTTATAGGTGGTGTATTATGCTGCAGAATGCACTTGATGGATGGACCTATACGAGTGTGGAGTGGGGCCGCTCCTATGAAATTTGTGGCGAAATTTCTAGAGCACTCATGAAAATCAGGCGCGCGCATGGCCTATGTGAGCACATGATTTTTGCACTAAGCCTTTAAATTCCAAAATTAAAATAAATATGTTTTTGAGTGCAATTACTTGCTTTGTTTGAAATTAGTTATATTTTTGTGTGTTTGAATAAGTAAGAAATTACAAAAAATCAAAAAAATAGTAGTAAGTAATTTGTTAGTTTAGTTAATTAGGAAATTAGTAAAATAGCTTAAGTAGTAGAAATTAGGAAAAAATAGCAGAAAATTACCAAAAAATACTAGGAAATTAGAGTAGGTAGTAAATTAGGATTTATAATCTTTCATAAAAGAAAAGAAAAAAAATATAAAAGAAAAGTGCATAAAAATCATTAAAACCAGAAAATACAAAAAAAAAATAGATATATATATATATATATATGTTGGGTAATTGAATCTGGGCCAATTGTGGTCCAAATCGTTGGCCCAGTGAATTAGCCCAGTAATTTGGCCCGCCTGGCCTTCTATTTGTTTTGATCATGGCCGTTCATTTTGGTATATCCAACGGCCGAGAATATTAGGTGAATTATTGGTATAATTGAATAATTGGGAGTCAATCTGAGCCGTCTGTGTGATTGGATCCAACGGCTAGAGACCTTAGTCTCATATGTGATGATGCTACGCCGTTTTAGTAACGCCTCCTGGAGCCGTTGATCATCATCAAATGAACGGCTTAGATTTCATCGTATATGTGGCCTATATAAAGGCCTTGTCTGAACGGGCCGCTCATTTTACACACCCTTCAAACCCTAGAGACGCCGCCCTTCTCTTCATCTTCATCACCAACGTCTTCAACCTCAGAGAACCCTAAGCGGCCATGGCGGCCACCACCTTCCACGGTGGTCGCCGGTCTCTCTTACCACTCCCTTCATCTTCATCTTCTTCTTCTCCGTCTTCTTTACCCCAAAACCCCCAGAAAACACCTTGCTCTTCAAAACCCCGGTCACCGGAGTTACACCGGTGACCACCCAAACAATGAACCACCGCCTGAAACCAATACCATTCGACGCCTTTTCATGAGATCTACCCACCCATACCACTGGTTCCCCTCGAATGTCCCTCAAACTTCTCGAATATCCTGAAGAAGGTCGTCGGAACCCTAACTCCGGCGACCCCAAATTCAACACCCAATCAAGACTTCACCTTTACCATCCCCTTGAACACCTCCTGCAACCCAGAATCCAAAAGGCCTCGTCTTTAGGCCTGAAAGAAAAAACAGAGAAGGAAAAAGAAAAAAAAGAATCTGGAAAAGAATAAGAAAAAGAAAACAAGAAGGAATAAAAAGGAGCCTGAGAGTCTAGGAGAGTCTGAGAGAATGAAAAGGAAAAGAAAGGAGAATAGGAAGCTCGGGGGACAGGCCCCGCAAGCTAAGTCCCCGACCCTAATTTGTTTTCTCTGTTTTTTTATTTACCTTCTCTGCTTCTTCATGTTTTACTCGTTTTATTTGCTTGTTTGTTCATGTATTTGATTTCTTTGCCTGTTTGTTCATGTTCTCTTGTCTTTCATTGTTTCTGTATGTCTATTCTATTCTGTAAATTCTCCATATCTTATGTTTCATCTGTTAGTTTAGGTTTAACTTGCTCATCTTTCATACCTTGTTCCAGTTTGTCTGTTCATCCGCTCTTGTTTCATATTTTTTTTATCATGTGTATTCTTGCATGTTTTTCTGTTCTTTCAAGATCCTGTTTAGTATTAGGGCTTATAATCATCTTCCTATTATCCTGTTTGGACTGTTTATCACTAGGGTTCTATATATTCTGTTTCTTCTGAGTTTAAGATTCTATATTGGTATTGGGGCTATTGATCCGTCAGTTTTCAACAAGCATGATTGCTCTTCTCTTCATGATGCCTTACATGCCTAATCGTTTAGTCATTGTTATTAAGGTTTATCTGGTTTGTTTGGATCTACTTCTCTATTTTTGAAGATTTGACTTGGATAACCTTAGTTAGTATTAGAATACTTCATCCTGTTAATCTTCAGTAGTCCTTCTGTCATCTTGCATGTTTTGATTCTGATACTATGTTTAATTGTCACTCAACTTTGCATTAGATTACTTTTTATTGGCTTGCAGTATCTCTACTGTTTCCCTTTCTGTGTTTAGTCTTAGTAAAGCTTGGCAATCTTTATTCATCCCTTATCCTGTCTTTAATCTGGGGTTCACTTCTTTGCTCACATCCTGGTGGTCTTATTTGTGTTCATTCTTAGTGCAAGTCTAGTATTCTTGTCATATCATCTCTCATATGTTTTATTTGATGAATGAGTATGCCAATTTGGGGTCTGTTTCTCTTCATGTTACCCTCATATGATAGACTTAGGTTTCTCTTTTCACCGATTCTCCATGTTTTCCTGCTTTACATGCTTCATCTACTGCTGACTGTTTGTGATAGTTTAGTTCTGTGCATGTCTATGATCATTAATCTTAAGGATTTTGGGAATTTTTCAATTGTCATTTGACCTGAATTAGTGGTAACTTAGGCTAGATTGACATAAGTTTGACACTTTGTTACATGAATTGGATGGAATTAATTGATTAACCGGAATTCAACCATATCAAATTTCCCTTTCTGAGTTCTGGATGATTGATGCATTTGTTTGGTTTATGTGGCTCTGTGTACAAAAATATGTTGGAATAACTAAGTTTTCAGTAGTTCTTGTTGGTATGATTAATTGATTAACATTCACTAACCTTAGGAGAATTGGTTATAGCTGTTAGTGCTAGGCTTCATAAAATTGGCTAGTTTTTAAATAGGTTAGAACTGAAAATGCATAATTAGGTTATAAGTTTAATAATTGGCCTAAGAATGGTTAACCTTGCAAAAGGTTGACCAATTCTGTAAGCCCTAAACACACAGCTCACTGTTTAAACAGTGGCTGGTTGTGCAAAGGGGCTATGTCTGCAAATGCAGACTAGCCCAGGCTCTATATTGAGCCCTGAACAGCAAAGTGGCCAAACCTGTAAAGGTTTTGGGCCCAGCTGTTCAGTATATGGCTTTAATAGCCCAAGCTAAGTCTCAACTTGAGACTGGCTAACTTTTAAATAGTTTAATCATAACAATAAAACAGGCTATGCCTGCAATTAGCTTTAATTAAGAGTAAATTGGTTTTAATTGATTGGAATTAGTTTAAAAGTGGCTAAAATTGAAATAGTTCTTAAAAATGAAACTGGCCAGCCCTTAAATACTAATGCTAGGGCTGGCTATTAGTTAAATAGTTCAAAACAAGTTGAAAATCCGCCCTAGGCAAGCTAGTAAATCAGCAGTGCCCTTAGGGGCATAATTGGGTATTAAAAAGGTAAAATAGTAACTAGTAAGAACTTAGGAGGGTAATAGGGACATTCATGCTCCCGATTTCTGCAATTTTGCAGAGATTTAGGGGTATAATGGTCTCCTAAAAATGGGAAATCTGTAAAAATCTCAAACCCCTAAGGTCATACTAGTAAAAGGCCATAAAAGAGAATCTTTGGAACCTTCCAGCACATGCTGGAAGGGCTTTTAGTAACTGAAAAATGGACTAAAGTGTAGAATGAATAATTTTAGGAGGGGGGAAGTGGGATTAATCCCATACTTCCTCCCAAGTATTCAGCCCTAAAGGTTAGCTATAAATATCTCTTAAAAGGGGCTGAAAAGGGGGTTCCATTAGAGAAGAATCTGAAAACACTTAAGCTGAAATTCATACAAAAGCATTGAGAGATAAAAGAGCAATAGAACAATAGGATTTTTCTGGAATTTCTCAGTAGAACCCACTGGTTTCCATTGGTTTTTTTTGCCGTGTTCTTCTGCTCGAAATTGGATTGGATTCTTCTGTTACATTGATTGATTCGTTCCTGTTGTTGCTGTGATACTTGGCTCTTTGGATCTCACTGTTGCATTGCCTTGCTTGAGTCCTTACTGCTGTTACTTACCTGTCTCCCCCTAGACTCATCGGTTTCTTTTCGTTTGATCCAGGTACATTCCTCAATTCACTGAAGATGTAACTGCTGAAATAATGAAATGAAGCCTTATTTTTAATTACCTTGTTATGATATTATGTTGTCTTTTAATTAGTTTCAGCATTCATATCTTAGACCAATGTAATATGTAGTAGTAGAAAACAAAAACAAGAGTATGTAATAGCTAGTAATAGTAGTAGTATAATGTAGATAGTTTACCACTTAGTTTAATTAGGTAAAGGCTCTAAAATGTAAGTTAATTAACAAAACCTGCAAGACTAACAATCTGGAAACAAAAATTCATGAGGAAATCAGTAGTGTAATGGTAGTATAGTTGTAGATCACCCATCACTTAGTCAAATAGGAATGCTATTAAAACCAGAGATAATCGATTTGCTTGCATACATTAGTAATAATAAGTTCATTTAGCTAATCTGTTTCATTAATTAATCTTAGAGTTCGAGTAAGTCTAAAAAGAGAAACAAACAGTTGAGTAATGAAGCTGGTCTTGACAGATTTGGCTCTTATTAAACAACAGTAGATAATCATTTGGTTAATTAGTCTCTGAATATCAATGAGTACAAGAGAGAAAACGAAGTAGTTTTAGACTAGATCAGTAATATTGTTTAAGCCTAAAATTGTAGTATAGCAATATATATAATTAGTCGTTTAGCTTTAGATAATATGGTTGTTGTCAATAAGCAATCGGATCGTTTAAACACTGCATCATATAGGCAAAACGTCTCTTTGACAGGGTGATTTTAGTATTGATATAAGTCATTAATAGAAAGCAAAGAAACAGTGATGGTTCATTCACTTATTCATTGAGTAGTTTTGACATTGGTTTAATAATACGCTTGTACAGTTATTCCATTTTTGATCAATAAAATGATAGTTAAATGTTATTTCTATGTGTCCGATTTACTTTGAGTTCCTTATTTTATCCTTTATTATTGTTCCATTTGATTTAAATCTCTACATGGAGCCGATTGGGCCAACGAGCAAGACTGCCTGGACATCAGAAAGGCTTGGGCAGTTCGAACATATTATGAAGAGAAGACCGGGTCTTTAAAAACAGATTTCAACGAGCCTGGATTATTATAGTGCTAGTAATACGACTAAGGAAAGAACAATATGTAGCAAATGTAGTTAACAAAATAGGACCGGATTTTAAAATTAATTGGGACGAGCCTCGCCCGAATAACAACCGGGGCCCCCATTTAGTAATGATATAACACAAATAGGCCCGGGAAAGCTAATAGCCAATTCCATAGCTTCTCCCAAAAGATTTAAAAGCCGATAGACATTATTTTAGGGTACGATTCTAATATATCTTCCTACGAATGAGTGTGCACTTGGTGCGACTCAAATCCAAATCTCGGTAAAGCCGAAATACACCAAAGGTCATAGGCGTACTGGTTGCGGTATGACTTGAGGCGTGTTTTCGCGATACCGCAAATTCCTAAAAATAATATTTAACGTAAAAAGCACATTATGTTGTTAAAATCTATAACTGAGTCAAACGAAAGTCAAAAACGACAGTGGAGCGACCGTGCTAAAACCACGGAATCCGGGAGTGCCTAACACCTTCTCCCGGGTTAACAGAGTTCCTTATCCGGATCTCTGCTTCGCATACATTTATAAGAGTCAAAATTCCTCGGATTCGGGATTAACCGGTGACTTGGGACACCATTGTCATTCCCAAGTGGCGACTCTGATTAATCTCTAAATATATCCCGAACCGATTGTCCTTAAATTGGAAAAACTCCTTCCCTTACGTTATTTTATCCGTCTCGGGTAATTGAGCGTCGGGGTATACCCTACAAGTGTATTTATACACCTTACGCATGTATGGGGTAGTAAAAAAGGGAGGTGTGACAGCTCTGGCGACTCTGCTGGGGATCCAACCCTGAATTTCGGTTTCAGGGTTTAAGAACTCGAGCTCCTTAGAACTGCCGTTCGCGTTTTTTATTTGACTTCATTATATGATTTGAATAACATGCTATGTGCTTTATCGCTTTTGGATATTATGTGAACTGTGTATATAAAATTGTGCCGAAAACCTTTCTCTCTCCTCCCCGGGGATGTGCTTACTGGTTGAGACTCCCCTTTCTGTTAAATGTCACCTTAAATTAAGAAAACAGAGGCCGGATAAGTTACAAAGCCGATTGACTCCGCGGGTCACCGGTACGTAGCCCCCTCCTCGATTCGAGTTGTCCGCTCGGGTACACGGTCTAGCAATCCATGAAACCGTAAGATTTTGAACATAGGTCTAGGACGATTATTTGCATCATATTTGACTTAGGGGACTCAACACAGGGGTTGGGTCCGTCTAGGACAGGTGACCCGGTATTGAAAAAGACCGAGCATGCTATGTGTTACATTTTATTGTCCTTGATCGTTATGCGGACCGGCTGAAATCCCGAGATTAGAAAATGGTTTAGAAAATAGGTACATGGAAGAATTTGAAAATTTGAAAAAAAATAGGTGGAACATTTTTGAAATAATTGGTCAAATAATCTGACCGAACTACGCAGGTTTGATTCTCGCCACTAAGTGGGATACGTAGGCAACCCTTAAACGGGTCCAACCACACTTTTAGAAAAAAAGACCAAAAAGATTTTCTTTTCAAATAATCGAGGTGATTGCTGTTTTTGGAAATGGCCGAATGTTCCGAAAGGACGACGGAAGGCTGTTTTTGCAAAAATGGCCACTTCGAAAATCATTTTCCTTTTTTCATTCAAAAAATTGAAAACTTGCATTGAAAAAGATTTTTCCTTTTCTAAATAAAATCACCTTAATAAATGTGCAGGACGAGCACGATGATGAATGAACAATTTTCCCTAAATAAAATCCCTTTGGAGCCGAGGTTATGGTGGCAGGACATGGGATCCGATGGTCAAGACTGGGTCAAAAGGTACTTGAAAGGCCTTACGGGGTTACTCGAAATAGTTCCTCGAGGTGATATGGTTAGAGCGTTGGTCACGTTTTGGGATTCGGCACACAACGTATTTCATTTCCCAGATTTTGAACTCACCCCAACTTTGGAGGAGATTGCCTTTTACATTGGGAAGACCGAGGTTCCGCTGAAAGGAAAATACCCGGTATCTCCGAGGACGGTGACGGTACATCGCTTCCTCGACTCTTTGAAAATTGCCCGGAATGTTCATAATGAAGATCTGGCCAACGGGTTTTGTTCTTTAAGCTTCATCTACAATGGGTTTGGACATGTTGGGGGTTTCAATGATCTTACCAACAAGCTGTGTTGCAAGTCCAACCGGGTGAAATGGGAAGAACACCGGAGGTTCGCATTTTTGGTGGCATTTCTTGGAGTTGTTGTATTCCCGAGGAAAGATGGACATATCAATATAAAAGTCGCCGGGGTAGCTTCCACACTGATAGTACAAGAAAACTGTACTCTGGCCCCGATGATTGTTGCGGATATCTATCGTGCTCTGACTGCGTGCAAAGCGGGGGCTACTTTCTTCGAAGGGTGTAACTTGATCTTGCAAATCTGGCTAATTGAGCATTTGTGCCACCACCCTTCATTCTCGAGCTATGGTTCGGCCGATCGGACATGTTTGGAAGAGTTCAATGCGAGGACAAAAGAAGTAAAGTTGCCAGAGGGAGTCCAAGGTTGGATTGTGTATCTTCGATCACTAACTGACGGTCAAATTGATTGGACGTATGACTGGTTACCTCTTGACGAGGTGATTTATATGCCAACAGAGGGATCGCCATTTTTGATCATGGGGTTGAAGAGTATACAACCTTATGCACCCTACAGAGCCTTGCGACAGTTGGGTCGGTGTCAGATTATTCCAAGAGATGGGGATCTCAGTGTGCAGGCCGTGGAGATTGGTCCAGACGGGCAATTCCCGGAAGCAAAAATCCGGCAAATCTGGAATGAATGCCAAAATCTAAAGATTGACACTTGTGTGCCGAATAGAGCAAAAGGGGAGATATCACCTGGATACTCCACCTGGTACCGACGAGGGGTTGAACATGAACGTCTTTCAAAGAGACCTCACTTGCAAGACCCGATAGAGCAATCCGAGGAAAATCTGAGATGGGCGGCCAAGGAAAAGGAATATAAAGCCAAAATCAGTCTGTTGGAAGATAAACTGAGAAATCTTCATTTCGAAAGCGGTTTACAAGCGGCATCCGATGAAGTGGAGAAGAAGCAGTTGAAGAAAGAGAATGAGATATTGAAAGCTCAAATGGCTCAAATGAAAATTGCATCCGAGACCCCAGTTCGCTCGGCCCGGGATGAAAAGTTAATTGAGATTCTCCGGCGAAAGGTAAATGACTATAGCTTCGATTTGGATAAAGCGGAGAAAGAGTTAGTCATGGCTCGGAAGCAAATGGATAAGGATGTCGAGAGGAGAGCCAAATTGGTTCAACAACTGCAAGACAAGCATGATGCCGAAATAGTCCAGCTTAGGAAGAAAATAATCTCAACCACGGCCAAGAGCAACAAGATTATCAAAGATCTTGAGGAAGAAAGAGAATATTGCTACACGACCATGGCTAGATTAAAATTGGAGCTACAACAGGTGCAAAAGGACAACCAACATGTCTTGGACGCTCGCAATCAGCAAATAAGCCGTCTATTGCAAGAAAAAGGGGTCATCAGAGAAAAGATTGTTCGCATCGCCCAGTATATCACCCGAAAGACTCAGCTTTGTGAAGATATGTCTCGGAGGACTTTTGTATCTGCAGTGAAGTTTTTGTACAACAAGTCATGGCCGACCTGGATAGGCTTCAAAGGGGTTTAGCATATAGGCCCGCGGCAAGGCCGAACGATGCCTCGCGGGCACTAGGTGCATTAATGTACTCTTAGGTCATGCATCGTCTTTTATTTTATTTTTCTTTTTCTTAAACATCGCTTTGTAATCAAGGTTTTGAATTATCAATGAGAAAACAAAGTGTTGTTACCAATTCTTTTACTTTATGTCATTTCCTTCATATCCGCTAGGCAAATAAATAGGAGCGTGATTATGAAAACGGCAAGGAAAAAGAGAGAGAAGGAAAAGCAAGAAAAGAAAAAAAAAGAGAGAGAAGAGAAAAAGCAAGAAAAGAGAAAAAGCAAAAAGAAAAGAAAAGAAAAGAAGAAAAGAAAGAAAGAAAACAAAAGAGCGGAAAAAGAAAAAGATGATTGAAATGAGCAGCGGCCGGGATGATGCATAACGACTCGAGCAAATGTGTTTGTTTTTAAAGTCGTTACATCTTATTCATGCGCTAACAACTAACAAGTGTTGATGTTTGTGAGTTCAGATTTTCTAGGCAACTGGCATACTGGCTACCCACTCATACAACACCAGATCCAAAAAGATGACAAAGGCTGTATCCCAGGAGATCGAGGCAACCATTGTAGACCCCGCTCACGAAGAAGAGATCGTGGATGTGGCAGGGATGAAAGAAGAAAAGTACAAGCTAAGACAGCAGATGGCTGAAATGTACCAGGCTTGGTCGAGAGGTCAACCACTACCAGCCTACCCTGCTAACCCTGCATATGTCCCTCCAGCCAATCCTAACCCCGAGCCACCAACATTGAACTCATCCTCCACCTACCCCGATTACCCTCACTACTATGCTTCCACCTCCCAAATACCACCACCTCCAGCCAAGCAAACACCACCTCAGGTTCCACAAGTTGCTCCTGTATATGTGGCACCTCCGCCCGCTGTTATCCACAAATCCTCTAGCAAACCAATGTTTCATATCCAGGATTCTCACTACTACCCTCCGGAGCCGACTTTCAGACAACACGAGTCTCACGCTCCCATGATAGAAGCAAGTGCCGGACAGGAGGAGATGGCTCGGAAGGTGAAGAGTCTTGAGAATGCTTTCCGCAATATGCAAGGGCTGGGAGGGCAAGTAAGTGTAGCCTACAAAGACCTGTGTTTGTTCCCTGAGGTGCAGCTTCCCGCAGGATTTAAGTTGCCCAAGTTCGACATGTACAACGGACACGGGGATCCGGTAGCTCATCTAAGAGGATATTGTAGCAAGATGAGAGGCGCGGGAGGTAGAGATGAATTGTTGATGGCGTATTTCAGCCAAAGCTTGAGTGGATCAGCGCTGGAATGGTATACCCGACAGGACCATACAAGATGGTTCGTTTGGGATGATTTAGCACAAGCTTTCGCTAGTCATTTTCAGTACAATCTGGAGATCATACCCGACAGGTTATCCCTTACCAAGCTGGAGAAAAAGCCGGGAGAGAGCTTTAGAGAATACGGTTTTAGATGGAGGGAACAGGCCGCTAGGGTGGATCCACCGATGAAAGAAGGAGAGATGGTGGATTGTTTTCTGCAAGCTTTGGATCCAACCTACTACGGCCATCTAGTGTCGGCAATTGGAAAAAGTTTCAACGAAGTTGTGAAAATGGGAAGTTTTGTAGAAGAGGGTTTGAAGACAAACAAAATTATGAGTTTTTCGGCTATCAAAGCCACCAATCAAGCTATACAGAGTGGAAGCGGAGGAGTGATGGGAAAGAAGAAGAAAGAAGAAGTAGCAACCATTGAAAGCAGGTCCTGGAGTCGCAACCCACATTATAACCCACCAAGACCCTATCGCCAACACCCACCAAGCCCGTCAACCCCGTATAATCCACCACCACCATCTTACCCGCCAAATCCCTACAATGCACCAAGCCCATATAACCCACCACCACCGCCATACCCACCGACTGTACCACATTACCATCACCCTCAAACCCAAGCTTATCCACCACCACCACCCCACGTGTGGAGAGCTCAAGCTCCGCACAATGTGTACCATACCCAAAACACATACCCAACCCCTAAACCTTACCGAAACCAGAATAGACCCAGGCCGGACGCTGATTGGAGAAACAAAGCAAAGAAGGCATTCACTCCTCTCGGAGAGTCATATACCAGTCTTTTCCACAGGTTGAAAGAATTGGGGATGTTGAGACCAATCGCACCAAAAAATCCGAACCCGCCCCCGAAAAATCTTGATTCTTCTGTCAGATGTGAATATTGTTCAGGAACGTTGGGCCACGATACCGAGAAGTGTTGGCAATTAAAGAATGCCATTCAAGATCTTATCGATGAGAGGAGAATTGAAGTGCAGGCTCCCGAGGCCCCAAACATTACCCAGAATCCATTGCCGAATCACCACGAAACGAATATGATAGAGATGGTGCAGGGTGATGGCAATCAAAAACCATCTCAGGCCGTCATGATGATAAAGTTGAGTGACAAGTCAGAGAAAGAAATTGTGAAAGAGGAAGTAATTGTTGAGAAACCAAAGCCAGTAGTGATGGGAGGTTTAAAGGTGGTAGTTCCAGGTGCAAAGACGATCGTAACTGTGAAAGGAGCAAGTGCAGAGCCAGTAATCATAAAACCAGTAGTGCAAATGCCGGTGGTGAATACAAAGATTGTGCCTTGGAACTATAATAAGGTAACAGTAGTTTATAAGGGAAAAGAGATTTCTGGTGAAATTAATGAAACGCATGGACTTACCCGATCTGGAAGGTGTTTTGCTCCAGAGGAACTGAGAAAGATGAAAACGGTAAAAGAAAGTCAACTGAAGAAGCCGGTGTCGGAGGAGGAAGCAGAGGAATTTCTTAAGAAAATGAAGTCGCAAGAGTACTCAGTGGTTGAGCAGTTAAGAAAGACCCCGGCCCAGATTTCTTTGTTATCTTTGTTGATACATTCGGAGGAGCACCGGAAGGCTCTTATGAAGATTCTAAATGAGGCTCATGTTCCGGAGAAGATTTCAGTGTGTCATTTGGAGAAGATTACCAGCAAAATTTTTGAGTCCAATAGAATCACCTTCTCTGATAGGGAGTTGCCGGTGGAAGGAACTGAACACAATAAAGCATTGTACCTCACGGTAAAGAGTGAAGAGTCAGTCGTGACTAGGGTATTGATTGACAATGGATCGAGCGCGAACATCTGCCCGCTGTCAACTCTAGGGAAGCTGAACATTAGCCCGGATAGAATCCGGAGAAACAATATCAATGTGAGAGGGTTTGACGGCGGAAGTAAGAACACGTTGGGGGATATTATTTTGGAAGTGACCATCGGTCCCGTTGATTTTACGATGGAGTTCATGGTGCTTGATATTGCCGTATCATATAACCTGCTGTTAGGTCGACCCTGGATTCATGCGGCCAAAGCGGTACCATCTTCTCTACACCAGATGGTCAAGTTTGAATGGGAGCAACAAGAGATTGTTGTACACGGAGAGGAAAATGCTTGTAATGTGGTAGCACCTTTTGACGGTACTGATGGGGATCGGGGTCCTTGGGTTTACCAAGTGACGAATGCTGTTGAGGTGAATAGAGTTGCTGAAGGAGAAAAGCTATCAACCCCGATGTTGGCACCAACTGCTGTAATGGTGGCCAAAGAAATGCTGAAAAACGGATTTGCACCGGGGAAGGGGTTAGGTAAAACACTGCAAGGAGTCACTCAACCAGTTCAGCTTCCGGAGAATAAAGGTACATTCGGCTTAGGGTTTAAACCCACCTTTGCCGATATCCAAAGAGCCTCTAAAGCCAAGAGAAACTGGACCTTGCCCAAACCCATACCCAAATTATCCGACATCTTTATCGGGCCTGGTACAAAATATCAACCATCTGCTGCAGCAAAGTGCATTGAGACCCAACTTGATGAAGAAATGCTTGGTTTCAAGAAATTGTTCTGGGAGGTGAATACGATTGAAGCAGGGGAAGGCACGAGCAACATGGACGTGCAATTTGTGGGGCCCGGAGTCACATTGAACAATTGGGAAGCTACTCCTTTCCTTATCCGGAAGGAGTCTTGGTAGTTAGCTCAAAATTTCATCATTGTTTCCCCGAAAGTTGTTATTTTATAATTTCCCCATTCCCCTTATGAAAAAAAAAATCAATCACCATGTATCCCGAACATTGTTCGTTTCCTTTATTAATGAAATGCAGTTTTTCCTTTTCTTCACTTTTACCTTATTTTTCTTTATTTTTTCTTTTGTACAGTTTTGCATGTGTTGATTCCAATGCCATGTCATGCGTGAAGGATTCTAGACCCGGTTCTGACAATCACGCTACTATACAAGAAATCGAGGAAGATAGTGAAATAGAATGTGAGGATGAGGAAGCCCTGGAGGAAATAAGTAAGGACATGAAACAATACGAGGAAAAACCCAAACCGAATCTGAGTGATACGGAATCTGTAAACTTGGGGAGCGAAGATGATGTCCGAGAAACAAAGATTAGTGTGCATTTGGAGGCACCCCTCAGGGATGAATTGATAGGGTTGTTACATGAATTTAAAGACATCTTTGCCTGGTCCTATGATG
The DNA here is from genome assembly GCA_032618575.1 of Nicotiana noctiflora. Taxonomy (NCBI): domain Eukaryota; kingdom Viridiplantae; phylum Streptophyta; class Magnoliopsida; order Solanales; family Solanaceae; genus Nicotiana; species Nicotiana noctiflora. The sequence goes on from JASVEL010014151.1 coordinate 95,964, forward strand.
ACATGCCCGGGCTTAGCACAGATCTGGTGGTACACAAGTTGCCTATCTACTCGGAATGCCGGCCAGTGAAACAAAAGCTGAGAAAATTCAAAACGGACATTAGCGTGAAGATAAAAGAAGAGGTGAATAAGCAGTTTGAGGCAAAGGTCATAAGAGTTACCAAGTACCCCACCTGGTTGGCAAATGTTGTGCCGGTCCCGAAGAAAGATGGAAAAACCAGAGTGTGTGTGGACTACAGAGACCTCAACAAAGCCAGTCCGAAGGATGACTTCCCATTGCCAAACATCCACATATTGATCGACAATTGCGCCAAGCATGAAATCGGTTCGTTTGTGGACTGTTATGCCGGTTATCACCAGATCCTGATGGACGAAGAAGACGTTGAGAAAACCGCCTTCATTACACCTCGGGGAACGTATTGTTACAGAGTAATGCTGTTTGGATTGAAGAATGCCGGGGCAACTTACATGAGGGCAATGACCACTATGTTTCATGATATGATGCATAGAGAAATTGAGGTATATGTGGACGATGTCATCATAAAGTCCAGAAAACAACCTGATCATGTGAAAGATTTGAGGAAGTTTTTCCAAAGACTCCGAAGGTACAATCTAAAACTCAATCCGGCGAAGTGTGCTTTTGGAGTGCCTTCAGGGAAACTACTTGGGGTTTATTGTGAGCCGGCGAGGTATTGAACTGGATCCATCAAAGATCAAGGCTATTCAAAGTCTACCTCCGCCGAAGAACAAGAAGGAGGTCATGAGCTTATTAGGAAGGTTGAATTACATTAGTCGGTTCATTGCTCAATTGACATCAACATGCGAGCCGATCTTCAAGTTGTTGAAGAAAGATGCAGCAGTGAAATGGACCGACGAGTGTCAGGAAGCCTTTGACAAGATCAAAGAATATTTGGCTAATCCTCCGGTGTTAGTTCCTCCGGAACCAGGGCGACCTTTGATTTTTTATTTGACGGTGCTAGATAACTCTTTCGGTTGTGTACTGGGTCAACATGACGAGACAGGCAAGAAGGAACAAGCCATCTACTACCTCAGCAAAAAGTTTACATCTTACGAGGTGAAGTATACCCAACTGGAGAGAACTTGTTGTGCATTGATTTGGGTGGCTCAGAAGTTAAAGCATTATTTGTCAGCATACACTACGTACTTGATATCACGATTGGATCCTCTCAAGTATATCTTTCAGAAGCCCATGCCTACGGGAAGATTGGCCAAATGGCAGATTCTGCTCACAGAATTCGACATTATTTATGTAACTCGTACGGCAATGAAGGCACAAGCTATTGCGGACCACTTAGCCGAGAATCCGGTGGATGATGAATATGAACCACCGAAAACATACTTTCCGGATGAAGGGGCAATGCTTGTCGAGGAGACGGAGCAAGAGGAGAGATCAGGATGGAAAATGTACTTTGACGGAGCCGTCAACAGCAGGGGCGTTGGTATCGGAGCGGTACTCATTTCAAGTACGGGACAACACTATCCCGTCACGGCTCAGCTTCGATTTTTCTGTACCAACAATATGGCCGAATATGAGGCATGCATCTTGGGATTAAGGATGGCGATTGACATGGGTATTCAAGAGATTTTGGTCATGGGTGACTCGGATCTCTTGGTACACCAAATTCAAGGGGAATGGGAGACACGAGATTTGAAATTGATACCATATCGGTATTGTTTGCACGAGTTGTCTCAAAGATTCTAGTCTATAGAATTCAAGCATATCCCGAGAATGCACAATGAGATTGCAGATGCTTTGGCCACATTGTCCTCTATGTTGCATCATCCGGACAAGACATACATAGATCCGCTCCAGATCCAAGTCCGAGATCAGAATGCTTATTGCTTCGTTGTGGAAGAGGAGTCGGATGGAGAGCCGTGGTATCATGATATTAGAGAATACTTGAAAGCCGGCAAATACCCGGAGCAAGCCACTGGAGACCAGAAGAGAGCCATCAGGCGTCTAGCCAATGGATTTTTCTTCAGTGGAGGAGTGGTATACAAAAGAACACCAGATCTAGGTTTATTGCGGTGTATAGATGCACAACAAGCAAATGAAATCATGATTGAAGTACATGTTGGAGTATGCGGACCCCACATGAGCGGATATGTGTTAGCAAAGAAGATCTTGAGAGCTGGGTACTACTGGCTCACGATGGAGCGTGATTGTATCGGGTATGTAAAGAAATGCCATCAATGCCAGGTACATGGGGATCTGATCCACTCCCCGCCTTATGAGTTGCACACAATGTCAGCACCATGGCCCTTTGTTGCTTGGGGCATGGATGTCATCGGCCCAATAGATCCGGCCGCTTCTAATGGGCACAAGTTTATCCTGGTTGCAATTGATTATTTCACCAAGTGGGTCGAAGCTAAGACATTCAAGGCGGTGACGAAGAAAGCGGTGGTGGATTTTGTGCACGAGAATATCATATGCCGATTTGGAATCCCCAAAGTGATTATCACAGACAATGGAGCCAATTTAAACAGTCATCTCATGGCGGAAGTTTGTGAAAGGTTTAAGATCACGCACCGCAATTCCACACCTTACAGGCCAAAGGCAAATGGTGCAGTAGAAGCGGCAAATAAAAACATCAAGAAGATTCTCCGGAAAATGGTGGAGGGATCCAGGCAGTGGCATGAAAAGTTACCCTTTGCTCTCATGGGTTACCGCACGACGGTACGTACTTCTATCGGAACCACACCTTATACCTTGGTGTATGGAACAGAGGCCGTTATACCCGCAGAAATAGAAATACCATCATTGCGAATTATAGCCGAATCTGAGATAGATGACGATGAATGGGTAAAGGCCCGGTTAGAACAGTTGAATTTGATTGATGAGAAGAGATTGGCCGCAGTCTGCCATGGACAGTTATATCAGCGGAGAATGGCCAGAGCATATAATAAGAAGGTACGACCTCGAAAGTTTGAAGTTGGACAACTGGTATTGAGGCGTATCTTACCACATTGGGCAGAGGCAAAAGGCAAGTTTGCACCGAATTGGCAGGGACCGTTCGTGGTATCACGGGTGTTGTCCAATGGAGCATTATACTTAACCGATGTTGAAGGAAAGTGCGTAGAGACTGCTATCAATTCAGATGCAGTCAAAAGATACTATGTACGATTCCTTTTCAATTGTATGTTTTGTATTTTGTTGTGATTTTGGAATTGAAATGACGAAGGCATTTTATTCTCTATCCAAACACTTTATCCATTGTTAACCCCTTTGAGCCTTAATAAATGAATTCTTTCATATCCCTCTCTCGGAATCACTCTAATGCGATAAGTTCTCAATTGCCAGAATGAAAAATGAAATGATGGAAAAATGAAAAGAAAAATGACAAAAAATGAAAAAAAAAACAAAAAAAAAAAAAAAAAAAAAAAAAAGAAAAAGACAAAAATCGGGAAAAAGTCAAAAAGAAATCCATCTAACTTTTGAAGTTGGATGAACTACGTCTGACTTGATCCCGAAAGGGTACGTAGGCAGCCTCTCCGAGGTTCAGTCACAATAAAGAAAAAATCCAAAAATTCCCCACATATTGAAACTGGGGCATAAGTTATGTTTTAATAATTCCGAGAGTTGTAAATATGTTTAACCCTCGTTGAAATTTTGAGCCTTTATATCTTTCTTTCTTAACCCGTCCAAAAGCCACGTTACAGTCCAAAGAAAGACCTTCTGATCGATTCTGATGATAACGAATACAACGAAGGAGGAGCGAAGTATCGGACAATACCCGTGGTACAGAAAACGAAATACAAAAGGAAAAATGGAAAATAAAAAAAAAATGAGAGAGTCTCATCGGTGAAAACCTTAGCCGGCACCGTGAGACGATTGTGAGGTTGAGAGAAATAAAATGAGAGAGTCTCATCAGTGAAAACCTTAATCGGCACTGTGAGACGATTGTGAGATTGAGAGAATAAACGAGAGAGTCTTATTGGTGAAAACCTTTCGAGGCACCGTAAGGCGATTGTGAGGACTATCAGAAGAGAAAAGACAACAAAAAAAAAGAGTATTGGTTTGGGTCAAAGGAAATTCAGAGTCAGAATAATGATTGGAACGAACTGGGTCGGAGTTTAAATACATGGCATGGTCGGCGGAATCAGCCAACAAATACCCAGATAAGTTCCGTCATCTCTCCAAAATACCCTTACCTTTCTTTCATTTTTTCTGCATTTCATTGTTTACCCTTTTGAGAGCTAACTACCAGCTCCTGATAACGGAAGTTGAAACAACACCGGATCAGAAAGAATGGAAGATTGGGGAAAGGAATAAAGAAGCTTGGCAAACATGGCCAAAGAAAAAGAAAACAAAACAAAAATGGAAAAAATGAGAAAATACAAAAAGAGTCTGCAAGGGGACAAGAAGTCGAAAGCCATGCAACATGAAAAAGCAAAAACAAAGGAAGCAATAAGAAGTGGGGACGGCAGATGCCAGTTGCCAGCAGTTTATATCTAATAAATTTTGTTTCATGCAGGAACAAATTGTCACTAATCACTTTAAAGTGAATGTGACCAATGTGGAAAATTTAAAATACCAAAAAGAGAAAGTCTGCCGAATAAGTGGAGAAATTCACAGGCAAGAGATAAGTTGGTAAAAGAAAATACCAAAAAGAGGAGGTAACATATTTAAAATCCACTTCCCAGTCCTCAGGCTGAGGGAATAATTTTCTGCATTCACATTGCATGTTTAAATTCTGTTAGGCGCCCACCTTCAAATTCGGGAATATTTTCTGCATTCGCATTGCACGTTTAATTTCTGTTAGGCGCCCACCTTCAAATACGGGAATATTTTTCGCATCGCATTGCACGTTTAATTTCCGTTAGGCGCCCACCTTCTAATACGGGAATATTTTCTGCATCGCATTGCATGTTTAAATTCTCTGTTAGGCGCCCACCTTCAAATTCGGGAATATTTTTCTCCATTCGCATTGCACGTTTAAATTTCGTTAGGCGCCCACCTTCAAATACGGGAATATTTTCGCATCGCATTGCACGTTTAATTTCCGTTAGGCGCCCACCTTCAAATACGGGAATATTTTCTCTGCATCGCATTGCACGTTTAATTTCGTTAGGCGCCCACCTTCAAATACGGGAATATTTTCTGCATCGCATTGCACGTTTCAATTTCGTTAGGCGCCCACCTTCAAATACGGGAATATTTTCCGCATCCGCATTGCACGTTTAAATTTCGTTAGGCGCCCACCTTCAAATACGGGAATATTTTCTCTGCATTCGCATTGCACGTTTAAATTTCGTTAGGCGCCCACCTTCAAATACGGGAATATTTTCTCGCATTCGCATTGCACGTTTAAATTTACGTTAGGCGCCCACCTTCAAATACGGGAATATTTTCTGCATTCGCATTGCACGTTTAAATTTCGTTAGGCGCCCACCTTCAAATACGGGAATATTTTCCGCATTCGCATTGCACGTTTAAATTTCCTGTTAGGCGCCCACCTTCAAATACGGGAATATTTTTCGCATTCGCATTGCACGTTTAAATTTCCGTTAGGCGCCCACCTTCAAATACGGGAATATTTTCTCTGCATTCGCATTGCACGTTTAAATTTCCGTTAGGCGCCCACCTTCAAATACGGGAATATTTTCCGCATTTGCATTGCACGTTTAAATTTCGTTAGGCGCCCACCTTCAAATACGGGAATATTTTCTGCATCATCATGGTTTATACTTAAAAGCCCACACTGGGGCAGAAAAAGAAAAAAAAGAGGTAGTTTGTTGTTTTGTTTTGAGCAGGTTCAGCTCGGGATCAAGAAAAACAAGAAAATCAAAAAAAAAAAAAGGAGAGTCAACAAGAAAAGAAAATCAACAAAAAGAAAGTCAGCATCAAAGAAAATCAACAAAAAGAGAGTCAACAAGAGAAAACAAGAAAATCAACAAAAAACGAGAGTCATCAAGAAAACAAGAAAATCAACAAAAAAGGAAGATTCTGCATCACCGGAAAGGGAAGAAGAGCAAAAGCTAGATTAGGAGCAATTGTAATTGTAGGATCTTAGCTTAGAATAGCTTCTTCATTTTACATTTCCCCCCCCCTCCGGTGTAATAAGGAGTAAGTCGGCAGGTCTCAACAGTGTCAATGCAACAGTGAGTCCGGTAGTTTTTAAAACTGCCAGACCTTCCCGAACTACACTGACCTGATTCCTGTTTAGCCCAGGATATGTAGGCAACCTCTAAAGCAGGGTGCGGTCAAAAGGTTTTCAAAAATGCTTTCACGGAATGTGCCGATGTGCAAAAATCTCTCATTATTGCTCACTTGTCTTTGCACTGAAACTCTTCGTGTTCCCGAGCAAAGAGGGGCAGCTGTGAGCACATGATTTTTGCACTAAGCCTTTAAATTCCAAAATTAAAATAAATATGTTTTTGAGTGCAATTACTTGCTTTGTTTGAAATTAGTTATATTTTTGTGTGTTTGAATAAGTAAGAAATTACAAAAAATCAAAAAAATAGTAGTAAGTAATTTGTTAGTTTAGTTAATTAGGAAATTAGTAAAATAGCTTAAGTAGTAGAAATTAGGAAAAAATAGCAGAAAATTACCAAAAAATACTAGGAAATTAGAGTAGGTAGTAAATTAGGATTTATAATTTTTCATAAAAGAAAAGAAAAAAAAAGTATAAAAGAAAAATACATAAAAATCATTAAAATCGGAAAATACAAAAAAATATATGTTGTGTAATAAATCTGGGCCAAATGTGATTCGAATGGCTGGCCCAAAGTTTAGCCCAAAAGAAATCCGGTCCAGGCCTTTAATGGACTTGATCTCAGCCGTTCATTTTGGTATATCCAACGGCCGAGAATATTAGGTGAATTATTGGTATAATTGAATAATTGGGAGTCAATCTGAGCCGTCTGTGTGATTGGATCCAACGGCTAGAGACCTTAGTCTCATATGTGATGATGCTACGCCGTTTTAGTAACGCCTCCTGGAGCCGTTGATCATCATCAAATGAACGGCTTAGATTTCATCGTATATGTGGCCTATATAAAGGCCTTGTCTGAACGGGCCGCTCATTTTACACACCCTTCAAACCCTAGAGACGCCGCCCTTCTCTTCATCTTCATCACCAACGTCTTCAACCTCAGAGAACCCTAAGCGGCCATGGCGGCCACCACCTTCCACGGTGGTCGCCGGTCTCTCTTACCACTCCCTTCATCTTCATCTTCTTCTTCTCCGTCTTCTTTACCCCAAAACCCCCAGAAAACACCTTGCTCTTCAAAACCCCGGTCACCGGAGTTACACCGGTGACCACCCAAACAATGAACCACCGCCTGAAACCAATACCATTCGACGCCTTTTCATGAGATCTACCCACCCATACCACTGGTTCCCCTCGAATGTCCCTCAAACTTCTCGAATATCCTGAAGAAGGTCGTCGGAACCCTAACTCCGGCGACCCCAAATTCAACACCCAATCAAGACTTCACCTTTACCATCCCCTTGAACACCTCCTGCAACCCAGAATCCAAAAGGCCTCGTCTTTAGGCCTGAAAGAAAAAACAGAGAAGGAAAAAGAAAAAAAAAGAATCTGGAAAAGAATAAGAAAAAGAAAACAAGAAGGAATAAAAAGGAGCCTGAGAGTCTAGGAGAGTCTGAGAGAATGAAAAGGAAAAGAAAGGAGAATAGGAAGCTCGGGGGACAGGCCCCGCAAGCTAAGTCCCCGACCCTAATTTGTTTTCTCTGTTTTTTTATTTACCTTCTCTGCTTCTTCATGTTTTACTCGTTTTATTTGCTTGTTTGTTCATGTATTTGATTTCTTTGCCTGTTTGTTCATGTTCTCTTGTCTTTCATTGTTTCTGTATGTCTATTATATTCTGTAAATTCTCCATATCTTATGTTTCATCTGTTAGTTTAGGTTTAACTTGCTCATCTTTCATACCTTGTTCCAGTTTGTCTGTTCATCCGCTCTTGTTTCATATTTTTTATCCTGTGTATTCTTGCATGTTTTTCTGTTCTTTCAAGATCCTGTTTAGTATTAGGGCTTATAATCATCTTCCTATTATCCTGTTTGGACTGTTTATCACTAGGGTTCTATATATTCTGTTTCTTCTGAGTTTAAGATTCTATATTGGTATTGGGGCTATTGATCCGTCAGTTTTCAACAAGCATGATTGCTCTTCTCTTCATGATGCCTTACATGCCTAATCGTTTAGTCATTGTTATTAAGGTTTATCTGGTTTGTTTGGATCTGTTTCTCTATTTTTGAAGATTTGACTTGGATAACCTTAGTTAGTATTAGAATACTTCATCCTGTTAATCTTCAGTAGTCCTTCTGTCATCTTGCATGTTTTGATTCTGATACTATGTTTAATTGTCACTCAACTTTGCATTAGATTACTTTTTATTGGCTTGCAGTATCTCTACTGTTTCCCTTTCTCTGTTTAGTCTTAGTAAAGCTTGGCAATCTTTATTCATCCCTTATCCTGTCTTTAATCTGGGGTTCACTTCTTTGCTCACATTCTGGTGGTCTTATTTGTGTTCATTCTTAGTGCAAGTCTAGTATTCTTGTCATATCATCTCTCATATGTTTTATTTGATGAATGAGTATGCCAATTTGGGGTCTGTTTCTCTTCATGTTACCCTCATATGATAGACTTAGGTTTCTCTTTTCACCGATTCTCCATGTTTTCCTGCTTTACATGCTTCATCTACTGCTGACTGTTTGTGATAGTTTAGTTCTGTGCATGTCTATGATCATTAATCTTAAGGATTTTGGGAATTTTTCAATTGTCATTTGACCTGAATTAGTGGTAACTTAGGCTAGATTGACATAAGTTTGACACTTTGTTACATGAATTGGATGGAATTAATTGATTAACCAGAATTCAGCCATATCAAATTTCCCTTTCTGAGTTCTGGATGATTGATGCATTTGTTTGGTTTATGTGGCTCTGTGTACAAAAATATGTTGGAATAACTAAGTTTTCAGTAGTTCTTGTTGGTATGATTAATTGATTAACATTCACTAACCTTAGGAGAATTGGTTATAGCTGTTAGTGCTAGGCTTCATAAAATTGGCTAGTTT
>JASVEL010014152.1:0-309687 GCA_032618575.1 Nicotiana noctiflora
AGAAGCAAAATTTAGCAGCTGCTGTTTATGATTGTGAAAAATTTAGATCTCTATGCAATGAAAAAGATGCAGAGCTTCAGGTGTTTGTTAAATGTGCTTAAATTTGGTTTATTGAGGCGGCAATCATCTCATTATATTAGTGCCTTCTTTACAGGCTGCACTATCGGAGAAGCAGAACTTGGAAATGCGACTTTCAAAATTAAGTTCTAAAGGTTTGGAGAAAAATATTACAAAGGAGTTGGTTGAAGCGAATAACCAGGTATCTATAAATATGTGTTTGGCCTTAGTTATCTAACCAAATTGGTTAGTTAGTTTGATCAACCTAAAAAACACAAACTTATGTGGCTTTACATGCAGGTCTTACAAAAGATCCAGGAAGAGTTGAGAGCTCGTACTATGGAGTTGCGCGCTGCAGAAGAATCAAAGAGGAAGCTTTTGAGTGAAAGAACATCACTTGAGGAAAAAATCATAGGGTTAGAAAAGAAGAAATCAAGTGAGGTATGTTGCATTCCATGTCTTTGTGTTTAACATGCATTCTACAGTTATATTGACTTTTTGTTGATTTGCACTGATATTTTGGGTACAGATGGAAAACCTTCAGAAAGATTTTGAAAAAGAATGCAAGGTGCTGAGGCTCCAAGGCTCTGAACTTCAACGGAAACTGGAAGAGGCCAAACATGATTTGGTTGTCGCACGGTCAGGGCTTGAGGCTAAAGACAGGGAACTAGAAATGCTACAGAATAATTTAAAGGAGCTCGAGGAGCTAAGAGAAATGAAAGAGGTGAATATCTTGTACAAACTATTTACAACTATAACTATACCTTCTTCCCAAACTAGTTGTGAACGCCAATATGATCCACACTATCTATTGGTTCATTATTGTGAGGATTCATTTTAAATTAACTAATTTTATGTTGATAGTGAACTTACAAAATCCTCTCCTTTATATGTGCTTGGAACTAGCAATGTGGACAAGCTTTCATAGGCAGAGTTTACAAATATTTGTGTCAAAAAATGTATTTATTATGCTGCATGGAATATTGAATTTCCTTTTCTATTTCACTCTTACTTTACTCAGGACATTGATAGAAAAAATGAACAAACTGCCGCAATCTTGAAAATGCAAGGGGCTCAATTAGCTGAAATGGAAGCGCTTTACCGAGAGGAACAAGTTCTAAGGAAAAAGTACTTCAACACAATAGAAGGTAAAATTACCTGCCTTTCTTTATTTTGTGCTGCTGACACTGCAATTTTGAAGGTCCTTGTTTATTTTTTATTTGAAATTTCTTTTTAAAGTGTAATACTATGGACCTTACTCATGTCTCAGATATGAAAGGCAAGATCAGAGTCTACTGCAGATTAAGACCTCTTTGTGAAAAGGAAATTATAGCGAAGGAAAGAAATGTAATGAGAAGTGTTGATGAGTTTACTATTGAACATATATGGAAAGATGATAAAGCAAAACAACACATGTATGATCGTGTCTTTGACGGAAATTCCACTCAAGATGATGTGTTCGAAGACACTAAGGCAAGCAAAAAGTCAATTGTCCAGCTATAGAACTTTGCTAGGATCTAATATTATACATATTGCCTAGCAGCTTCTAAGTTAGACGCGTTGTTGTTGCAGTATTTGGTGCAGTCAGCTGCTGATGGATATAATGTTTGCATATTTGCATATGGACAAACTGGATCTGGCAAGACATTCACAATCTATGGAGCTGATAGTAATCCAGGACTGACACCAAGAGCTATATCTGAACTCTTCAGAATTATGAAGCGAGATAGTAATAAGTTTTCTTTCTCTTTAAAGGTAAACTCTTCTAATGCTTTAAAGGTTATGGTAGGCTTTATTCCGGATTCAGATAATATTGTTAGTGCATTAATTATGCTTCAACTTTCTAAATTCCGATTCTCCGGTGGAACATCTAATTATAAAAATTGTCAAACTATGAGTAATACAATGTTGTCACCTTCCTTTTCTCTTTTCATATGATTTCTCTCCTTATCCGGTGCTTGTGAAGTGAATTGATGTACGTCCTGAAGGCCCATTATAAACCATTGTAAACTTCTGATTGATGTGAACTTGATCAGGCATACATGGTAGAGTTGTATCAGGATACATTGGTGGACCTCTTATTGCCAAAGAATGCAAAGCGCTTGAGATTGGATATAAAAAAAGATTCAAAGGTGATTGCTCTTTAGAACCTCACAAATTATTAATTCTTCTTAAGTCAATAATTCTTTTGCACTTCTCTTTTCGTTATGTCCAAGCTTAAACGAGCTTATGTTTATCTTTTTATTTTGGCTGTAACAATTAGCAAAATTTGGCATAAACAGGGCATGGTTTCTGTGGAAAATGTGACAGTGGTGTCTATTTCAACGTATGAGGAACTTAAGACAATAATCCAAAGAGGATCTGAACAACGTCATACAACTGGAACCTTGATGAATGAACAGAGTTCAAGATCTCATCTTATAGTTTCAGTTATTATTGAGAGCACCAATCTTCAAACGCAGGCAATTGCCAGAGGGAAGGTGCGTGCATCACACCTTCTACTTTCTTGTGACAATGTGAACTTGCACGGTTTATATGATATTGGCATGGGTGGATCAATAAAATGTGGCCTAAAACCAAATTTGAATTAGAGGCCTTAAACTTTTTTAACTGAACTTATACACAAATGCACAAAAAATAATGTTGCATTGTTGTGTTCTTTTTAACTTGTTATATATATATATTGTAGTATTCTTATAATACATAAATCCTTTCACAACAAACATATGATAATAATATTATTATTTGTATTGGTAAGTGCTAATTCACGTTAATAAGATGTTAGCCATGTGTTTGCAATTAGGGTGTTCGTCGGTTGGTACAGTTCGGTATTTAGACATTTTGGTTTGGTATATTCGGTATTCGGTTCCTTAAAATGCTATACCAATACCGCACCTAATTAAATTTGGTATGGTTCGATTTTTCTCCTTTCGATTTCGGTTTATTCAGTCTAGTAACTTCGGTTTGTTCGGTAACTAGTGTATAGAGCCATAGACTGTAATATTTTTAATTAAAGTACTCAAAAACAAATATAAAAATCTTTTTTGATAAAAACTGTCCAAAATCAGCAAGTATCAACTCAATGAGGGAAAACGGTACATAAAGGAATATTTGATCATTGAAAATGTCTTGTTACTTGCTTAGAATTAATTGCTGAACTTTGAATAAAAGAAAGTAATTAGAATTTTTATATTTATGTTATAATCAATAATATGTGTATTGTGTAACATACGCTGTCCCAACTTATGTAAATGTGTTTGAGTGGGCACAAAGTTTAAGAAATAAAGGCTTTTGAAACTTGTGGTTTATGATAAACCATAGAAATTTGTGGCTAGAAATCATCTCATTAAGGGTACAAAAGAAAATTTAAAGTTGAATTGTTACTAAATATTATTTAGAAAGGTGTCATTCTCTTTGGGACCGACTAAAAAGGAAAGAATATCACCTAACTTGGAATAGAGGGTGTTATATATATTTCGATATGGTATCGGTATTTCAGTAGTTCTTTTTGAAATATTGAGTACTGTACCTACTACCAAATTTCTTAAAAAAACCATACAAGATACCTAATTTTTCGGTTTTGGTATGGTCATTCAGCGTTTACCAAATTATTCACAACCCTATTTGCAACACATTAGCTTGGATCTTGTTATTTTAACTTCATTTATCGCTGGTGCGGTATCTATTTGAGTACGGTAGTCAGTCCCTCCGAAATACCTAAATCTTGTTATTTACCAATAAGTGCGGTATCTATTTACCAATATAGAATCACCAAAAGTTTTGCTTTGTTTCTTTAGCTTTTGCTTTATTCTTTTCTATGTGTGTGCAGCTAAGTTTTGTGGATCTTGCTGGCTCAGAAAGAGTTAAGAAATCTGGCTCAGCTGGCAATCAATTAAAAGAAGCTCAAAGCATTAACAAGTCACTGTCAGCACTTGGTGATGTGATAAGTGCATTATCTTCAGGGAATCAACACATTCCTTATCGTAATCACAAGCTAACTATGTTGATGAGCGACTCGTTAGGTGGAAATGCTAAAACTCTTATGTTTGTAAACATCTCTCCAGCAGAATCAAACTTGGATGAGACTCACAACTCCTTGACGTATGTTCTTGTGCATATGTTCTTTTTCGTTGAAATAGGTCATATTGTTTTATTTTTCGATCATGTTATTCTTATAATTTTCCTTCTTAAATTGAAATGCTCTCTTTTAAGCCTGATTTGATCATACGATGGAGCCGACTTGTAATCAAGGTATAACTTAAGTATAAATTTGGTTTCCAGGTATGCATCAAGAGTCCGTTCCATTGTAAATGATCCCAGCAAAAATGTTTCATCTAAGGAAGTCGCTCGGTTAAAGAAGCTAGTGGCATATTGGAAGGAACAAGCTGGTAGAAAAGGGGATGATGAGGAATTAGAGGAAATCCAAGATGAACGGCCAAGTAAAGACAAGACAGATGGTCGTCATTCGATGTAAAACATCTAGAATCGAATGCGAGGAATGAGTGAATCAAGTTGAGCATCTTGTTTAATTGCCTCCAAAATATGAGGAGGAATGGTGAAGGTTTGAACTGCTTGTTCAGCTGGTTTGTACTGCAGCTAAATGGTTGAGATTTTCCTTCCAAGAATTTTGTTGTCATGTAGGAAGGCTTAAAATATTTAGCTTAGGGAGTCCTCAATCCTCATGTTGTATAGAGCTTTATGTGTATATTGTACTTTACAATCAATCAATGGTTACTTCATTCTTTCTCCCCCAAAAACTTGTTATCTTTGCTTCAGATGTGTGGAATTTCTTGTTGATAAATAGGCAAAGCAGCCCCACTTACCAACTACTATATTAATCTGAAGTAAGTTCTTTTCTAATTTCGTTTTTAAATGTTTGGATCTTGAATAAAGTCACCTAATCCTCGTTAGATACTTACTGATCTCACTATATAACTGAAGTCTATACTTAGCTAATTTATATTGGTCATTTAACAAAGATGGTATTGTTAATCTGTCCCTTTCGCCTTCTGTTTTTCATAATCAAAACTCATCCTCAATTAGCAACTTTCCTTAATGTCAGCAGAATGGTCCATCTCCAAATCAAATTTAACATTCTAAACTTGCTTAAGTTCATGTACTTGGACGTTTTCCCCTTAAAGGGATCAGCTGAATAAGAAATCACTTCGATTGAGCAGAAACTTATCTATTTTCTTTGTTTCACCAAAAAGATAATTTTATGTACCATTATTTTTAAGAATTTATTGAAGATGTACAAATTATTCATTTAGTTAACTTAAAAGGATTAAAATGTCTGAACCCATAAACTATCAAATTCCAGCTGCTCTGTCATTATATAACCATGAGATCCATTTCATATGTGATGTATGTTTTAAAAGTGTTTCTATTACAATATGTCCAGAAAAGTGGCGACCGTCGTGCGGAGAGGCCGAAGATGTGTTTCCTAAAAAATTCAACGCATCCAAATTCCTCACGTCTTTACTTGTTCGTTATAAAACAAGTACGCCCGCCCGTCTACACGATCAAATAAAAACTAGCAAAATGGAAACTGAATATTCAGTGCCAGTAATTGATTTACAGGACTTTCCAAGGCAATCATCAAAGTTGATTAAATTTTGTGAAGAATGGGGATGCTTCAGGATTTTGAACCATGACAATATACTTCCAGTTTCACTCGTGGCAGAGATGAAGGAAGTGGTGACGACATTGTTCGATCTTCCAACTGAAATCAAGAAACGTAATAAGGATGTTATAGCTGGATCTGGGTACATGGCCCCTAGTGAAAAGAATCCTCTTTATGAGTCGTTGGGTCTCTATGATATGTCTTCTCCTCAAGATGTTGATGCTTTCTGCACTCAGTTAGATGCCTCCCCACACCAGAGGTTTGTTTCCTTCTTTGACTGACTTTTTTTAGTTTCTTGATTATGAAAAGTTGAGTTCTTTGGCATTAGCCGGGTGCAAGGCATCTCACATTCGCCCGGAGTTCGGGGAAGGGTCACTTGTAAGGAAAATTAGTAGATAATATTGACTAAGAACAACAAGGAAAGAAGTCTACAACTTATCAAAAATATTGTATCGTGGCAAGCTACTGCCTCGAAAACAATTTCGGCCCGATTGGGTGCAAATCGTTAAGGCCGGTCGCTCCCCAAGGTTCCACAATACCTCCAAACACGTGCACTCGTGGCTGGAAATTTAGAATTTGCACAAAACAATTGCTTAGGTAGAAGAGAAGATAGAAGGTATTTTATGTGTTAGGATAATTCACAAAGAAGACTAGGAAGAAAAGAATGATTAGCTAGATGTATTCTTGGTTAAGAATTGAGTGATTATGATGGTCAAGTCATAACCTATTTATAGGAAATTAAGGAGGTTGCATGTATGGCAAGTGTCGAGAGACTTTTGACACTTGTCTCATTATGTTAGTCCACTTGGCTCCAATATAAACAATTGTATCTTGTCTTCCCTGCATGAAGACATTTGGCTCCAATATTGACAAGTGTATCTTGTCTTCCATGCATAAAGACATTTGGAGATTTGCATAGTCATTTGTCAAAGCCATTCAACACTTGACTTTAAGGCTTCATGCAAGAGGCCACACTTGGAAAGAGACAGGACATTTGAAAAATAAAAAACTCATGGCTATTGGTTGTAAATGGAATTTCAAAAACAAATTTTTGATTTTGCATTATGAATAATTCCAACAATCCCCCACTAATGCAAAGACAAAAATAAAATAATTCTGGGCACAAGAAGGAACATGTACTTAAGTGTCAATATCTTTCGATTTGAATTGACACGTAGTGAAATGAGGCAACAACTAACATCCACAAAGTGAACTAATCTTGAACTGAATGGACATTACCTGAGACCCCCACAACACATATTATATCCTTAATTTTATGCAAATTCTGCGATACTACAAAGTGCTTTTATGGTCATGCACATACTTTGGGTCTCATGAGTGCTCTAGAAATGCATCCCAAGTCTTTGATAAAAGGCGACCACACCTTTACACTCACGTAGGTGATTCCATCAAGTCTATCTACACATAGACTACCTTAAGGCTATGGAATTAGCTCAACCTTATAAAGCACTACCACACGCCATAGAGATAGAAAATGTAGTGCATATTGAGGTCTCATATGGCTTCGTTTGACCATCATACTTCCTCAATCCATAGGATTTAGGCCCATCCCCCTTGACGTTTCAAAGATAACTCTCCTTGCCAAACCCTTGGTTAAAGGATCCGCCAAATTTATTTCGGATCTTACATATTCCAAGGAAATAACACCATGTTTCAACAACTGTTTTACCGCACCATGCCTAATGCGGATATGTCTTCTTTTTTCATTGCACACACTATTTTTGGCAATTTCAATTGCTGTCTGTGAGTCACAATGTAAATAAACCGGTGAAACCTGTCTTCCCCACAAAGGCACGTCTGCCAATAAGTTTCTCAACCACTCAGCTTCTTGTCCTGCCAACTCAAGAGCAATGAATTCAGACTCCATAGTAGATCGTGCCATACAAGTATGTTTTGAAGACTTCCATTAAATAGCACCTGTACCCAAAGTGAACACATAGCCACTAGTGGAGCTAACTTCATCATTGTCAGTAACCCAGCTTGCATCACAAAATCCTTCTAAAACAGCAGGAAATTTATTAAAATGCAAACACCAGTCCATAGTACCTCTCAAATATCTTAGCAAAACGATGAAGAGCTTTCCAGTGTTCACTACTAGGGTTGTGAGTATATCTACTCAATCTACTAACAACATAAGCAATATCAGGTCGTGTATAATTCATGAGAAACATTACACTACCAATTATCTTAGCATACTCAGTTTGAGAAATACTAGATTCATTATTCTTTTTCAAGTATATGCTAGGATCATAATAAGTTCTAACATGTGCTACATCAAAATAATTAAACCTTTTCAATATTTTCTCAATATAATGAGACTGAGACAATGAAAAACCATTAGAAGTTCTTTTGATTTTAACCCTAAAATCACATCTGCTTCTCCGTGATCTTTCATTTCAAATTTAGAAGACAAAAAAATTCTTAGTCTCATTAACAACATTCATATTAGGGCCAAAGATTAACATGTCATCCACATACAAATATATAATAACACAATCTAATCCTATCATCTTGGAATAAACACAAGTATCAGATGTATTAACAACAAAGCCATTATCCACTAATATGCTATTAAACTTTTCATACCATTGCTTAGGTGCCTGCTTTAGACCATACAAAGACTTTCTCAATTTGCATACTTTTTTCTCCTGTCCTTGGATCATAATCCCTCAGGTTGAGACATATATAGATCTCTTCCTCTAAATCACCATTTAGGAAAGATGTTTTAACATCCATTTGATATATTACCAAATTATGAATAGCAGCTACAGCAACAAGAGTTCTAATAGTGGATATCTTAGTCACACGAGAATAAGTGTCAAAGTAATCAATATCTTTCTTTTGATTAAAACCCCTAATAACAAGTCTAACCTTATATTTCTCAATTGTACCGTCAGGTCTTAACTTCTTCTTAAATATCCACTTGCTACTTATGGGTTTACAACCTTTAGGCGAATCAGACAAGTCCCAAGTATGATTAGACACTATAGCCTAATTCACTTTTAATGGCCTCTTTCCAAAAACTAGCATCTATTGACCTCATTGGTTCACGATATGTCTTAGGGTCTTCTTCTATTAAATAGATTGACACTAATTCATCATTCAAAACATCAAGATCAATATTTTCAGTCAAGAAAGTAAGTAATAAAGTCAAGACCAAAGCTAGCTTCAATTGTACGCCTCTTGCTCTTCTAAGGTTATTTTCATGCTCATTAGCAGGAAGGCACAATATGAGAATTAACATGCATAAATGTAGAAGCATTATTAGTCGTATCGCTTCGCACATTATTTTTCAATAGAAAAACATGCTCAATAAATTCTGCATATCTGGATTCACAAATAGAACTATCATTCAAAGACATAAATCTATATGCAGCACTATTTTGAGCATAACCAATAAAAATAGCATTAAAAGTCTTGGGTCCAATAGTTACTTGTTTAAAATCAGGTAGACCAACCTTAGCCAAACACCCTCACACTTTCAAAAATTTTAAGTTAGGGGCAAACCCTTTCCATAACTCGTATGGAGTTTTATCTAACTTCTTCTAAGGGACTTTATTAAGAACATAGCATGCAGATAAAACAGCTTCCCCTCCCCCCCCTCCCCCCCCATATTATCAGAGAAACCCGAACTCAAAAGCATAAAATTCATTATTTTCTTAAGGGTTCTATTTTTCTGTTTGGCTATACCATTTTGTTGGGAAGTATATGGAGCACTAACCTTATGCATAATACCATTTTCCTCACAAAAGGCTTCTAGAGTATTAGTACTATATTCACCCCCCCTACCAGACTTAAGTCTCTTGATTTTTCTATCTAATTGATTCTTTACTTCTACCTTGTATTTTAAAAGCATGTTTCCAGCTTCATCTTTTGACTTAAGAAGATATACCTTAGTGTATCTAGAAAAGTTATCTACAAAGGTGATTCTAAGTAACTCGGACACGTGTGCGGATCTAGAGGTCGGATCCTTCGAGATGTGGATTCTAAGATTCGGGGATACGGATCCTAGTATGGATAAGGGTGTGGGGATCCGACTAAAATTAATTCAATAAAGTAAAAAAATAAAAAAATCTCTAAATTTGTAAGAAATTTAGTGGAATACTTACGTATAGCTTGTAAAGTGTGGATTTCTTCTTTATTCTCAAGTTGTAAATA
The DNA here is from genome assembly GCA_032618575.1 of Nicotiana noctiflora. Classification (NCBI taxonomy): domain Eukaryota; kingdom Viridiplantae; phylum Streptophyta; class Magnoliopsida; order Solanales; family Solanaceae; genus Nicotiana; species Nicotiana noctiflora. Next base: position 9,860 of record JASVEL010014152.1, read on the forward strand.
AGTAATTGATTGATGTTGTAGATAAGGTATGTTATTTTCTTCAAATTTTATCTTAGTTTTGGTTCTGATTTCGGTAATCAAATTGTATCTTAGTTTTGGTTCTGATTTCGGTAATCAAATTGTATCTCGTATCAAAATTTTCCCTCCATTGTGGTCAAAGTACCCAAAAGTGTTTGACCATGTCCGGTACGGATCCCATACCCACACCCATACTAGTGTCGTGTTGACACGGGTGCGGCACCTAAACTGAAGTGTCGGAGCAACTTAGAGGTGATGCAGTATTTCTTTCCACCCTTACTAACTGTGTTTTTGAAATCTACTAAGTCTGAATGTACTAGTTCAAGCAATTTTGTTTTTCTACTAGTTACATTCTTAAAAGACTTTTTTGTACTTTTTGCTTCTACACAAACAGTACACTTAAAAAAATTATAAACATTAATTGCAGGAATTAATTCTATTTTTCTAAGTCTTTTAATAGAAGCAACATTAACATGCCCTAGTCTACCATGCCACAAATCAATAGACTCAGTAATATAAACAAAATTGAAAGTACTAGCATTATTAGTAATTTCTTGAGCGATATAAGAAAAATAAACCCTCACTAAGGTAACCTTTCCTAACAAAGTCTCCCCATGAGAAATAATAACTTTATTAGATTCAAAAACATGTTTAAGACGTGCTTTGTTGAGAAGTGTACTAGAAACTAAGTTTCTACGAAGGTAGGGTACATACAGGACAATGTTCAAGGCTAAGGTTTTTTCAGAAGTTAGCTTAAGGTTTTTCCTTTACCTATAACACCAGCTGTAGTGGAATTACCCCATGTAGACACACTTGCCATCAGTAGATTCCTCAAAGTCATGAAACAACTCTTTGTTGGCGCAAAGATGCCTTGAAGCGCCTGTGTCCAATATCCAGTGAGTCTTGTTAGCTACCATGTTTGTTTCAACAATTACAGCAGCAATGACATCACCACCCTCAGTAAGGTTGGCTTGGACTGGAGCTTTTCCTCCATTCTATGAGCTTTGTCCTTGTCTTTGGTTGCACTGAAAAGCCTTGTGACCAATTTTGCCGCAGACATAGCAAGTCTTTTCGACTTTTGAATATGGCCCTCCGACTTATTGAAGTAATTATGCTTCTTCACATGTCCTTTCTTCTGGCCTTTTTTATGTTTTCCTTTAAAACCTGTGTTTCACAAAAGTACTAGAAGATTCCACAAGGTTTTTAGAAGAATTAAGAGAGAGAGATTTCATCTTATCCTTAAGTCGTTCAGGCTCCTCATCTTTGATACGGTTTGCTTCCTCAGTCCTCATGTGACTGATTAGTTCTTGAAGAGTTAAGTTTTTCTTTTTGTGTTTTAGTTGATTCCTGTAATCACTCCAGGAAGATGGAAACTTTTCAAGCAAAACATTAGCCTGAAGAATCTCACACATCTCCATGCTTTCGTTCAAAACATTAGCAGTTAAGTTCTCATACTCGTGAATCTGTTCCATGATTGGCTTATCATCAACCATCTGAAACTTGATCCACTTTTCAGCAACATACTTCTTTTTTCCTGCATCATCAACACCATAGTTCTTCTCCAAACTGTCCCATATGACTGTAGCAGATTTATAATTTATAAATAAAGCAAAGAGAGGGTTGGTCATATGGTTAAGCAGATGCCCTCTTACTGTTTTATTATCCTTTTCAAATTCTTCTTAGCAGCATCATCAACAACATCAATATTAGCAACATTAGAACTATTAGCAACAATATTAGCAGGAGGATCATTAAACAAACATTAACCAACTTTTAACTGTTCAAAGAAAATTAAAAGTTTCTGAGACCAACGCTTATAATTATTTCCATCTAAAGGCCCAAGCTATGAGAGATCAGGAATTGTTTTGTTCAAAGTGGTGGCCATTAGTCAATATTATATGTAAAATCGCTTTCAAATTGTAAGGAAAATAAGTAGATAATATTGACTAAGAACAACAAGGAAAGAAGTCTACAACTTATCAAAAATACTGTGTCGTGGCAAGCCACTGCCTTGAAAGCGCTTTCGGCCCGACTTGGTGCAAATCGTTAAAGCCGATCGCTCCCCAAGGTTCCACGGCACCTCCAAACATGTGCGCACGTGGCTGGAAGTTTAGTATTTGCACAAAACAGTTGCCTAGGAAGAAGAGAAGATAAAGGTATTTTATGTGTTGGATAATTCACAAAGAAGACTAGGAAGAAAGGAATGATTAGCTAGATGTATTCTTGGTTAAGAATTGAGTGATTATGATGGCTAATTCATAACCTATTTATAGGAAATTAAGGAGGTTGCACGTTTGACAAGTGTCGAGAGACTTTTGATACTTGTCTCATTATGTTAGTCCACTTGGCTCCAATATTGACGAGTGTATCTTGTCTTCCCTGCATGAAGACATTTGACTCCAATATTGACAAATGTATCTTGTCTTCCATGCATGAAGATATTTGGTAGATTTGCATAGCCATTTGTCAAAGTCATTCAACACTTGGCTTTAAGGCTTCACGCAAGAGGCCACTTGGAAATAGATAGGACATTTGAAAAATAAAAAACTCATAGCTATTGGCTGTAGATGGAATTTTAAAAAGAAATTTTTGATTTTGCATTATGAATAATTCCAACATCACTCTCTAGGGGTGTGAGGTAAACAACCTGCCCTAATGCAAGCATTATTGGCTGCTTCTTCCACGGCTCAAACGTGTGACCTATAGGTCACGTGGAGACAACTTTTAATGTTGCTCCAAGGCTCACCTCTTGAAGTAAGAAGGTGATTAGCAATAATTATCAAATAATTAGCTACATTAGCAACTTGCTAGTGGGATCTGGAAGTTATTTACTCATATTACTACTGAGTTTGGTATTAAATATTTATTTGTGTTTAATAGTTGGGGGAATTTGGTTGATCAGTGAAGCTAATAAGTAAAGCTAATCTTCCTGGAACAAGATATAGTTTGTGTAGATAGCGCAGTTCACTATTGTTGATTTGATCTCCCCTCTATTATTATGCCAAAATTAAACAATTCCAAGAACATAAGTTTGCTAGACCTTAATTTTGTAGTAACAATTAAAAGGGCATATACCTTAGGAGTGGAACACAAATTTAAGAACTTTTTCAGCAAGGTGTTACTAAATTTATAGTTGAATGAACCAAAATCCAAAATCTTTAGACTTTTTATCCATCGTTGTGATTTTGTATAATTCCTTTATCAATCCACACCTAAAAGATTGATTCGTACTGTAAACAGAGAGACAATCAAGAAGTATGCTGCAGCAATACATGGCGTCATGATGGACATCATGCGAAAAATGGGTGAAGGGCTGGGACTGGAAAATGTTTCGTTTGAGGATTGGCCTTGTCAGTTTAGGATTAACAAGTACCACTTTACCCCAGAAGCTGTAGGTTCCTCCGGGGTTCAGATACACACAGACTCGGGATTCCTTACTATTCTACAGGATGATGAAAACGTCGGTGGTCTTGAGGTCATGAAGAAATCTGGTGAATTTGTTGCAGTTGATCCCTGGCCAAATACCCTCCTTGTGAATATTGGAGACACAGGCACGGTAAGCATGCTGCTACTCTACCAAATTCATTGTCAAGATTTGACTTGTTCCAACAATCTTATGCATATTTGCCTTTTGCTATGTGAAGGTATGGAGCAATGGAAGATTTTACACTGTTAAACATAGAGTGATATGCAAGGAAGCAAAAACACGGTGGTCTATTGCTTCATTCCTCTTAGGACCAAGAGAAAAAGCAGTGGAACCACCACCAGAGCTGGTGGATGCTGAACATCCCCGTGTCTATGTTCCTTTCATTTTCCAGGATTACAGAAAGCTCCGATTGTCAACGCAGTTGCAGGCGGGTGAAGCTCTTGATCTTATGCGCACTAACTTGTAAAACTTTCCCAAATATCTTTTGGCATCCTTTATACGTATTGATTTAGACTAAAGTCCCATGGCAGGCGGGTAGGCCGTACCTAGAATCATATTATCAGCTAGTGGTCATACTTCTTATCAATTATGGATTAGTTCAAGATACAATTATCTTCATTAATTATCGTGGGGTCAAATTCTGACCTATACAGTTACCCTGAGATTAAAATCTTTGGTTCATTAGATGAAACATAGGATATACTGTATTCAATCCAAAGCATGTGTTTGATTTGAAGGTGGATAAGCTTGGATAATATTTCGTTTCCTATTTTAACCTTGATTCACAAAACAAAAAGGTTACGGTGAAAAGGGTGGAAGAATAAGCTGATTATTTCATTACATCATATTAGTTATCTAACTTAGAAGATGGAATAATTTAATCCCAATTTTATACCACATTATCCCATGGTCCAAATGACTCCTCAATATACATAGCCAGAATGTTCCATACAGGTTTGGCCGAATCCAATAACTTTGATTCAAACTCTATATTTATTTTTAAGATTTTATTGAAGTTGTACAAATTACTCGTTTAGAACTCAATAACTTAAAAGTATTAGAATATCCGAACCATAAACATTAAATTCTGTACAACCATGAGATCCATTTCATATGTGATGTATGTTTTAAAAGTGTTTCTATTACAGTAAGTCTAAAAAAGTGGCGACCGTCGTTCGGAGAGGCCAAAGATGTGCTTCCTCAAAAATTCAACGCATCCAAATTCCTCACGTCTTTACACTTCCATTATAAAACAAATACGCCCGCCCGTCCACACGATCAAATAAAACTAGCAAAATGGAGACTGACAATTCAGTGCCAGTAATTGATTTACAGGACTTTCCAAGGCAATCATCAAAGTTGATTAAAGTTTGTGAAGAATGGGGATGCTTCAGGATTTTGAACCATGACAATATACTTCCAGTTTCACTCATGGCAGAGATGAAGGAAGTGGTGAGGACATTGTTCGATCTTCCAACTGAAATCAAGAAACGTAATAAGGATGTTATAGCTGGATCTGGGTATATGGCCCCTAGTGAAAAGAATCCTCTTTATGAATCTTTGGGTCTCTACGATATGTCTTCTCCTGAAGATGTTGATACTTTCTGTACTCATTTAGATGCAACCCCACAACAGAGGTTTGCTTTCTTCTTTGACTTTCACTTTTTTAGTTTCTTGATTATGTAAAGTTGAGTTCTTTGTGCACTCATGGTTGAAGTAAGAAGGTGATTAGCAATAATTAGCTACTAATTAGCAACTTACTGGTGGCAAGGGCGGATGTAGTGTGCAAATGACAAGTTCAATTAAATCCATAACTTACAATGGAGAGTAAAAATTTGTGTGTAAAAGTTCATTAAAATTGCAAAATAATATATATGAACTCATAACTTTAAAAATATATTGGGTTCAAAGCTAAATAGATTTAAATCCTAAATCTTCCTCTGACTGGTGGGATATGGAAGTTATTTACTTATGTGTTTGCTGCGTAATTCTTATTTGAGTTTAATAGTCGGGGGAATTTGGATGATCAGTGAAGCTAATCAAGAATCTAACTTTCCCGGCACAAGATACAATTAGTATAGATAGTGCAGTTCACTCTTGTTGATTTGATCTCCCCTCTATTTTTAAAAGGCAATCCATGCAGGGTCCGAGGAAGGCTACACCCCAAGGGGTATGATGTAGAAAGCATACCCTAACGCACGCATTAGTGGATACTTCCACGGCTTGAACCTGTGACCTATAGAGGGAGACAACTTTACCGTTGCTTTAAGACTCCCCTTCTATTTTTATACCAAAATTAAACAATTCCAAGAACATAAGCTTGTTAGACCTTAATTTTGTAGTAACAATTAAAAAGGCACATACCTTAGGGGTGGAACACAAATTTAAGAACTTTTTCCGCAAGGTGTTACTAAATATATCGTTGTATGAACCCAAAACCAAAATCATCAGACTTCTTATCCATCGTTGTGATTTTGTATAATTCCTTTGTCGGTCCACATCTAAAAGATCGATTCATACTGTAAACAGAGAGACAATCAAGAAGTATGCTGCATCAATACATGGACTAATGATGGACATCATGCAAAAAATGGGTGAAGGGTTGGGACTGGAAAAATTTTCTATCGAGGATTGGCCTTGTCAGTTTAGGATTAACAAGTACCACTTCACTCCAGAAGCTGTAGGTTCCTCTGGGGTTCAGATACACACAGATTCAGGATTCCTTACTATTCTACAGGATGATGAAAATGTTGGTGGTCTTGAGGTCATGAAGAAATCTGGTGAATTTGTTGCAGTTGATCCCTGGCCAAACACCCTCCTTGTGAATCTTGGAGACATAGGCACGGTAAGTATTCTGCTACTTTACCTAGTTCATTTTCAAGATTTGACTTGTTTCAACAATCTTATGCATACTTGTTGCCTTTTGCTATGTGAAGGTATGGACCAATGGAAGATTTTACACTGTTAAGCATAGAGTGATATGTAAGGAAGCAAAAATACGATGGTCTATTGCTTCATTCCTCTTGGGACCAAGGGACACAGCAGTGGAACCACCACCTGAGCTGGTGGATGCTGAACACCCCCGTGTCTATGTTCCTTTCACTTTCCTGGATTACAGAAAGCTCCGGTTGTCAACGAAGTTGCAGGCGGGTGAAGCTCTTGATCTTATGCGCACTAATTTGTAAAAGTTTGGCAACTATCTCGTGGCCTCCTTCATATTGATTTATACTAATGAAAGGAAATAATAAATCTTTTCATCTATAGTGGTCAGTGATCTTATACTAGAATAGCCTATGTTATGGTATGGTATATTCCAATTGGTTCGACTATAGTAGCAACATGATTTTAGCCTTTCTTTTACATAATTTTGGTCTAAAACACGATTAAATAATAATATCATGAATTTTTTTGGCCATGAGATCCATTGCACATGGGATGTTTTTCCCTTTGAAGAGTTTCCTTTAATTCATTAAGGAAGCTTTACACCAAGTACCCTACCAACTCTAAAGGGCCAAAACAAAAATGGAGACAGAAAGTTCAGTGCCAGTGATTGATTTACAGGATTTTCCAAGGCTTTATCAAAGTTGATTAATGCATGTGAACAATCCGTGGATTCTTCAGGATTTTGAACGATGACAATATTCTTCCAGTTAGCGGAGAAGAAGGATTGTAGATAAAAACATGTTAATTCCTTTGTTTAGTAAAAGAACCTAAAGGTACATAACTGGAAAAACAAATCTCAAAATCTGCATTAGTCTTTTCTTCTCCCCTTGTTGAGCTCTGTAGAATGAGATGGATCTATAGGATTCATACAACTGAACTCGAGAACTCAATTAGTTTAGTATAGAACTGTGGTTCTAGATGGTGAGGTCTGTGTTATTTCACAATGTCAAGAGTTAAACCGTGTGATACAAGGACTATACTTCTTGGGTTCAGATACAAATAGACTCACTGTATTCCTTATAGTGAGTCTGTAAACTAGTTATATTAGTCAGTAGTATTATGTAAACTAGTTTAGCTCTTGAGATACTGGTGTTTACTCAGCGTTCACAAATTTGTTTGTTTAGAACTTTGTAATTGGTTTCAAATGTTAGTTACTTGTTTTAAATCAATCCCAATATTATCAATATATCAACTAAAGAGCAACAGTAAATAGGACATACTGTAACACTACTGAGTTAAATGATGTACATGGGCTGGTCTGATCTTCTCATCCTTCCCCATTAACAAATTGAAAAAAGAAAAAAAAAACATCAAAACAAAAAGTAAAAAACTGAAAGAAATTTTTTAACTTCCTCTCCAGAAAACATAATTACAGTGAATTAAAGAAAAAAATAGATGACCAAAAAAATCAATTTTCCTTTTGGTAAAAGTTGCTTTACCAAAGTAACTACACCAATGAGTTGGGGTGGTCTGCATATGTTGGAGTCTCCCTGCTTTGATAGTCAAGACTCCATCCTGAATTGAAGTGAGAAGTTGTAATGGATGTTGTGTCCATAACACTAGAGTCTATGTCTATTGGCATCATAGATGGCCATACAAACGCCGGCTTAAATGGTGGAACTTCTGGTGCTGGTGCAGAACCTGATATAATTTGAACTATTGTCTGTGTTTTAGGTCTGTCACTAGCTATTGGATGTGAGCAAGCCAAACCTAATAGCAGAAGTTTCTTTGCCTCTTCAGCAACATAGTCATCTCCAAGCCTTTGATCAACAGCTTCTAATATACGGCCATCGCGATGCAAGTACCAAACCCAATCAACAAAGAATTGAAAGCCATTAACCTTGGTTCCAGGTCTTTGGCCACATACAACTTCCAACAACACGGCTCCAAATGCGTAAACATCAGATTGCGATGTGGCTTTCCCGGTGTGGAAACACTCTGGTGCTATGTATCCCATTGTGCCAAGTACTCCTTCAGCCTCAGCGTATGAGGTCCTTTCGTTGTCAAGGGCACGCGCGAGGCCAAAATCCCCAAGGCGCGCATTGAACTTGGAGTCAAGCATGATGTTACTTGCCTTTAGATCGCGATGGACCACCCTCTGGTCGTACTCATTATGCAGATAGTGCAATGCTGAGGCGACACCTTGCACAATTTTGTAACGGACATGCCAGCTAAGCGGCTGCTTATTTGGGCCCGAAAAGAGGTGCATATCTAGGCTGCCATTAGGCATGTATTCATATACAAGCAGTAGCTTTCCATTCTTGTGGCACCATCCTGTTACCATAACATGCAATTATAAGATGCTTATGTCTGTAAGATTGTTTTTGATCAATAAAAATTATCCAGTGATTCAGTAACAAAGATGTATAAGTTCATCAGATAGAGAGAAAAAAATTCCAGATTGTCAACTTCATTCTGTAGTTTATAAAAGAAAGGCATGAACTTTATCTCTTTGTAGGGTCAGATGACACAAAAGAATAGGTGTTTGAAGATGATTGTATACTAAAATACGAAGTTGATGTCCTTTTCAGTGGATATAATTATCATCATTTTATTTAACATTCAAAAACTTGTCTCAATCATTGACAATGCATTGAAAGGTACGTTAGGACAAAGAAGGAAGCTTCCTCAAAATATTGACATATAAATATGGCATAAAAAAATGGTTTGACGAATGGCAGCTTAGGGCATATTCCATGGTCAGCGAAAGATGATCATCTTCTTCTCTCTTTCAAGAAAAACAAATGAGGAGATTCAATGTTCTAAATTGGAGGGGACATAGCAGCAAGTTGGTTCTTGGTCAAAATATTTAAGTCATTCAATTAGTTTTTCCTACTTCCATGATGTTATATGGCATAAACTATCACTTATCATATTGCAGGAATAACTATTAAGAGATGAATATGATTCCTCCATCTTTAACCGGAAGTCTAGGTTTCAAGTCATCCCTAAGGAAAATTCTTGACAGAAAGCGTTTCTTACATCCAATACAGCACGAGTCCAATTAGTCGGGCTACTAAATTTCGGTTACGCTAATAAACTGAGCTTCTTAAGGAGAAGCTTTCACAAGGGCTACTAAAGTAGTTGAATAAAGCATGTATTTTCACGGATCTCTGAGTGGAAAGTTACTGTAAAAGGAAAAGCATAAAAATATAAGACATGTCTGATGTCCCCACTAGATTCTTGCCACGCGGTTAATCAATCTATTACTATTACATAGTATTAAAGTTAATGCCCCACCAATCTTTGGCTTTTAAATTATCTCAATAACTTTTACAAGGTTTTTGGAAGTCCTTGTTAATGAATTCTCTCTTTGATTGAGAATCAAGAACATACAAGAATTCTGTATCTGATTGCTAAATGCTAAATGCCAATAAAACAAGGCCCTATCCTTTACCCTTTTAAGGTAAAGGGGAGTTTTAGCATAATTGGTAGAGTTGCTGGTATGTGACCAGGAGGTCATGGATTCGAGCCATGCAAACAACTTTTTGTAAAAATATAGGGTAAGAATGTGAACAATAAACACTTATGGTCCGGCTTTCTTCGGACTCCATCCATAGCGGGAGTTTAGTGCACCGGGCTAGTTTGTTTTCCGAGAAAGGTAACAAATTTATATCACTTCAATGGAAATTCTGGGAGATGTGTCTCATTGTGACTCAAAGGTTTAGCTAAAAGCTGTGTGCGAACACAATTTTTGCAGTTGCCATCAAAAGCTCATTCTCTTGTACATCTTAAACGATGGACAATTATTAGTACCATTTTCCTAACTGTTTTTAAACCTAATATGTTGTCATGCTGAACCTACTACCAAGATCATACTAAAAACATGCATAACATACTCTTTAATCTTTTCAAACAGATGAAATTCATGGTAAGAAACATTCCAATATCTACATTCAAACAAAAATAAAAAGACTTACCAAGCAATTTGACAAGATGTTTGTGCCTGAGACGATTAATGATAGTAAGTTCAGCCAAGAAATCATCTTCACCTTTGATACTTTCCCTTGAAAACCACTTGACTGCAATATCTTTATCCTCAGCAGCTAAAAAACCTCTGTAAACCACTCCATATCCACCTTGCCCAAGCTTGTTCTTTTCATCAAAATTGTTTGTAGCTTTTTTCAAAGCCTTGAACTTATACTCTTGTGGGGTTCCAGGCAAACTCTTTAGTGCACCCAATATGTTTGACTGTGACCTATCAACTCTTCTCCTATGATAAATATACCCTAAATATGCTGCCCCAAGTAGCAATAACACCACCACTGGAATCCCAACCCCTAAAACAACCTTCAACCATGGATGCTTTTTATCTGGAAAATACTCAACTGTTAAGTTCCACCTCAGCACACAGTTGAGTTGGTAATTACTCCCAGTTGATGCAGCAAATCCAAAATATGATTCTTGATTCACATGGTTTTTTAAATCAAGATTATATGTTAATATAGGGTTGTTTGGTCTAGGTGGTGTAGAGCCATTTTTTTCAGCTTGTTCTGCAATATACACATCAAGAATTTTCTTGATACCATCATATTGTACCCAAATATTATAGAATCTTGCACCAATAGGAGCAAGCTCAATCCCATGAGATGACAAAGATTCATACTTTACAGATCTAATACTGTGAATATCAATACCAATATGGTTATCATCAGGGTCAAAGTTCTGCTTAAAAGTATCAAGCTCAACAGCAATAACTTTATTGGTGGAATTTCCATCAGTAGTAGCATTTGTCAAACCCAAATATTGCCCTTGGCTATTGAGTGGCTTCTCTAAATCAGGAGAAATCAAGAATGCTAAACCTTCAGCAGCTGTTTCATTCTTTGGCCTATAAATATTTACAAGAAAAGAAGAGTTGAAAGATGCAACCCTGGTTTTATTGTTTGAAATATCACCATCCCATAGCTTAAATGGATGTTTCAAGAGGATTCTTCCTGAGTTATTATTGAGTTCGAAATCTTCAGATGCAGAGTCAGGAGTCACCTGAAGAGCACCGTTGCTGATTGTTGCAGGCTTTTCAACCTCAAATATGTTAAAGAAAGTTTCATCAAAAGATGGATAATTTCTGTTGAATGTTTTCAGTTTCTGGGCTTGAATCTTGAGTTGAAGACAGCTGAGAAAGATGAAAATGGTGAGTATTTTTGCTGTCAATAATCCCATTTCATCAGCAGGGGCAGGAGGAGATGGTGAGTAATGTAGGGAAAGTAGATTTGGAGATGGACAAGAAAACAGGGGAAGAAAGAATCTAATGAGGAGAAGGTTTGAGGCACGTTGGGTTTGTCTTACTTTTTAGTAGATATAAATAAAATAATTGATCCATGAGTGAAGAAATTGAGATGAGATAATAATAATAGGGTTGAAGTTTGAACAGGTTTTTGGGTTGGTCTCACACTCTTTCATGTCATTACCTGGAACTTGCCCCTTTGCTAATTCTTTATTAGTACACTCACCTCGGTTTTTAATTTACGTAAACCTATTTAATTAGGCATGAAATTTAAGATAACAGAGAATATTTTTAAATTTGTAATATAAAATAAAATATATATATTTTCTGTGGCTATAAAGCATTGCATAAAAATAAATTATTTTTAATGCACATATTAAAATGAAATAGATTCACATAAATTGAAACTTATGAATTATTGTTATTTGATTTGCATTGTGTTTTTCTATTGAAATGAAAGGGATAAACTTTTGCTGTACATCACATGCCCTCCAGGTCACCATCTTACTAGTTGGATTAAAGAAATTTGAAGGGGTCTTTGGTCTTTCTTTCTCCTTTTTATATTTGATAAAATATTGGACACACTTGAATAATTGTATACTAATATTCGATGCACGCTTTATTTATCAATATAGGCTCTCCTTTATTTAAAAATATTAGCTGGATTCGTGATATATGTATATATTTCATTTATGCTATATGGTTTAATGTCTCAAAAAAGGAGGAAGAAGCATTTGCAAGTATTTAGTTATCAGTATAAATATAATTTAAATAGAAAAATAACTCAACAAAAATTTCATGCATTTATTAACAAATTTCTCGTGTTATTGTTTACTAACTCGTGTAAGAGGATATAATAAAATCAAGATAATATTTCTTTTAAGGACTACCAAATTGTAGAAGGATTTGCAGGAAAAAAAGTGAGTAATTGTCATGCACCAATACAATTGGATCCTAAAACCAACAACAATAACAATTGATAAAATTTGTTACGTCCTGCGTTCTAATTTGTTTGTCTTATTTATTTATTTTTCAAAGATGTAATCCACTTTTTCCAAAGGAGGAAATTTTACTAAAAGTTAAAAAAAAAAAAAAAAGATTACACCAGTAGCTGATTTCGTTTTGACAAAGGTGGGCTTATAAATGAGAGAATCTTATGTGCAGTGTCGTACTAAGGCAGGGTGCCGAATCAGATATGATTGACATTTGACCAATGTAATTAAGTTATTTGAAATTTGCAGTGGACTTCATCAATCAATGCAACTCAAATGTTGGACCTTTCCATTCTCTTAAGAAAGGTTTTGTCAAAGCCACAAAAGTCTACCACACTTATACCGTAATTTATGTTAAAATAGCACGGTCTAGTTAGTTTTTGGATTGATCATTCGAAATAGTCAGCATTTGTCAATTTATTAAAACATAATTACTATTTTGCAGTAATAGAGACGGGTCCAGCATAATATACTGGAGTTCGGTGCACATGTGTATGAATTTCGAGCATATTATATTAGACCGATATACTTTGTTGGCTGCAGTATAATATACTGTAGACTAGAGCACCAGTGCTTCAAACTCCAATATATTATGCTGGACCGGTATATTATACTGGAACTCCAGCATATTATGCTGAAGTATTTGTTTGGATTTTGAACAGTGTTTTCGTTAAAACTTATCTTTACATGAAAAATGACTATATTTCTATTACTTTTGAAATTATGGCTATTTTTGAATGACCACTAGTAAACCTTGCTATTTTTTAATTTCTCCCTAATTTTATGGTAGTTATATAGCGGGAAAATTTCGCATAAGAACAATTGGGATCCCTACTTTTCAATTTTATAGCTCATACTATTTTAATTTACCACCAATTACCCCAAAAATAATAAGCTAAGTCAACATCCAACCCTAATAGGTTCTCAAAATTATAGAATACATAAAATAGCATATGAACTTGTACCTAAATCCCTGTTACACACTTGTTGATCACGGGGAACCTTTTACACATCCAATCTTTTAAAAGTGTGTCAGTTCCACACCATTTTGATTACATGGCAAGAGCGTGTTTTACACACAAATTAGGCGAGTGAATAGAAAAGAAATCTCTGAACTCTCGTGTGTAACTTACACATGTCCATTTTTTATTTTTTAATTAAAAACACCATCTTCTTCGTCAAGAGCTTAAACAAACAACCAGCGCTTGCAACAATGGAGAAATTATTCCTTTTTTTTTCCTCCAAAATCTCACATAGAAAACGTCCCTCCCTCTCACATAGAAAACAAACAACCAGTTTGTTGGTGCCCTTCCCCTTTTTCCATTTTCGTCTTCTTCCCCGCCCATTTTTTCCATCTTCCATGTCCACCATTTTAAGAATAACAAGAATATAAAATAGCTTTGGAAAAAATTGGTAAAAAAAGTTAAAAGAAATCTATATCAAGAGAATTTTATAAATCTAGGTTTGAATCTATACCACGAATCGAGCAACCATGGATTTGGCGATAACCAACTTTAATGGAGTTTTGAGATTTGCATTATATTTCTTGTATTAGATTTGAATCTAGACTCACAAACTCATGATTAATGTACTTTAGTTCCTAATTTTGCTTTATAATATGAAGGTGATTAAATATAAATTTTTGGTGGTTTCTAGCGTCAATCTCCTATGGAGAAGAGAAAGATAAGAAATGGAGAAGATGGTTAAGGGGTATAGGTGTAATTTTAAGTGTTTTATTTTTCAAATAAAAAATAATGACACGTGTCACTATTTGATTGGAGCATGAAATCACACATATTTTGGAAAATTGGTCAAGAAAAAAGTAGTGTGTATTAGACACACTTTTAAAGGTTGGGTGTATAAAAGGTTCCCCGTGATCAACAAGTGTGTAACAGGGATTTGGGTACAAGTTGAGGTGCTATTTTATGTATTCTGCCTCATTTAATTTATAAAAAATATTTCTCAAGTTTTTAAGTTAATTTTCGAATCGGTAATGGTAACCCAAATATTAGTTCAACAAACAAAATCCATTTGGATTGTGAAAATTAGATTTTTAACAAGCTTAAATATGCGAGTTTCGATTCTGAATTTGATTTTTTGAGAAATTTGGAATGGGTATTATCTAGAATTGTTAGAAATAGTATATGGTTGTTGTATATAAAATTTGAAATCATTTAATGGAGATTTGGAATGATTTTGGACAAGAATTGCAACTGAGAATCGTGGAAGAAGTTCATCTACAGACGCTTGTATAAAGGTGTATAAAAGTGTATAATGGTGTATAAGATGTGTTTTTACACTCGTATACACTATTATACAATATTATATATAGTTATAGAAAAAACTTCGTCTTCTTCCTTGCATTTTTTCTGAAATTTAACTCAAATCTTGCCCAAATCTACTCCAAATCAGTTCAAATTTAAGTTTTGAACTCCTTTTGATATTTTCACAATTAGAACAACACCCAATCCAAACAACTAACAAACTCAAAATATCTTATTTTTGAATGCCAAACTTTGAATGGCCTTCAATGGTGGAATGTTGAATCTTCACTTTTCTTACATTGTAACCATGTAACACATGAGCAGTAGTTGCGGACGGCCCCTTGAAGCATATGTAGAAGATGTGAGAAGAAAAGAGAATGGAAGCAATGTTTGTGAGAATTTAGATTTAACTCCATAGCTTTTAGAAGCAATGATTATAAGAAAATAGATTTTGAATTTATTAGTGCTTTCAAAATATGTACAAAATGGGCTAGGTCTAGTAAAACTTACAAATATAGACATTTTTCGTTATGGTGTGAAATCAAATGTATTTTCTTGTAATTTTTTTATATAGTAAACTCCTCGTAGTAGTTGATGATATTGTTTTTGCTTCTTTAGAAAATACTGTGACATCTGCTTGCTTTCACAATATTATGAAAGATTTTAAAGGTGAAAATAGAACGGGCTAGCCAGTTTTTGAATTGGTAATTGAAAAATAGTCAGTGTTTATAAAGTCATTGAAAAATAGTTACTATTGCTTAAACACGAAAAATTCAAAAATAATATGCCGGATTATGGAGCTACTGCTTATAAATTTCCAGCATATTATGTTGGAACTCCAACACATGGAAAGTTCAACATAATATGCTAAATTATGTAGCTCCCGCATATCAATTTTTCACATATTATGTTGGAATTTGGAACTCCTATCACATTATGAAATTCTAGCACATTGTGTTGGAAGATCATATGTAAAAAATTTGAACTCTAACATATTATGCTCGAATATTTTTAAATTTTTAAAAGCGTTTTTGTTCAGATTTTATCTTTACATGGAAAAATTGCTAAATTTTGATTAGATGTGAAATTCCGGTTATTTTTCAATTAATAATGGTAAATGTGGCTAGTTTTTGTTTTCCCCCTAAAAGTTGAACCTCTCTAATTTACGGTTTCAGTTTAGAAACCGATTTCTTAATTATTCAAAGCATTATACAACTACATTTTTATTAACTATATAGAAAACACTATAAGTCATAGATTTTCATCATTTTAAAATGTAAGAAATGCATTTTGATTTTAAAAAAATTGATTCTCATATAAGTAGTAATTAATTTTATGTTAAATGAAACAAGATGGAATTTATTATTATATATAATACTCACTTGACTGTAGTATGACATTTTAATTCCAAATTAAATAAAGGGAGGAAACAACATGTATATTTTCGTTCACGTTTGACTTTCCAAAAGGCATAATTTTCCTATCTTTCTAATATTGCGTCCGTCTTAACCTATTTCACCATTTAGGTAACAAATATATGTGGATATTTTTAAAATGATTTCATCACCGTTGCAACGTACAAGTGGAAAATGTCCCGAAAAATTCGTTTTTCAAGCATAAAATAATTTTTACCTGTAACGTACAAAAAGCATTTTGATCATCATTCTTAACCCAAGCACATTATCATTTTTTTGTTCCCAAAAATCTTCAAGATAAGACTATCGAGATTTCCAAACGAATGGAGAAAAAATTTGAGACATGAAAAAACTTATCTTCTTATTTCCGCCCCTGTGATAAGATTAGTGGGATATTTTGTTAGACACACTGACACACATGGAATTTGATAGGCTTTACGCACACTTACTACTGAACGGCCAGATATGGGACGGACTAGTTGTTTATGACTAAAATATTAATATTATTGTCATCGGTTGCGTGTGTTTGATTTCTTTAATTACTTTATGCTGTGTTTCTATACGGCGATAAAAATGGACATTGCATTATAGCGAAACTTATGACTTATATGTATGGTGTACTTATATTTGTTTTATGCTTCTTTTAATATATGGTAAAAACGACGACTGTAACTTTCAAGATCTTCCGGAGTACCAGAGAAGATGTATATTGAAGAAAAGAAGACATATGAAAGTTGAAACAACTTTTTCAATTTTTTTTTATGATGATTGTGTTAGGACCGAAAAGTTAGGTATCATGCGGAAGCTAGCAAAGCAAACCTTGAACAATAATAAATTATACAACAAAGGGAAATATGTTGGGTTTTTAATATATTTAATTAATATATTAAATAGTTAAAAGAGGATAAATGGGAAATGGAGGGAAATAAAAAATTTTGAGTGAAATTTCAAGTTCCCCCTCCTTAGTAAATGGGCATTGTCTCATATTAGAAGAAGGAGATGTTTTTTATGGGTATATAAGTAATTGCTCTTCTTCTGGCTCTTAAAGAGTTGAGAAGAAAGCAAGCATCACGCCGTCGTCGCTCGCTCGGCTTGGATTCGGATTTGGTCAAATGATCGATTGATTAACTTTTTAGACCAAATTTATTTGTTAATAGTAAAATATTAACATAAATGTTATTAAATATTTATTTTAATAACAGAATATTAATATTAAATCCAATCCATTTTATGTTTTGGTAACAGAAAAGTAACTACCCTCTTCAGTTTTCCTCTTTATTTTCCCTATTATTGAGCAAATAGCCATTTATGCAATGGCATTTAAATTGTGGCAGTTTTGCAGAAAAGCCATTCTGAAGAGACTCTTCAGATTCACCCCAACTTTTTGACCATAAATACAACACTATTCTACTCAAAATTTCACAATGATTTTCTGATTTTCTCTTCTTCTTCTTCTGCATACTTTTAGCATCAAACAAAGCAAAAGTAAGTGTGATTTGCTACCGAACTTTGTGTTCACTGAAACACTAGGGTTTGAAGTACCACTACACCAGTGTGTAATTCGTTCTATCTTGGAAGGAAATAATCCATAACCTTGGGGGTACTAGGAGGGGATTAAATTCCTTAAGGAAACACCGTGAATTCAGGGGGCTCGAATTGGTTTCTCCATTTCTGTTTACGCATATTTTTGTTTGTATTTATTTATATTTACAGAATTATTTTACAAATACAATGTACTAATAAAATATACCAAAAGAGATACAAACATTTAATGTGGTTCGGTCAGTTGACCTACGTCCACAGCGGAGATGAGCAATCCACTATAATAAAAGAGAGTACAAAATATTGAGAGAACAACCTTACGAAGAGGCAAACGCAAGTGACATACTAACACTTGTCCCGTAAACTTCTCCCCCTAAACATGACTCTCACGCCTCATATGGCTACATTGTGGATGCTACTGAATGTGAAGGAAGGATCCTCAATTTATAGAATTTCAAACCTTTTCCAACAAGAAAAAGGACTAGCCAAATATAGAAAAATTATAATTTTCTTCTACAATCAAGAGATAAGAAAACCAAATATGGTAAGAAAATTATGGCAGACAGATATTAAGGTATTTGAAAGGTACTGCAGATTTGAAGCTGTGCGTTGGCAATGGCAAGCCTGAACTTGTTTGTTACACAGACTCTGATTTAGGGGGCAATCTTGATAATTCAAGATCCACTTTCGGTTATTTGATCACTTTTGCAGGGGGAGGTGTTTCTTGGCAATCTAGAGTACAGAAGTATATGGATCTATCCATCACATAAGTCGAATATATTGTTGTCACAGAAGGTGCCAAAGAACTATTATAGATGAAGGAATTTATTAATGATATTGGCTGTGATAATCAGAGTGCTATCTGTCTCACCAAGCATTCCACTTTTTTTTTCTAAGACCAAACATATAAATAGAAAGTATCATTAGATAAGAATGGCAGTGGAAGAGAAATTATTTGAGGTTGAAATGATACACACTAATGAAAATTCTTCGGATATGCTGGGAAAGGCGGTGGTTGCAGATAAGCACGAATTGTGCAGAAAATTGGCAGGCATGAAGCCTGTCAATAGTTCCTCTACTTGATGACACATTTGGCCCCTTGGCTGGAGGGGGAGTTTATTGGGCACATGTCCATGTTGTCCGTCCGATGGATTAATCCTATTCTCTTTTGGTTTCCAATCCTTTTTGGAATTGGATTCAATTTATTTCTACTTTGAGTGGGTTTTGGCTTTAAGAGAAATTACCACTCATGATCTATAAATAGGAAAACCTTGGAGAATTATTATATGCTCATTGATACAAGTCTTTGAAAGACTTAAGCACATAAGAGTGAGTTTTGAGAGAGCTTTCATCAGGAGAGAAGAGAGAAAAAAAGTATTTGTTTTGCTGCAGATTTTTATTCCAACCAGCCAACTTCAAATTACGTTTTTCGATTTAACTGTTGGATCAGGTAAATTTTTTTACTGAGAGTTCGTAACATCTAGATCTTCGATTTGAATGGTGAAGATTGGATTTGGAGGCTAACATCTAATTTCGAGCTTCGAACAACAGCTTTATTTAGTGGATTATACTCTTTATTCAATTGATTAGTTGTTGCTCTTGTTGCTATTGTTGCTCCGTGTTTGGCCCTTGTTATGTAGCAAATTTGGAGAACTTTTGTAACTCTCTTATTGTTATAGTTGAGCTTTTTGGATATTTGTGATCCCGTGGTTTTTACCTTCGATTTGAAGGGTTTTCCACGTTAAAATATTTTGTTCTTTATCTTCTTTATTTTCGGGTTTGCCTCTTCCTTAACATAATAGCTTGATGGGTAAATTAAGCTGGGTTTTTTCTTCTTCTTTCAAAAATGGGATTTCACCCGTTTCTGTGTAATTCCCCGTAGTAATTGTGTCACGACCCAAATCCGGTCGTGATGGAGCCCAACACTAAAGCTAGGCCAGCCAAACCAACAATTGTTTTCATACTTAAAGACCAGTCCCAAAAGGACATCTCAAGAAGAATATATGAGTCAATAGACACTCCAATAATAAAAGTATGAATAAATATTGAGAAGTGCGAAAATGAAACAACACTCCCAAAAGATCTGGGGTCACGAGTCTAGAGCCTCTAAACAAAACCGAACAGTAATAGAAATACTGAATGAAATACTCAAGTCTGAAACATATAGTAATAACTGAATGAAAAGAGAAGCTAGGTTCTGTGAACGCCGGTAGCTACCTTAGTAACTCGAAATACTCTGATATAAGCTGGAATGCTCGTCTAATCCTCTTGTGTACCTGAATCTGTACACAAAGGTGCAGGGAGTAGGGGTGAGTACTAAGTACTCAGTGAGTAAAAAGTATATATTAATAGCTGAAAGCAGGAAATCATAAAATACCACAGAGTAAAGCTAAAATACAGTCCGATACCTACCACGAACTAACAACAACAACTAATCACAATTAGCAAAGGTAATTTACAGATAAAAATGCAATACAACGCATATGACCGCTACGGTGTGTAGCCCGACCCGTTTAACGTCGACGATGCTCACTGGGGGTGTGTACAGACTCCGAAGGGGCTCCTTCAGCCCAAGCGCAATATCATATCATCTGCTGCGGCGTGCAGCCCGATCCTTATATCATCTGCTGTGGCGTGCAGCCCGATCCATCCTCAGTCCACAACATGCATATGAGTCACACAATAGTTCAAATTATTTATTTCCAGGTTCCAGTTCATTAATGACGAAAATACTTAAATTTTATTTAATTTTCCAAGAACATGTGGCTTAGCATTTCATAATAGTGATTTCAAACCAGGACTGAGATCAGTGATTTAGCAAACCAAGCTATCACATATATATCTATCCTCTAGGGATACTACAAGTCGGCACAAGGCCCCAAACATAGCTTACATCCCACAAATATATCTAACGCAGTGTGCGTTTCAATCACATATAACATATTAATCATATGTGGGATGGACCAAGTCTCAATCCCCAGTAATAATCAATTCCTCACCTGCCATGGGGTGCGAGCGACGCCCTACTAGCGTCATAATGTGCTAAACCGGGGTTTCGAACCCTCAGGCTACCATATATACTAACAACTCACCTATTGCCGGTCGTGGACTCGTCCGGGATGCCTTTTCCCTTTGAATTTGCCGCCTCGTGCGTCGAATCTAGTCAAAACCACATCAATTACATCAATATGGGTCAAAGAAACATAACCCAATCAAATTCTCTTGAAAACGCAATAATGCACCAAGTTGGTAAAACTCGAGCCCCAGATCCACTTCTCGAAAAATTTCGAAATTTATGTCAATGGATTCCTTGTCTCGCCACGAGTCCGTGCATATAAATTTTATCGAAAACGGAGTCCGTTTGACCCCTCAACTTCCACTTTTATCTTTCTAAATTTCCAAGCCCTAACCACCATGTTTTTCACTTAAATTCTCAGTTTTTTTGGGGGCGTTTAATCTATATTTTTGTGTTATAACAACATAATTTGGGTTTAAGAACCCTTACCTGATGATTTGCCATTGTTTCTCCTTGAAGACGCTCGAAGTTCGTCTATCCCCGAAGTTAAAAGTGTGTATTTTGAACTCTGAAATTCGATACTCTGTTTTCTTTAATTCACTGACAAGTTCCGCTTCTGCGGAAATACACTCTCTTAACGAGTCCGCTTCTGTGGATTTCCTGTCGCTTCTGCGACTTTTACCTGATGGGCCAGGACCGCTTCTACGGTTATGACTTCGCTTCTGCGGTCTCGTTTTTGCGAGAAACTGTCCGCTTCTGCGGAACCAAGCCACTTTTTACCAGACCGCTTCTGCGGAACTAAGATCCGCTTCTGTGGAGACCACTCCTGCGGAACTAAGTCCGCTTCTGCGGAAATTTCCCCCAGTCCATAATGGCCGCTTCTGCGATCACATAGCCGCATCTGCGGGACCGCATAAGCGGCTCATCCACCGCAAAAATAGAAACAACAAAACACTTCACCTCAGACCTGCTATAACACTTCGAATTGCCCGATTAACCATCCAAAATATTCTCGAGGCCCCTGGGACCTCAACCAAAAGCACAAATACCTCACATTACCTCATTCAAACTTGCTCGCAACATAAAAACACCATCATAAACATCAAAATCATCATTTTCTAACGGATTCAAGCCTAATTTCATAAAAACTTCTGAAACCAACATTTGACCTAAAATCCGAACTAACCACCTCCGAATGACCTGAATTTTTTCACGCATATCCAAAATTACCTAATGGAACTACTGCAACTCTCGAAATATCATTCCGAGCCCCGGATCAAAATCTCACCTACCGTTCGGATTTCGCCATAATTCAACCTTAGCCAATTCAAGCCTAAATCTACATCAGACCTCCGAATTTGATTCTGATTGCTTTCCTAAGTCATAAATGACCTCCCGAAGCTAATCAAATCATCAGAATTCGATTCCGAGCTGTCTAACTCACTGGTCAACATTTAGTTGACTTTTTCAAACTCTTCTTCTCATAAAGAGGTTTATTGCCTCATTTCTATCAAATTTCAATCTGATTCGCTTCTAACTCTTCAAACACATATAGATTAACATGTTAAAGTATGAAATGAAGAAAACGAGGCGATAACTCCCGAAACGACGGGTCGGGTCGTTACAAATTGAGAGCAAGAATTTCAATAACACTGTTTCAATTTTCTTTGTAAGTAAATACACGAATTAGCTTGAGCCATGTGTGGCATTATCAAAAAGTAATTCAGCAGTATAAAATATTTCTCCACTATTAAACAATCTTACCTCTATTTTATTTAGAGGATACAAGAATCAATAAAATATTTATATTACAATAATCTAACAAGATTAAAAAAGAGAATAGGACAAAGAAAATTAATACGAAAAATTGAAAATAAGAGAAGCTAAGAGAGAAAGAGAAGAAGGCCAAGTAGAAAAACACTTGTGATGGTATCCGATTGTGCAGCTAAATGATGGCTATTTGTAATTGGCGTAGCCTCTAGAAGGGCTAAAACTATCCAAAGCCTTTAAAATATTTCCACAGTCCCCAACTATTTTAAAGACCCAAAATAAATTTATTGGATTTGTATGGTCCAACTATAATAGGTTTGGTATCTTCTGGACTATGAACTAAGCTTAGATCAATAAAATTTAACTCACAAAACTACTGGTGAAATATAATATTTCTATAAACCAATAATTTTTATTATAAGTGAGAGATTTTATCAATCACATCTTTATCAACCTTAGTTTTATAAGAAATAAAAGCATTAAATGCATTATCTTTATTTCTAAGCAAATACAACTTAGTATATCTATAAAAACCATCAATAAAAGTTACATAATATCTTATACCAGCTCGATTCATAGCCTGCTTCAAGTCGCCTAAATTAGTGTGAATTAAAGAAAACAATTCAGTTTCTCTATTTACGGAAAAATAGGGTTTTCTAGTACTTTTAGCTTTAGCACATATTTTACAATTGTCAATATTATTTGAGTCTAGGTCTGGTATTAATCCTAGTGACTGCATTTTCTTTATATATGTGACACTAACATGTCCCAGTCTAGCATGCCATAGAGAAATAGACTCAACCATATAAGTAGAAGTAGATACATTTTCATTGATAGCATAAAAAATATTAAGTACAAAGAGTCCTTGATTGCAATAGTCCTTTCCCACAAACATATTAATTTTCGTCATTATGATCTTATCAGATTCAAATGACACTTCAATGTGACTCTTCCCAACAAGGATACAAAGATAGTTTTCCCTCATAGTAGGAACATGCAGTACATCAACAAGGGCTAAAGTGTTTTCCAAAGTGAGTTTCAGGAAAACTTTACCCTTACCCAAGACTTTGGTAGTACTTGAGTCTCCACGGTAAGACCTCTTCTCTATCATCCTCTACAGAAGTATAAGAGGAAAATGCTTCTTGATTTGCACAAATGTGCCGAGTAGCCCCAGAATCTATCACCCATTCTTTTGCATGTGCTACAATATTTACTTGAGAATGACAGCTGCAATAATATCACCTCCTTCGACTAAGTTAGCCTTAGGAGTATTAATTTTTACTTTGTCATTTCCCGCTCTGTACGTGCACTGTGAGGCACGATGAACCAGTTTTCCGCAAATAAAACAAAAGCCTTTTTTTACTTTTAAGGTTAGGATTTTTAGGCTTGCAACCTTGGGACTTATTCTCGTACCTTTTGCGGTTGTTGTTGCTGCTTTGCACTAAGTTTGCTTTAATAGCTATCATCCAACCTGTGGCAGATTCTTTTCTGTTGGAATCTTCAATTAGGACGTGGGTCACAATTTCCTCAATGGTGAAATATTTCTGTTTGTGCTTTAAGTTATTTTTGTTGTCACCCCATGAGTCTGGCAGCTTCTCAATTAGCACTCCAGCAACAAACTTCTCTGGTAAAGACATCCCCTCGGCCTTCAAGTCTTCTAACAATTTTTGAAATTTGTTGATTTGTACGTTTATCTCTTTATCATCTCTCACTTGCCACTGATAAATTTTCCTACTACAACTTTTTTGTTTTTGTAGCATATTCAACAATGAAATTTTAATTAAGGATTCCCATATAGCTTTTGCTTCCTTATAACTACAATACACGTCAAACAATTCATTAGAACTAGTTTGAAATATGGTATGACGTCATACCTTGTCGGCATGTTCCATGATTTTTTACTATTTTATTATCAACGTCTGCACTAGGTTGTGGATACAACAGTGCATGTGCAACACCATGGACATCAAGCAGTGAGAAAATACATTCTTGCCAAAGCTTAAAATTTTTATTTTAATATTTGACACAACTGAAAATGGCCTGGCATATGGCAGTGCAACTGGGGCTGGAGCAGCGGATGTAATGCCAATATTGGCGGTATCAGTGGTATTTTCGGCATCAGTGTTATTTTCCATATATAGTTTCTTAGATTGTAGTAATTGAGAGAAAGAATTTCAATAATACTGTTTCAATATTCTTTGTAAGTAGATATACAAATTAGCTTGAGTCATGCTCGCAACTGTTCTAAGAAACTATTTCAGTAGTATAAACTATTTCTCAAGGATTAAGCAAGCTTACCTCTATTTTATTTAGAGGATATAGGAATCAACAAAATATTTATATAACAATAATCCAACATGATTGAAAAAGAGAATAGGACAAAGATAATTAATAAGAAAAATTGGAAATAAGAGAAGTTAAGAGAGAAAGAGAAGAACGCTAAGTAGTGTCACACCTCCCTTTTTCACCGCACATACGTGTAAACGTAATGTGCCACTGTTTAATACTACACCCCGAGAAGGGATATAATAATAATCAGTGAAGGAGTTTTTCCACTTAAAGGACAGTCGGAACGGGATCAATTTATTTAATTATTTTCAGAGTCGCCACTTGGGAAAATAATGGTGTCCCAAGTCACCGGTTTAATCCCGAACCGAGGAAATTTATGACTATGTAATACAGTCTGCGAAACTAGAAACCTGGATAAGGAATTCTGTTAACCCGGGAGAAGGTGTTAGGCACTCCCGGATTCCGTGGTTCTAGCACGGTCGCTCAACTGCAATTTTTTCTTTTATCTGATTTCTTTATATATTTTAACTATGTGCTTTTAATGCTCCGCTTTTTATTTTTAGAAGAATTGTGACGTCACGAAAACACATTTCGAGTCACACCGCAACCAGTACGCCTGTGACTTTAATGTATTTCAGTTTCGCCGAGAGTAAGATTTGGGTCACATAAATGCGCACCCGTATTTAGGAAAGTAATTTATTTACAAATCGTGCCTAAAGGTTCTATCATCTTTATTAACTTTGGGAAAGACCGTAAAATTCGCTAAACGGTCTTCCCGAGTCTAAATTTTTACAACTAATTTGAGGGCCCCGCAATTGTGATTATTGGTTTAGCGTGGCTGTATCACGCCTTCTTCTTTTGGACTTGAGCATTACATATCCGATAAACATGCTCAGCAAGCAGATGAGTGTCATCCCAGCAAAAGATGAATCCCTAATAGTAGACACTCCTCAAATTCACTCAACTCAACAGAGGAGAACATGTAGCTTCACGAAATTCAAACTCGCTTTAAAATAGCAATACAACAGCTACAACCACAAACATCATACCCAAACAAAATGAAGGAGATTAGAAGTAACCTGAAATTAGCTTTCCGATTAGTTGAGATGCGGCAATTACACGAATTGAAACAAAGCAACGATTACAGTCCGAAATTGATATCACTTCAAACAAAATCAGTGAAAGTCGAACAGGAAAACCAACGGATAATACCTCAACACCTCCGGCAACCTCGATTTTGGAAATTATCGATATGATTAACGATTCCATACGACTTCTAGAGTTTTTTCCCGGTCATGAAATCAGAATTCAAAATTCTGATCAGAAAGCCACGGGAAAAGAGAAGCTAAATCCCGTCTAATTCCGAAACTATTTTATACATAAATCCAATCGCCACGTTGAACAGAGAGCAGCAAAAACAGAGGAAACCTGTGATCACTCCGATCAATCGTCTCTGCCGGAAAACGTTCGAGAAATGGAGTCACTTTTTCGGAGCAAAAGTTAACGTCAAATGTGAACGCGTAATGCGATAGCCGATACCACTCTTGGTCTTGGAGCGCTGCACTGAATCCAAATAGAAATCTAAAGTTATATGTACTTGAACAAAAACAGGAACACCAATCTTCACTCTCTCTTTTTAAGAATATAAAATTAAAAGTTGGAGAGAGTGAGATCTGGGGTAGTGTTGTGGTGTTTGTATTGTATTGATTTTTTGGGTGGCGGCTTGGGTCTTCTTCTGATGATAGCTGCGCCCCTGCCAGCCTTTCTTCTGTGTGTGCGTTCTTTTTTTTCAGCCATGGAGAAGAATGAGATGGTTATCTTCTGTAGAGAATGGGCTAGGGTTGTTTGGGTTTATTTGGGTTTGGGTCATGGGAAATTTGGGCTTGGGATTTTGGGGTATTTTTTAGCCCGAATCAAATCTCTCTTTACTCTTATTTTCTCACATTTGTATTGTATTTTCACTTGGTATTTGTATTTTTTTTCTATTTTGTAATTATTTTAAAAATTAAACTAATTACCTCTTTTTTTGACAATTTTCAATTTAAAAGTTAACTAATTTTTTGATTTTTTTCTTTAATTTGTTAGAAAATGAATTAACTTCCTAAGAATGCAATTTTTTTTGTATTTTCATTTATCACACGCAAATAACACGCAAACAAATAATCACAAAATTCACACAAAATTATAAAAATAGTGAAAAATCATTTATTTTGAATTTTATAGGAATAACTCATGTGTAGGGTAAAAATCACGTGCTCACAGCTGCCCCTCTTTGCTCGGGGACACGAAGAGTTTCCGTGCAAAGATAAGTGAGCAACTATGAACGATTTTTACCCGTTCGAGTATTCCTTTGTGAAGCATTTTGAAAAGCTTTGACCGCACCCTGCTTCTGAGGTTGCCTACATATCCTGGGCTAAACAGGAATCAAGTCAGTGTAGTTCGGGAGTGATGGAGTATCGAGGTTGAGAGTCGAGGTTCCGTCCGAGGCTCCGGTCCGCTGTCCCGTTATTACATCAAAATTGAGAAAGACTAACTAAACCTATCAGCTACGAGTTACAAAATTCCTATCTATGAGTCTTCCGAAGCTTGATCTTGAGTTGGTTGGTGCTTCATGCGGACCCTGATCTGAATCTTGATGCTTGTTAGCCGCAGGTGTTGGTTCAATCTTCTTCAGCTTTTGGATCAAGTCCGGACATATAGTGCTCATGATTTTTTTCAGGTGGCCTCCTAGTTGCTGAGCCTTGACTTGTATTTCTCTTTCACTAGCATTCTTGTTATTGCCTCGACTTGTATTTTCTCTCCACCGGCATTCTTGTTCTTGCCTTGACTTGTTCAACTTCTTCAATATTTCGTCCATTCTCCAAGTGGACCTCTGCTTGTGACAAAATAAACAACCAAAGAAAGATTTTTTTGCCCCAGTATGGTGACTGGGCACATCATGTTATTGAATGTCCGAATTTTTCATTTTTTTTTTCATTTATTATTATTTTTTTTCTTTTTTCTTTCTTTTTATTTTTTTTTCTTTTAAAATGCAGATATGCATGAAATGAAATGCAGAAAAGTATTCCCGTGTTAGAAGGTGGGCGCCTAACAGAAATTAAACGTGCAATGCGATGCAGAAAAATATTGCCGTATTTGAAGGTGGGCGCCTAACAAAATTTAAACGTGCAATGCGATGCAGAAATGTATTCCCGTGTTTAAAGGTGGGCGCCTAACAGAAATTAAACGTGCAATGCCATGCATAAATGTATTCACGTATTCGAAGGTGGGCGCCTAACAGAAATTAAACGTGCAATGCTATGCAGAAATGTATTCCCGTATTCGAAGGTGGGCGCCTAACAGAAATTAAACGTGCAATGCGATGCATAAATGTATTCCCGTATTAGAAGGTGGGCACCTAACAGAATTTAAACGTGCAATGCGAATGCAGAAAATATTCCCGTATTAGAAGGTGGGCGCCTAACAGAAATTAAACGTGCAATGCAAAAAATGTATTCCCGCAGCTTGAGGACTGGGGAGTGGATTTTAAAGGATGCTATCTTCCTCTTTTTGGTATTTTCTTTTACCAATTATCTCTTGTCTGTGAATTTCTCCACTTATTTGGCGAACTTTCTCTTTTTGTGTTTTCTATTTTCCACATCGGTCACATTCACTTTAAAGTGATGAGTGACAATTTGTTCCTTCATGAAACAAAATTTATTAGATATAAACTGCTGGCAACTGGCATCTGCCGTCCCTGCTTCTTATTGCCTTCCTTTTTTTTTTGCTTTTCTCCTGCCGTGTAATTTTCGGCTGCTTATCTCTTTATCTTAGGTGAAACATTCATCAGACCAAGACTTTTATCTTGGGAGAAAGTTTCAACAGACTAAGATTGTATCTCACTGGACTATGTCCATTTCAATGTAATCTCAGGAGGATTATCCATCGGACTGAGTTTATGACTCCAGGAGATAATTCATCAGACTGGGTCCATTTTCAATTCATACTTTCTTAAGCCTTTCAAATTCAACAGACTTTTCTTTCTTTTCAACTTCTTACCTTTCTTTCTTTTCCAACTTCTGATTTTACCTTTCAAATTATGCCTTTCCTTTTCGTTTCAAATTATGCCTTCATTTCCTTTTCCAACTTCTACTTTCATTGAC
Organism: Nicotiana noctiflora; assembly: GCA_032618575.1. Classification (NCBI taxonomy): domain Eukaryota; kingdom Viridiplantae; phylum Streptophyta; class Magnoliopsida; order Solanales; family Solanaceae; genus Nicotiana; species Nicotiana noctiflora. The sequence continues at coordinate 38,902 of JASVEL010014152.1, forward strand.
TTCGGCCTTCCTTTTGTTTTCACATTTCATTATCTCTTTATCTTAGGTGAAAAATTCATCAGACCAAGACTTTTATCTTGGGAGAAAGATTCAACAGACTAAGATTGTTTCTTATTGGACTATGTCCATTTCAATGTAATCTCAGGAGGATTATCCATCGGACTCAGTTTATGACTCCAGGAGATAACTCTTCGGACTGGGTCTATTCATTTGCATGGTCTCGGGAGGATTATCCATCGGACTGAGTTTATGACTCCAGGAGATAACTCATCAGACTGGGTCCATTTGCAATTCAGACTTCCTTAAGTCTTTCACATTCAACAAACTTTTCTTTCTTTTCCGGCTTTTGCCCTTTCTTTCTTTTCCAACTTCTGCTTTCATTGGCTTCTGCCTTCCTTTTGTTTTCACATTGCATTATTTCGTTTCATCTTAGGTGAAAAATTCATCAGACCAAGACTTCTATCTTGGGAGAAAGATTCAACGGACTAAGATTTTATCCAATTCATCTTAGGTGAAAAATTCATCGGACTAAGACTTTTGTCTTAGGAGAAAGTTTCAACAGACTAAGATTGTATCATTCTCCGATACTTGCTTCATTCACCTTTCAACTTGCCTTATTCATCTTCAAAAACAATTGTATTCACCTTCATGCTCTTCGGATGACTATCCGATGACAGAAAATTTTTCTTGCCCCAGTTTGACAATATCTTTTGCTCCTGTTTCAAAGAAAAGAAAACTCTATTAGTTTAAAATGCGGTGGTTGGTTGTGGCCTTGAACTTTCCGCTTGAATGCTTGGCCTGTTCACCGACTATCCATTTTCACTTCTTCTTTGTTCAAAATCCGCCTCTCTTTAGGCATGTATGTTCTTCCATTCTTGACGGATCCCACAATTCCGATCTTGAAGTCTATGATTTCTTCAATGATTTCATTGGACAACCTTGGGGTGTTTCTTGACTGGCTCTTTCTTTTGTCAGGATACACTCCCCTATTTCCATTTGTTATATTTTCTCGAATTGGCACTTTGCCGACCTTTGCGTCTTGTACGCACCCCAAACATTTTTATTGTTGCCCGCTCCATTGCGCATGTTGCTCTTTTGGCTTAAAGCACTGGCCTTGTCTTTTCCTGACTTACGACAATTGTCGTGTTGGCCAAATCCCATCCTGTGCAATTGGAAAGCTTGGTGGCAAATTTTGAAATCATTTCTATACTTGTTATGACCCAACAGACTCACTAAGATGGAGGGTAAAACAAGGTACAAAGGATAGAAAGAAAGGAAAACATAATTCCTAACAAGAAACCTACGGAAGAATGACCTATCGGATTTTGAATACCGACTCTAGCGACCTTGACATGCACTTTTGGCCTTCTCTGTATAGCAAATTTGATGTTCAACTCTTGTTGCAAGCTCTGCTGTGAAATCGGTCTTCAACACTTCATTTCTTCGATCTGATCCTTAGTCGACTTGTAGTGCCCATAGGGTTTTCACCATCAAGCCTTTCTCATTTGCTCTTTCTTTCTCTCGACTCACCATCGCCTTACGGTGCCCGTGCGGGTTTTCACCGATAAGACTCTCTCATTTTGATTTCTCTCATCTTGGAGTCTCGTGGTGGTTCTCATCATCTTGAATTCTTCATTCTCCTTTGTTCGGACTGGAGTGTTGCCCTTGATGTGATTCACCTTTGCTCGTTTGACTCGGCATTTCTTGACAATTGGTCGGAAGGTCTTCCTTTGGACCGTAATGCATGCTTTTGGATGGGGTTTAGAAAGAAAGGATATAAAAGGCTCAAATTATTTTAACCGTGGGTTAAATATTTACAACTTCCGGAATCTTATTTATTCAACAACCATAACTTTTGCCCCAGTTTCCTTCTTGGGGGATTTTTTGGATTTTTCCTTTATTGTGACTGAACCTCAGTGAGGCTGCCTACGTACCCTTTCGGGATCAAGTCAAACGTAGTTTAGACTACGTCATTAATTAATGAATTTCTTTTGACTTTTTCCCGATTTTCTTTCTTGTATTGCATTTTTCTTTTTTTTTTCTTTTTTTTTCTTTTCTTTTTTTTTTCTTTTCTTTTGTTTCTCCATTTGATTTCCCCGCTCAATCCTCAATTTTTGTTGTTGATTCCGGAAGAGGGATATGAAAGAAAATATAATATGGCTCAAAGGGGTAGCAATGGACGAAGTGTTTGGATAGCCGAATAAAATGCCTTCGTCATTCCAATCTTCAAAACCTACCAAGTACAAACTACACAGTTAAACACCTTTGATTGATTCACATATTTGCCTTGATGACTCTCAGTGCCATTGGGCAACAATCCCGATACCACGAATGGTTCCTTTAACCTTGGGGTACTCTTGCCTTTGGCTTTAAACCGATGAAGCATGATGCATTTCCAAGGCATTTCTTTATGTTCTATTTTCCCACGGTATTCACTTGATTCAGGTTTCACAGTATTCCAATATATTTCATTTCTTGCGAGTATCATTACATCTTCAACATTGCTTCATTGTTAAATTGACTTTTAAAATCAAGCCGAGAATTATGTGCATGTCATGTCACTAAAATCAGTATGAAAAGAACTGTAAAGTGATTAGAAATGGAATGACTAGAAATGACGGAAACGGAGAGTTGTATTAAACTGATGGATTGAAACAACAAAACGAACAACAAAACTAACAGACTAGACTAGAATTACAAACCTAGACAGCACTAAACAAATTTATTACTAAACAAAGCAAAGTGGAAAGATAGAAGGGTTTTGACTCTCAAGACAACGTCCGAATTACAACCCTGAAATAACCCGGGCAAAAGAGATGACACCAAAATATACTACCAAAACTCCAAGAGACGGAGCGCCTTCCCAATTGACAAGCATGGCATCCTAGCCACTGAATTCTGCATTAATGTTGCCAAGATCACTTTCTGTTTCAATATCTTCAACTTCAATTGACGATTTCCCAAGAAGATTTTCATCACCACATCACCGGGCATCATTCCCACAAAATGTGCTCCGTTATATGCAAGTAAAGGATTATGTGCAATGTTTTGGATGCCCCTGCCTTGGACCACAATTATTCCTTCCTGAATCATTCTTTCTATCTCTATTTTCAAATCCCGACAACTTTCAACATCGTGCCCCGGGGCATTGGAGTGGTATTCACACCTTTTGGATGAGTCAAAACTTCTCGCACGTCGGTCCACCCGATTTGGAGGGATGGGTGCAATCACGCCACGTCGTTTTAGCTTCTCAAACAAGCTTGCATAGGACTCTCCGATTGGTGTAAAATTATCTTTCAACTTCTGTTCCTTTCCATACCCCTGGCTTGGATGTGGGTTATAAGGTATTTGAAAATTTTGCGGAGGCTGGTAAAGATTTTGTGATGTTCGGGCTCGCTTTCTTGGGTGTTTTGAGGATTGAGCAACATATTGGACTGGATCAACAGAGTATGGAGGGTTCTGAGGCGGGTAGTAATGCTTAAGAGGGTCATGGAAAACTTGATGAGGTTGTGTATACCTTTGAGATGTTCTCATAGGACCTCTTCTCGACCCTGATGTCATCATGACTTCGTCATCCCTCCTATTCACATCACTGAATTCACTTTGGACATCCTGAGCCGCATTTTTGAGAGCTGCTTGACTTATAATTTTGCCCTGTCTTAAGACCATCTTCCACCATTTCTCCCATTTTGATTATTTCTTCAAAGGAGCGACCAACTGCAGATATCATGTTTTGAAAGTAATCCGGCTCTTGAGCTTGAAGGAAAACAGTGGCCAACTCGTGATCATTCATGGGTGGCTTAGCTCTTGCTGCCTGCTCTCTCCATTTGATGGCATATTCCCTGAAACTTTCAGTTGGTTTCTTTTTCAGTTTAGAAAGGGAAATGCGGTTTGGGGTGACGTCAATATTGTATTGAAACTGTTTGATAAAGGCTCGTGCCAAATCATCCCAGACGTGCCAACCAGATGCGTCCTGATCCCAAAACCATTCAGATTCTACTCCCGAGAGGCTTTCCCCAAAATAAGCCATAAGCAATTCTTCTTTTCTTCCCACACCTCTCGATTGGTTGCAATACCTTTTCAGGTAGGCTATGGGATTTCCGCGTCCATCATACTTTTCCAATTTGGGAACCTTGAAACCAGGCGGCAAGTGGACATCGGGGAACATACAAAGATCTCTGAAGGCAACACTCTTTTGACCTGCCATTTCTTGCATGTTTTTCAGCCGATGTTCTAATCTCTTCAATCTTTGGGCCATTTCTTCCTATACATTCTTTCGGGTAAGCTTCTCAACATTTGCAGGAAGGTCAAACGAGTACGAGTGGTACTCGGGAGAGTGATACTGTTCTTGTTGTATAGCAGATTGTGGCTCATGAGAAGGCTGTCCTTGGCCATTGGCCCGCATTTTGGTCATTTGTTGTTTCAATGCTCTGTTTTCCTCAACCACGGTAGACCCTTGTTGAATTTTCTGACCCTGAGTCTCTTGAGCACTCGTAACAAGCTTCGATGTCGGTTATCATTTTCCTTGAATCTTGTTTAACACAACCAACCACCTCAACTTTCTGGATCAACAAAACGAAACCACCGGGTTAGCGTTAAGGTATTCCACTAATTGATTTCCTTTGCTTTTTTTTCCTGCTATTTTCTTTTCTTTTTCCCTTTTTATGGTTTTTTTTTCATTTTCTCTTTTTTTTTCTTTTGTAGCTTTTTTTTTCATTTTATTTTTTTTTGGTTATGGAAATGGTCGAATCCTATGTGGATTGCCTACGTATCATGACCCGGCATGAATCAGACCGAGCGTAGTTCTTGCAAATTAATGCAAGAAATAAAGAGATGTTTATTTGATTATTATTTTTTGAATTTTTTTTTGATTTTTTTTTCTTTGAAGGAAAATTATAGAAGCCGACTCCAACTACAAACTTGTGTAGGAGATTTCTACAAGAATAAGAATATTTTTGGTGTCAATTATGACTATTTCTACAAAATTGGCCACATAATGGCTTATTTGGCAAAATGACTATTTTTGCAAAATTTATTTATGAAAGATAAATTTGAAAATTTTTTTTATCCTGTGGCTCATGGGGCATCGTTCGGCATCACCATAAACCAACACAAGACTATTTTTCATAATGTGGCCATGTAATGGCTTATTTAGACAAAGTGGCTCTTTTTGCAAAAATTTATTTAAGAAGATGCAAATTCAAAATTTTTATCCCGGGGCCTATGGGGCATCATTCAGCACCGACACGGCCAACACAAGACTGAGGAATTAAAAATGCAGAAATGTGGCTGTTTCAGCAAAATTCCTGGCCATGTAATGGCTTATTTGATAAAGTGGTTATTTTTGTAAAGTTGAGTGATGACTCAAAACTTGATTTTGCGGATACGGCCTTTCGACATTTCCGCGAAGGAATATTTCAAGGCTATGCCCGCAAATTATTTAAAATGACTCAAAGTGGCTATTCTTGCAAAAACGGCCTTCCGGCGTCCTTTGAGGGACATTCAGCTTATTTTAAGCAAGAATAACATCACCCGACTTATTTATAACAAAATCAAAAATTCGACATTTTTTGGTTATTTTTGCAAACGGGGTGTGAACCCGGACTTGATTTTGCGGCTATGGCCTTGCAACATTTCCACAAGGAATATTTCAAGGTCGTGCCCGCAAATTATTAAAAATAATTCAAAGTGGCTATTTTTGCAAAAAAACAGCCTTCCGGTGTCCTTTCGGAACATTCGGCTATTTTCAAAAACAGCGTCACTTCGATTTATTGAAAACTAAAATTCGACATTTTTTTTTGATTTTTTAAAAGGGGTGGTTGGACCCGATGAGGGTTGCCTACGTATCCCACCTAATGGCGAGAATCAAACCTGCGTAGTTCGGTCAGATTATTTTATGACCAATTATTTCAACAAAAGTGTTCTACCTATTTTTTCAAATTTTCTTTTCAAGCATTCGACAGCGTTTCGTCGACATTTCGATATTTTTTCTATTCTAAAATTTTCCTCTCTTTTTGTTTTTCAGGAATTTAACCAATAATAATCTAGAACAAATAAATGCAATATATAACATGCTCGGTCTTTTATTACCGGGTCACCTGTCCTAGACGGACCCAACCCCTGTGTTGAGTCCCCTAAGTCAAATATGATGCAAATAAACGTCCTAAATCTAGGTTCAATATCCTGAAGTTTCATCGGTACTAGACCGTGTACCCGAGCGGACAACTCGGATCGAGGAGGGGCTACGTACCGGTGACCCGCGGAGTCAATCGGCTTTGTAACTTATCCGGCCTCTTTTTCTTATTTTTGGTATTGACACTAACGGAAAGGGGAGTCTCAACCAGTAAGCACATCCCCGGAGATAAGAAAAGAAGGGTTTTCGGTACAGTTTTATATATACAGTTCACGCAATATCAAAGCGGTAAACATGTAGCACATTAATCAAAATATATAATGAAATCGGATATAAGCAAAAACAGCAATTTAACTGAGCTCGAATTCTTAAACCCTGAACCGAAGTTCTGGGTCGATCATCCCCAGCAGAGTCGCCAGAGCTGTCACACCTCCTTTTTCACACATAATACGTGTAAACGTAATGTGCCACCGTTCAAATACCCGAAACGAATATACTAGCATAGAGGAAGGAGTTTTTTCAATTAAAGGACAATCGGTTTGGGATTTTGTTGTAATTATTCAAAGTCGCCACTTGGGAAAATAATGGTGTCCCAAGTCACCGGTTTAATCCCAAACCGAGGAAATTTATGACTCGGTAATACAGTCTGCGAAACTAGAAACCTGGATAAGGAATTCTGTTAACCCGGGAGAAGGTGTTAGGCACTCCCGGATTCCGTGGTTTTAGCACGGTCGCTCAACTGCAATTTTTCTTTTATCTGATTTCTTTATATATTTTAACTATGTGCTTTTAATGCTCCGCTTTTTATTTTTAGAAGAATTGCGACGTCACGAAAACACATTTCGAGTCACACCGCAACCAGTACGCCTGTGACTTTAATGTATTTCAGTTTCGCCGAGAGTAAGATTTGGGTCACATAAATGCGCACCCGTATTTAGGAAAGTAATTTATTTACAAATCGTGCCTAAAGGTTCTATCGTCTTTATTAACTTTGGGAAAGACCGTAAAATTCGCTAAACGGTCTTCCCAAGTCTAAATTTTTACAACTAATTTGAGGGCCCCGCAATTGTGATTATTGGTTTAGCGTGGCTGTATCACGCCTTCTTCTTTTGGACTTGAGCATTACATATCCGATAAACATGCTCAGCAAGCAGATGAGTGTCATCCCAGCAAAAGATGAATCCCTAATAGTAGACACTCCTCAAATTCACTCAACTCAACAGAGGAGAACATGTAGCTTCACGAAATTCAAACTCGCTTTAAAATAGCAATACAACAGCTACAACCACAAACATCATACCCAAACAAAATGAAGGAGATTAGAAGTAACCTGAAATTAGCTTTCCGATTAGTTGAGATGCGGCAATTACACGAATTGAAACAAAGCAACTATTACAGTCCGAAATTGATATCACTTCAAACAAAATCAGTGAAAGTCGAACCGGAAAACCAACGGATAATACCTCAACACCTCCGGCAACCTCGATTTTGGAAATTATCGATATGATTAACGATTCCATACGACTTCTAGAGTTTTTTCCCGGTCATGAAATCAGAATTCAAAATTCTGATCAGAAAGCCACGGGAAAAGAGAAACTAAATCTCGTCTAATTCCGAAACTATTTTATACATAAATCCAATCGCCACGTTGAACAGAGAGCAGCAAAAACAGAGGAAACCTGTGATCACTCCGATCAATCGTCTCTGCCGGAAAACGTTCGAGAAATGGAGTCACTTTTTCGGAGCAAAAGTTAACGTCAAATGTGAACGCGTAATGCGATAGCCGATACCACTCTTGGTCTTGGAGCGCTGCACTGAATCCAAATAGAAATCTAAAGTTATATGTACTTGAACAAAAACAGGAACACCAATCTTCACTCTCTCTTTTTAAGAATATAAAATTAAAAGTTGGAGAGAGTGAGATCTGGGGTAGTGTTGTGGTGTTTGTATTGTATTGATTTTTTGGGTGGCGGCTTGGGTCTTCTTCTGATGATAGCTGCGCCCCTGCCAGCCTTTCTTCTGTGTGTGCGTTCTTTTTTTTCAGCCATGGAGAAGAATGAGATGGGTATCTTCTGTAGAGAATGGGCTAGGGTTGTTTGGGTTTATTTGGGTTTGGGTCATGGGAAATTTGGGCTTGGGATTTTGGGGTATTTTTTAGCCCGAATCAAATCTCTCTTTACTCTTATTTTCTCACATTTGTATTGTATTTTCACTTGGTATTTGTATTTTTTTTCTATTTTGTAATTATTTTAAAAATTAAACTAATTACCTCTTTTTTTGACAATTTTCAATTTAAAAGTTAACTAATTTTTTGATTTTTTTCTTTAATTTGTTAGAAAATGAATTAACTTCCTAAGAATGCAATTTTTTTTGTATTTTCATTTATCACACGCAAATAACACGCAAACAAATAATCACAAAATTCACACAAAATTATAAAAATAGTGAAAAATCATTTATTTTGAATTTTATAGGAATAACTCATGTGTAGGGTAAAAATCACGTGCTCACAAGTAGAAAAACACTTCTAATGGGATCATGATTGTGTAGCCAAATAATGGCTATTTATAAATGTAATTGCATGTAAATTTATTATGCATGGCAAGAAATTGGATGATCAAGTTTGCTACTTGGCATAGCCTGACAGTTGTCCAAATCGTTTAAAATATTGCCACACTTCTTACAGTTGGTAAGACGGGGTTGTTGACCACTCTTCGCCTAAAAAATTATAATAAGTAAAATATTACTTATTATTTATTAAGAATAGATTTTGAACATTCTCACATAGTCCAGTGGCAAAGGGTATTCATATTATTAAATTTTCTAGGTTTCCAGTGGCTAGTAAGTGGTAACACAAAATATATATATATATATATATATATATATATATATATATATATATATATATATATACTTTTACGTGTAATTCTCCATGCTAATATGGTATATATGATTGTTATCTTCTCTTTTCTTTGTTCCTTTTTTAAAATTTCTCCAATGTCTCTGCTCAGATACATCCTATAAGTTGAAACTACTAAAGCTTCATATTATTTGACCGAGTAAACAGTCAACCGAAATTTGCACATACTTATCTTTAATCATAAGAATAATACTAAGATAACAAATAAACATTAATTACAGGAAAATTGTTACGTGTAACCCATTTTCAGGGTTTTTAACACCAACTCTCTTTTAAAACTTTTGTTTAATGAAGTCAACCCACTAGGTTGTTGTTCCTATAGAAATAAAAAAGAAAGGGTAAGAAGAAAATTATCTTTAAACCGGAGTTATATCATGATCATTTGCCAAGTCTGTGATTAACAAAATTTAGTTTATTGTGCCCATTGTACAATTCCTTAAACAATATACTTTCGGTGGTCTTTAGTTTATTGTTCCCGATAGGTTTATACCTATGTGAGTACTCATAGAATTATTACTGTCTTTTATTTATTGTTGCTTTGTTTACTTTGTTTACTTTGCCCTTTTATTTATCAGTTTTTTTTGGGGTTTATTCTGGAGTCACTAATGTTTTTTTTTCTTTTTGTTTTGTTATTAAAGAATAGTGTTGTATATTATACTATTCATTTTTGAGCTTCTTTGCCTCTCTGCTCTATCGGGTAAGAGTAAGGCCTGCGTATATATTATCCTTTCCAGACCGCACTATGTGAGACTATACTGGATAGTTATTGTTGTATTTTTGAGCTTCTTGTAGTATCATTTGCAGGACTATTGTAGATCTGAGAATTACTATTACCATTTATTTCATTTACAAGCCAACTTGCTACATTAGTTAGCTATTGTTGTTGTTGTTTGTTTTAAAAAGAGAAAAAGAGAATTTAGTCAAAACTCCTTATTGTTAATGCTATTAAATGATTTTCTGTCAAAAATTTAAAGAACAATTTAGTAATACTTCTTGTTGTTGTTTACTACGTATTTTTTATTGACTGGAATTTAATCCCCACTTGGTTTGGCTATCCACCAACCGTAATTTCCAAGGACCGAGGTGCTTAAATTGCGCTATACAATAGGGTTTTCAAGCTCAAAACAAAGAGAAAATAATATGGTGTATTTGATATTTTATTTTATTAATGAGGTCAATTTCCTTAATTAGAATAGCTGTATGAATGATGAGCTTAAAGTTTTTCTGAAAAGAAAAAAAGCTTATGAGACTCTTTTGTCTCGGTTTTTCTTTAACCCCTTTTCTCATATTATTATTTCATGTATTTAGAAGACAAGGCACCACTGCGACATGTATTTTACCCGATCACTATACTGACTTGTTATTGAAGGTTATTTGCCTTAATTTTTTCCAGATATAAATTTAACTTATTATCAGTAATTATTAATAATTATATTTTAAATGACCAGAAAAAAATTAAATATTATATTTATTTTAATTTGTTTGACCTAACTTATAAGAGCAAAGAACAAAATGTATGGAAGGTTGTACGAGTGGGCTGTTATCTGATTTACTACTGCATACAACTTGTATAGAAATATTTCAATACCCAACGAACAACTCAAACCAGGTCGTTTTGTTTTCGAATGATTGAAGAGAATAAATTAAAGCACCATTTTTTTTTAAAGAAATCAATGCTAAATTAAATCTATATTTTTCTTCTTTTTTTTTCTCTTGACAGCAAGCGTTCACACATCGTTTTGATCTAAGTTATTGACTCGAAGATAACATATGAATCTACATTGATCATAGTGTTGGTTAAATGATTAAAAAAGCAGACCACATATACTCTTCTTTAATAAAAGGACTTTTATCCTAGAAAAAGCACAATGATATGATTCCATTATTACATAAAGAAAGAGAGAAATTTAAAGAAGTAGCTTTCAGTTGTATAATGTTCTGCGTGTTGTGAAAATTTTGTAGGATTGTGTACCTTTATTTTTTTTTATAAATGTGGACATGCATGCAATTCAATTATAAATTCATATCCTATACGTAAAGCAAATCAGCATCGAATTATTGATAGTTTTTTTTTATGTAAAGAATTACACATAGGCCACATGAATAAAGTAGATATTAAGTGAAAGGATTAGTACTGTACTTTATATTGAAGATTATCACAAGCATTGATATAGAATTAATTCCTCCGATCCAAAATAAGTGATTTTCTTTGGATGTTTTCACACATATTAAGAAAGTTACCTTTTAGCATTAATTAACAATAAAATTGACCATTTTAACCTTACTATCTCACATAAACACTCGTAACACATATTCCAATACTATTTACTTCAAGGACAATGTGGGAAAAACATCATTAAGTCATTTTTGAAATTCGAAAAAATCACTTATTTTGAAAAAAAAAAACTAAAAAATTATTTATTTTGAACCGGAGGGAGTATTGATTTTCTCATGTTTCTATTATTCCCATTGCCCAAAAGTTTCTACTCCATTATGTATTGAGAAAAGCGTTTACCTAATTATTTAAATGACGAAATACATGACTACTCTTATTCTTAACTAGTTTTCTTAATTCAAGGTTGCAGAGTATTTAATTATTTACAGTGCCTATAATTCAAAGTACTGCTCCTAATTGTTAGTAGTTTATATCCCAGCTTATTTGTCACTTTCGCCTGGTCATTTAGCCAATTTTCATGTTAAAATATGAAAAAATAAGATATTTAAAAATATTGATGAAATATAGTACACTCAGACCTATTTATAGCAGCACCCCTATATAACAAATTATTAATTACAAAGTCAAATTTTTCTAAAAACTAATTTTAATATAATGTTATAATAAATATATTCTATATTACATAGTAGGGAGTGTACCTAGTGCGTACAAAGTGTTCATCCGAAGGGCAGAGGCTGTAGCGGCTGCGGATTTTTCTTGGGTTTCAAAAAAAAAAAAAAATATAACCACAACAACAAAATTGAAATAAACAAGGTTGATATAAAAAGATTTAACTGTATTAAACTTAAAAAATAATAAGAATTTACTCAAACAATTAACTCTAAAAAAGTGAAACGTGAAAACTATTTTGAAACAGATGGAGCATATCTCTATGTGGTCAAATATTTGAAGAGCATTTGTATACTAGCTAGCAATGAAATGGAATGTTATTGGTAGAGACTAGAGAACGGGATAAAAGAAAACATAAATAGAAAACTACGCTTGAAGAAGAAAAGCTGAGTTGCGCTCTAGTCAAAGTACCACCGGCCAATCATGGAATATTGTGCTTTATTGGAAATCTCATACTTCAATTTGTCGTAACAATGTTTACCCGTAAAAGGGTACATTTAAGTTTATACCTGATTTTTAAAAAGTAAATTAATTTATCCTGAAATAATAAAATAATCGAAGAATTAAGCAATATTTAGCCTTAAAATATAGACAAAACGGTAGAAGTGACAGTTCTGGGAACAAAGTTTCCAGGCACAACAACAAGGAGATCAAAAAGCTAGAAAGTAAGATTGTATTAAACTTTGTAAAGAATATATAGTGTATATTTGCTAGTACATTGATTATTGAGCTCACTATTTAGAGTTATGTCTAGAAAACAAGGTTCTAGAATCATGTCCTTCTTTAATATCAATTACGAGGGTCATTGATGAAGGTGTAACGGCTACATAAATGTCAAATTCCCTGCAACGGACCACCGCTCTTGATGTCATGGAATATTCTTCATTAATGTTACTAGGTGCAGAGTATTTATCACACTTGTATGAACGTTATTCTTTCTGGTGACAAGCGAAACAAGTTTGATCTTTGGCCATCCCCGTCTTGGGTTCCACGTATCCTACTTTTTGGACGGGCACGTGTCATAGCATATTTTACTTTATACAGATAGTCCATATGCTTTCTAGTGACGTAAATTTGTGTTACCGAAAAGTTGATAGAAATACTCTTTTGGCGGTAATTACTATGATTTCCTGTGAAGGCGTCTGACGTTGATTAGACGCACGTCTCTCCACATTTATTGTTCCAAAACACGCGTCGTCTCACGATTCATCACAACTTATACAGATTGTCGAGGTAATCATGGCCATGAATATTTTGCCGCCAAATTTTTTGCTTATATGCATCAACCTTCTCTCTTACACTTCATAATTTTCCAATAAGCTTTTGTTTGCACCTTTGTTCTCCACCTTTTCTCAACTTTATTCAAACAAAAACCTTCTCCTTCCTCCATACAATGGCTCCTTCCTTAAAACGCATCGGTTCTTCAAAGAAAAAAAATAAAGCCGAGGACATTGTTCCAGCAACGGTGGGCTCCATCATCCATTCAAGTCTTATTACCACAACAGACTTCGAAGAGAAACTCCCTACCGCTAATCCTCGTACATGGGACGTTAGTAGGTGCCCTTCTTTCATCTGTCCTTCAAGCATTCATGTTGTGAAGGAAATACTGTCATTGCCATAAGTTGGATATTATTGCTCCAGATCTATCGGAGCGAGTGACCCTTCTCAAGGAGGATTTTACATATTTTTACACTTATCCCTTTACTTTGGATGTGTTTTCTTTGAGCGAAAAGCTCGATTCTGTGATTGCGGAGTTTCGCCTCCGCCACCAAATACGTTTGGCACAAGTAAGTCCTTATGTGTGGAGGACGGTTGCTTGCCTTCGACGTTTGTGCCAGGAGACTGGAGAAGAGATAACTTTAGCTTATATGATGAATCTCTATTCTCCCAAGATCTTCCGCAGAGGAATGGTAAACCCCTGGCCATCTCGTCTTGGGTTTCACGTGTCCTTTTTGAACGGTCACATAACATAGCATATTTTACCCGTACAAGAAATTAATTATTCTTGTACCTTGCATGACTTCTAAATTTGCTTTTGACACATATTGATGTTACTCGTGTACAATCCATATCTTTCTCTCGAAAAATTCTAACATAATTTCCATCGAGTTAATTTAACAAGTGTAGTAGATTAGAATTTTAGGTCAATAATAAGTGACCAATTTATATTTTTATTTTGGTTCAAAATAAGTGTCTATTTATATAATTAAAAAAAAAATTAATTAATTTTTTCAAAATTACTCTTATGTACGTATCCCTAAAAAGTCTTTTACTCCTCAAATCAAATTATGTTGTGACATTTAATTATGGATATTTTAGTCACACTAACTACTTTTGTCTAGAATTTAGTATTTTTTCTTAATAGGTGTGTCCAAGATAAATTGATCACTTATTGTAGGCCGAAGGAAGTATTTGTTTACCAAATTTCCGGTATATTAAGGAGAACGAGCCAGTGGCTAAATAATACTATATAGTATATGAATAGTTTTATTTATAAACAACGTTTGCCTAAAAATATACTTCGTATTTTCTTGTGACGCAATGTCCATATCAACTTATGCATTAAATTTTAAAGTATATTTTTATAATTACATAAATACTATTGCATGCTAAAAATTATTTAAAAATACTATAGTATGTTTGAAATTGGTGGGGTGAGGGGTCGGGGTAAAGTGTAATTACTAGAAGTGAAAAAAATGGAGAAACAAAAGGTAGTCCTAATGTCGTATGAAGAAGAAGAAGAAACATTATCAAGTAGTCTTTTTCTCGCGTAGTGCTTAGGTCCTAAATTGGAATTTGGAAACAGCAAAAACACACCAACCCTTTCTTCTTCTCTGTAAGCACGGAGAAGTTTCATCCCCGATAATTCAAGGAGATTAACAGCCACTCAATTTTGCCTCTAATTACAGGTAATATTAGCGGGGGAAAAGAAGTGCTTTTATAATATGATCCAATTACTTGTTTTTGCTAGTCTTAGTTGGGTTCTCGGGTCCTGAGGTCATAGACCCAGTTGAATTTGTCTTCTTCTTTTACCTTAATTTAAGAGGATTTTTATTGGGTTAACTCGATTTAGGTTAATTAAGCCTGAAAGTGAAAGATATCATCTTTTTTGCCTTACCTGCTGATCATTATGAATTTGTTAGGTTGCTTTTTTCTTCTTCTTTTTTTTCGTTGTAGTGAAATTCATTGGTTGCAATTTATTTTCCACTACTCTGCTGGGTTTTGTGTTTTAATTAGATTAGCTTGCGGGTTATCCTAATTTCATCCTGGGAAAATATTATAAGCCTATTCCAAGATTCCTAGATAAATTGGCTAAGGAATAGAAACGGCTTTTTTTTTTTTTAATGTTTGTGATGATGAGTAGGATTTTAACATGTTTATGTCAAAATAATGATGTACATTGGAGGAAGAAGATTGCTACTTGCTAGTGTTTTATAAAAGGAAAATAGAAGAAAGTACTAAAAGAACGACAATGATTCTTCCACACACTAGGGTAGATGTATCACATTTATTCTGTTTTGAAATATTCATGTATTTTCCACAGGTATTCATTCAAATATTCACATATAACTATTGAAGTTTAGAGTCTTCCCAAGTCACTGTCTAGCTTCAAACTATTAGCGCTTTTGTGCAGTACTCTTTTTGGCTTGAGTTATCTTTTTATTTAGAGTCATTCAAGACTAAGGTTTGCACTGAAAATTTGAAATGTCTTCTCATTGAGATACTTCCCGTTTCTCATCAAAGTCAATCTTGCTGTTCAAACTGTGAAGTCTTCTCTTAGGATTTCTAAAGCTAGATAGAGTTCTCGTAGGATTCTTCTCTGAGGTTTCTCATTGAAATATCTTATAAAACTTGTAAAAATGACAGTCTCATTGGAGGAATTTTCCCTGTAATATGACCACTCAATTTTTGTTAATTGCTACTAGAGAGAGTTCTGGTCAAAATATTGACTTTAACTTGCAGTTGTTAGTATAGGTTTATTCAACGTGGAATTTCGATATTTTGCCTGCATGTCTGGCATTATAGCATGTCTAGTCTTTAGAATTGACAAATGAATTTCCTTTCTAAGATTTGAAAAAACTAAAGTCTGAGGCCATTGTGGTTTGAATCTAGAAAATTGACTTTCTTATAACAAAGATCCGAATGATATGTCCCTCCATTATTGACGCAATACCTATTTTCTTGTAGGTCATTGTTTTAAGTATACACAGGGATATTTCTATTACATGTCAGAGAATATTGGTTGCTTTGATATAGGATATCATATGATTTGTGGATGCTTTAGTAACAAGCTGTGATAGCTTCCGAGCCCTTCTTGATTTTCTACATCCAACCAGAAATATGATAAAGTGACTGGACTATCAGTTCTCATAACTTACAAATTTTCTTGTAATTCTTATCCTACATTCTTCTTGTCATGCTTGGAGACTTACTGCATGGCTGGGCTTAACCATCGTCCTCTAGATGGGCTATACGTAAAGCTTTATTTTCTGTATTAAAGAATAAAACCGGTGATAATAGACCAGATAGACGATAACATATTTTGGGTGAAAGAAAAAACTCAAAAACAGTGTCACCTTGGTATTGTATGCTCGCATCTTTAAGTAGTAGATCATGAAATTGTCTTGCTCAAGTAAGACTTTAAAATGTATGGATAAGGTAGAACAAATGAAGGACAAAACTTTAGACATGGGATAGATTTTTCAACATGCCCTGAATTTGCAAAGTTTTGTATAACGAGAAAAAATGCGAATTGTGGTGTCCTTTTTAATTTTTCCCCACTATGATATATTGATAACTTTGAGAATATTAGAAATTGATAAAACTGGTAAGCGATTTTTGAAGTATGTTACCTGGGATTCATTAATTCTTATGTTTGGAAGCATAGGTTCATCTGTGCTGTTCTCTAACTGTGATACTCCCCCCCCCCCCAAACCCACCCAAAAAGAAAAAAAAAAATTAGTAGATG
Source organism: Nicotiana noctiflora (assembly GCA_032618575.1). NCBI lineage: Eukaryota > Viridiplantae > Streptophyta > Magnoliopsida > Solanales > Solanaceae > Nicotiana > Nicotiana noctiflora. Next base: position 55,769 of record JASVEL010014152.1, read on the forward strand.
ATAGCCTGAACTTAGCGGAATGTTACCACGGACTGCATGCAGGAATTAGTAATTATCTTTTTAGAGTCCTTTTGTTTTCATGTGTAGAATTGGGGGGGGGGGGGGTCGCATGAGTCAGCATGTAGAGACTGAACAAAAGAACCTAAAAACTAAACCAAATTCTGGTTGGATGAGCATTGACCAACTCGGTACTTTTCATGACCTTACATGAACATGGCTGACAGAGCTAACCAAAATGACTTTTCTTTTAGCAATTGTTGCTGATCTTTGGAAGTTGGATTCTAATTATTCTTGCGGTTTATAATTATAACCATTGCAGCTCTCTTCAACTTGCTCCCTTCTGATATAGCTAGTTGTTTATGCTTGCAGATTAAACATAGAGATATGCAAGACCCTAGAGGACTTGAGGAAGCGTCAGCTTCCAAAATGCGAAAAAAGAAAACATCACAACAGAAGGCTCCAGTGCTGCAGAAAGAAGGGAATAAGGCAAAAAGGATACAAGATTATCATGCACTGCCAGTTCAAAATGGACTAAAACCCACCAAAAGAGTACCATCAAATGAAATGTCCCCATTATTCCAACATACCGACAAATCAACACCTGAATTCTTGCCAGATGCTTCCACTTCCGGAAATGAATATCGGGCATTGAGGAGAAAGTATTTATTGCTGGAGGAGGAAAGTTTTGCTCTTGGTAAAGAATTGAGTGAAGCCGAAGATGAGATTAAGGCCCTTGAAGATGAGAAGCTAACACTCCTTGATGAACTTGTTGTATTGGAAGGCCTGGTTGATCCTTCAGACGTTCAATCCCAAGGCCAGCGATTATGATGGTTTAAATGGGTGTATCAGTAAATTGGGGATATAGATACGGAATTGTGTACAACTTTCCAAGTTCTGTTAGCATAAAATTGAGATGTCATTTGATAGTGGAGATTGTAGCAATACCTTATATAATATTGATTGGACGTTTATTACACGAATACCACTGCATTCAATGTCTAAAGTTCCTCCCAACCCCTCCTTAATCTTATTTTCAAGTTTTATTTCTGTATCAGACACTGTTCAAGTTCTCTTACTCAAACTGCAGTGGAGTCTGGCATGTTGGATCAGTTGAAAGACTCTGACTTGTACTTAACCAAGTTTGAGAAGAAAATTGCTTTTTGTTTGTTTTTTGGTTTTAATACTACCAACATTATAAGATATTCCATTAAAGAATGAACTAGAAGCAAAGACACGGAGAGATGCCAATCCATAATGTAAAATTACAAGACAATTAAATGAATTTGCAGTATGATGCCTGTCAAGGAGCTATAAAGTTAATAAGGTAGCTAGGTAGCAAGGACAAACTCAAAACTAGTGATAAATGGAATAAAGAATTACTGTATTCATATTCTAAAACTAATTACAAGTATTCTATTAAGAATTTTGTGTTGATTTCAAGGGATTATCAAGAGTGATGCTGAATTCTTGCTGCTGCAACCATTTTCAACAGCTACTTTGTGCAGTATATGTTACCTTTTACCCCAATAAATAGCACTTGACCTCAACTATACCATCATACCCATGTTGGAATGTGCCACTCTGACAACAAGTGGAGATGTTACCCATGTTCTTTTGTTCCTCCATGTCAAAGAACCAAATACATATCCCTGTGTTGGTGCAGCCACCTTGAAGTTCACTGTAAAATTCATCTTCTGGTAATATCTAGTGAAGGCTAATCTTCGGGGAAACACAGTGACATTGACACCCGTAGGTGCAAAGACAATGGCCTTGTAAATGCTTCTTGCTTTTCCCACGTTAGTAACAGTTCGAGTTACTGAATATGTGCTTCTAAGGTTTGGTACTGTGATGGAGGGATAATTTAGTCCATTTGGTGATGCAAAGGTTTGATCACAGGTGCTGTTGTCCCTTGTAATCAGATGCAGAGATTTCTCATCATAACCAATTGAACAAAGAAATGCTCTGTAATCTGCTGGATGTGCATCGTATATGAGACCAGGATCCAGGACATTTGTGGGGTTAACAAAGCCAGAACCAAAATCAAATGGAGTAGCTCTCTTCCCTTGAGGATCTACTATTATGGGTTTGTGATGCTTATCTGACAGTTTAGCTGCATTAACATTCACGAGAGTATATTATGGGCCGATTCTGAATGCATTGAAGGCTTGAACAAAAGAGTTAGATTATGTAAAAGCATTTATTCTACCTGTTGTCATGATCGCGGATTTAATTGCAGAGGGAGACCAAGATGGATGCACAGCTTTTAACAAGGCAACAACTCCTGTTATGTGGGGGCAAGCCATAGAAGTTCCTGAGAGTACGTTGAAGTTCAACTTAGTAGAAGCTGCTGGAGACCATGCTGCTAGGATGTTTAATCCAGGAGCTGCAATATCAGGCTACAAAGGCAAATCAGCCAGGAAATTACTTGCAATAAAAAGCCAAATCCTCAAATAAGGTAAGAACCAAAGAAAATGCAAAGTAACAAAGAACTAATCCACAACCACATTGATGCAACATACAACTTTGTTGGTCTACATGATAAAGGCAGAGAGAGATCATTGTTGAAAACAAGTGGCAGTTGAAATTAAGTCCCTATATTACTATTTTTAGCGCACAAATTACCTTCAAAATTTCTGGTGTTAGAGAATTAGGACCTCTTGAAGAAAATGCTGCTACTCGAGGAGCAGGTTGAGCTCCCAAAACAGTTTTAGCAGAGAGAATCCTTGCCATGGGGAGGCTGTTAATATAATAAGATGTGAGATTGGGAGGAGATGATAGTTAACAAACATCAAAAAGTCAAGAAGAAGGAAGTGAACCGTGTATTTTTAATGTAAGCTAGGATCTTGTTTCCAATCTTTTTCCCAACAGTTGCTGCAGGAATGACAAAAGGGATGGCCACACCCTTGTCTGCTTCATCTATAAGGATCATCCCAACTCCACCGGCTTCTTTAACTATAATGCTTTTCTCCATCTTTGACTCACTTGAGCTTCCAGCATGTAGGCACACAAGAACCTTCCCTTTGGCCTTAGTTCTATTCAAAGAACTATCTAGGCAATAACTAGTGGAAAAGAGGGAAGGAAAAAGTAATTTAAGATTAATTTCAATGCATACATATCTACATTTAACAAACAGCGAAAGTACCTTATGATTCACCTGGATTGATAGGGAGTGAAGTATCCAGCATAAGCTTCAGAAGCAGGTATGATTCTTGTAGATGTATTCATTTGAGATAAGCTAAGACTTTCACCCTTCCAAATATCCAGTACTTAATTAGAAAAAAGAAATTGTATAATAATAAGTAAACTTGTCGAAAAGTGAGATTGTATAATAATAAGTAAACTTGTCGAAAAGTGAGATTACCTTGAGTCGAACTCCATTTCCTAGTACAATATCAGAAGTAAAATCTCTATCAGTTGAACTGGCTGCAACTGTGATCATCCAAGGAGCTAAATTTGTGGCTGAACCAGTGCTGCCTTCATTTCCAACTGAAGCCACCACAAGTATTCCGCGACTGACAGCATGAAATGACCCCACAGAAATGGCATCATTGAAATAATCTCCTTGGGGAGCATCAGGACCCAAAGATAGAGAAATGACATGAACCCCATCCCTAATTGCATCATCAAATGCAGCCAATAAATCAACATCATAGCAACCAGAACTCCAGCATGTTTTGTAAGCTGCTATCCTGGCCATTGGGACACCACCTCTGGCTCCTCCATTTGCCAAACCTTTGTAATTCATATTAGCTACGTAACGCCCCGCTGCTGTTGAAGCTGTGTGACTCCCATGACCAGAAGTATCCCTAGCAGACTTGTAAAACATGGTCTTCCCATTTTCTTCTTCAGCTTCATAGCCACTCATATAATATCTTGCCCCAATTATTTTCCTACATAAGACAAATCATTATTGCACTTATCATCCAAATAACAAAAGAAGAAATGGTTGGCAAAGAAAAGAAAACCTGTTGCATATTGAGACATTGAATGCTTCCCCTGATTGGCATTGTCCTCTCCATCCAGCTGGCACTGGAGGCATGTTGGTATCACTAAAACTTGGAGACTCAGGCCAAATTCCTGTTTCATTAAACATCTTAAGAGCTTAAACTCAAGTTCTAATTAGCTCGAAAAACAAGGGAAACAGAGGAGCCGGGGACCAGGTTGAGGATAAACTGACAAGGTTGTGAACAGAGAGATAATATTTGCATTGAAACATTTCACTCTAATGGATAGTGGCCATTCCCATAAAGTATACAAACAGTTCAAGAACACTGTCAGGCATAAATGCAACTGGTAAAATAAGGGAAGAGGTGACAAAGATGAACTGGGAGCTAAGAAATTGCAGAAACTTGAGTTTTAAGAAAATCTAAGCAAATATATTCATTCAAAAATGATTGAAACAAGAATTGATTGATGAAAGGAACTACTTTCCCCAGGTTCAGCCATATGTACTCAAATGACAAACTTAGCACTTTTTCAAAGTCATGTTATTGTACTCTTCTTAAGAAAACTAACAGAGACAAGATCCCTTTTAAGTGACAATACATTGAATGAAGGGACCAACACTAACTTGGTTGGTGCATTCCATAATTAAACGATCATATCTTTCACCTAACTAGGAAAAGATTGCTGGAACTTAAAATAATTAAAGCTAAAGGAACAACAGAAATCACCTGTATCAATGAAACCAATGATTACATTAACTTGGTTCTTGGTAGAAAAACCTGGGATTTCCATTGTTTCATCATCACTGAGCCCCATAAAATCCCATGAATGAGTTGTGTGTAGACTCCTCTTAGTATTTGGAAACACAGATACCACTCCAGGCATTTCTGTTTAATTTTAACATCAAAGACAAATTTCTCAGTATTTATTCATATTATATCATTACCTTAAAAGAAAAACATTTGGCAGGGGCTTACTGGATATTTCAGAAGCCTGTGCCTCAGTCAACTTGGCTGCAAAGCCTTTAAAACCATGCCTATAACTATATACATGTGAAGTCTTGGCCTGTTCAACGCTGTAAAGTTACAACTTCAGTTTTTTTGCTAAAAGCAACAATTGTAAAACCCAATGAATCAACTCCAAAAAGGGAAAACCCCTCATAGTTAAAGGTAACAAGAACTAACCTTCCTTTATGAATAGCAGTCAGCATTTGATGGTTTTGCCTCAAAATCTCATCTGGGTGTTCATCATTATCTTTGCTTCCCATATACACCACATATAACTGGAAAAAAAAAATCAAGAACACAACTTTACTAACTATTCACCATTTCAAAACATCATTCAAATATACACCCTCAATAACAGCACATAAAAACCCATCTACAGACTACAAAGCCAAAATTTATTTACCTTGGAAGAAAAGCAGAGGCTAATATCTCCAAGAAAAACAAAAAGAAAGAGTAAAAGAAGAGTCTTTTTTAGAACACCCATCTCCTATTTTGTGGTATGAGGCTAGTAAATGAAATGTGTTATCAATATAAGCAGAAAAAAGATGAGGTTTTTATAGCAGAAACGAGCAGTACTACAAGACAGAGAGAGAGAAAGAATGATTTAAAATAAAGAGGAGAGAGAGAGAGATTATTCAGTGTCACAGGTATACTGTGGTAGACCAATAGAAGTATTTCTGTTACACAAAACTGGTTAATAGTATTAATAAGTGGGTATAGCGTAGAACAGTATCCAAGAATTTGATGGCTCGACAAAAAACAGGCGTCACTTCCAGTCCCATATATTGGAAAAACTCCTCCACTCATACGCAATGCAGAAAAAAATGGCAACGTGAAGACTGGAGAAAAGGGGGTTAGTGGTGAAAATGGTGGTGTTTGCTTTTTAACTGAACCAACCACGAGGTACTCCACTATCTAAGCAGCCACATTAAGTCAGTAGAAGACCGTTAAAAAGATAAAGATATTCCATTCCTGTAATGATATTTGATTTTACTTATGACTATTATTCTAGGTAATCAGTAATATATTTTAGCATAATTATAACAGGTGACTATGTGTTATTTTTTTTTAATCGAACACGTGACCTAGAGATGACGCAAAAATAATTTTAGTGCTTACAAATTATACTCATGCCATATTTTAGTGCTTAGTGTTTATGGATGACACAGGAATGTGGGGAGTAGTGCTACTACTATAATAGCCCCAATTTCTGTTATACAATTTGTATTGCTATAAATTAATAAAATAATAAATTTTCTGAAAAGCAGAAATAGAAAGTTACTAGAACTAGAATGTCAAAACAAATTCCGAAATATTTAGGAATAAATCGAGCTTACTGAATACATAATGTGTTCTTATGGAAATCATTTCCCTTAATTACCCGAGGTTATGAAATATATCCTCCTATAATAGAACGAGTTAACTCAATAGCATATTGCTACCAAAAACTCTGGTGATCGGTGAACAACTCAATGGTCGTAAAACAAATTGGAAAATATTTAGCCAATTTGGCATTATTTCTGAAAAGGTTTGCAACCTTTCAGAACAATTGGAACAGGTGGATGAAAATTGCGGGAAAAACAAATAGATTTAAAATTAATGCGGGAAAGAAACGGATCGGACCGGACCAGGTCACGGGTTATGGATTTTTTCGAATTCAATTTTCGTTAATTAATTTTGTCCAATAAGATTAATCATTAGATCTTTGACCGAAGTCGAACGCCGCCGTCGCAAGACTTGCCTTCTTCTTACCTCTTTAATAGCTAAAAGATGAGTTTCTCTACATATACACAAAACATTTCTTTCCTTCTACCAATGAGTGATAAAGTACATTAATAAAGTGAACTTATTGAGAATTTCATTTCCTCCATTTCTTTTCACATCATTTTTCATTCATACTTCATTTGTTATATATTAATAACAAAATAACAAAACCCAACAATTTCCTCTCCCTTCAACAATGTAAATTCATCAAGGTTTCTTTCACATACTATAGACAATTATAATTATTTTGGGTATATTTTAGGAGACGGTCCAATCACTCTTACATATTTCGATGTGCGACTGACCAGTCATATACTCAAACCGGTAAGAATTCAATTTTTAATTGGAGCATACATTTGCTCCTTCTCTTTATATGGAGAATCCCCAAAAGGGATATGAAAGTGTAATTTTTTAAGGTGATATGAAAGTGTAATTCTTTTGTAAGTTCGGGTCATTTTTGCACATGGATCCCATGTGTCCATGTACTAGGACACATGAGCAAAACAAGCCACAAGAAATCTATAAAACTAAGAATATTAAAAACTTAAATCAAAGAAAATGTTTTTTAATTCAGTATAATACTTGTGTAACGGGAAATGAATACATGTATTGGTCAATGGTCAACTTACCTAATAGAGCTCTAGTAAATAAAATACAAGTTATTTCAATTACTCATTTTAAGCCTTATTGAGTAACGGCCTTTTTCACTCTTAAACCATCCAATGATCAAAGAGTTCCTAGTAAGCTAAGCAAAGATGTTTGCTAATTTTGTGGTTTAAGTTTTAAATCAAAACTTGCTTGGCAAGAACAAGAGAAAAAAGAGAGTTGTTGTGTACACTTTTTGCCTTTGGGTTTGAACAAAACAAGGTAAAGCAGGGCGGATACAACGTAGCGGTAACAGATTCAATTGATCCAATACTTTCGATCCGAAGCATAAATATACAAGTAAAATTATTTAAAATAGGAACAAATAGTTAATATGAACTCATAACTTTAACAACGATATAATGGATTTAATATTAAAATTTTAGTGATTGAACCCATAAAATTCAAATAATGGATCCGTCTCTGAATAAAGAATGAGGAATATCGCAAGATACTGTAGTCAAATGTTGACAATTAAAAGTTCAGGTTTCATCATCATAATACCAGAAATGTCATCATTAATCACCATTAACATGACCAATTATAGCAGTCATCAACATTTGGTAGTTACTTTATTTGAGCTTTAATAGTACACCTTTTTCATCATCTTGGAAAGGAAGAAAGCTTGGGTGCAAGCATTCAGTCATAGAAAAAATATTACTACTTACTTTACACAATTGATGATGAGATAGAAGTAAATAAATGTAACTGCCTTATGTTAAGTAGTATAAGACTTTCATGTGTTAGTAATTTTTTTGTCTTTGAAATTTTAATTTCTAGTATTTAATTGGGCGATCGGGGAAATGGAAGGGAAAGATGATATATAGAAGGATCCATATCAAGTAGATAATATATTATCCTTTTTATCTCATATAAATATATGTTCTAGTTTTAGTTATCTCTTCTATTAATATCAATTTTTTTGAAGCATTAGTCATTTTTTATGTCACAATTTCACCTTATCGGGGACATGACCCATGACAGAAGAGTGTGAAGGCCAAAAATTAGAATAGAAGGCTAATAGGTAATCGACCAAACTTCTTTTTCATACCCGTAGTATTAGTCATATTCTCGTAGTTTCTTATGCTTTAATTTTCTGTTACTATATGTTATTTCTTTTGCTTCGATTCACTTCAACAATTCACTTTCATGTTTGTGATTACTAGAGCACTATTTAAAAAAAAAGTTAGTGACAATATTAGTGGCGGCTGTAGGACACCTTTTGAATTGGCGAGGCCCAAGCATTTCAATGGCGACCCATAGAGTCGCCACCAAAGGACGCCACTCGTTTTAGCAGTTTGTGTCGCTTTTCACTGGCGACTAATAGAATGGCCACAAAAGGTAGTACTAATGAACGTTTTATGGGCTATTAATAATGAATAATAGATTCGCCACCAAAGGTAATATGTTTAGCGACCTCCCTTCGTTTTTTTCTTTTGGAGGCCTTTTACTGGCGACCCCTAAAGTTGCCCCAAAGCTTTTTGGTGATGGTTTGTACCTTTATGTTATTATTTCGAGTCCGGAACCGAAATAACACTCAAATAAACAAAAAGTACCATTTTAAACTTAAAAAGAAAAAAAATACCAAATTATAATTCGCAGTATAAAACTGCGAATTGCACTAATCGCCGTTAGTACAATTCGCAGTTTTATACTGCGAATTGGCTAATTTGGTATATTTTTTTTAAGTTTAAAAGGGTATTTTTTGTTTCAGTATAATACTGCGAATTACTGTTCAATTTTTTTTTTAAAATTTTGCATTATTATTGCATGTTATTAAAACAAAAATTAGCAAATTTTATCGTTTTCACAATTAACAAATTTTATTTTTGTTGTGTTATTGGTTGCTAATGTTTGAGTTTATTTTCATTTGCAAAATGTTGTACTTTTATCATAATTAAAATATGTCGAAATCTGAGTTATTTTATTTAAAAACAATTATCTAATAAATTATTGCTAGGAAAATTGTTTATCTTCTCAAGTATTTTGATGCAAAACTACTTGTAACTCATAATCTTATGCATGCCGCTTATGTTGCTTTAAATTAATACTAGTCATTTAAAAAAATATGTGAATTAAAAATAACGCTTATTTGATGCAAAACTACTTGTAGAATTAACCTTTTCATGTTTGCTAAGAAAAAATCTCTATTGTGTTTTGCTAAAATATCTCAGGTCGGATCACGTACTTCTAACACAATAGAGACTTTTTGACGAATAATGAAGTAAAGCTCTTTTCGGAGTATTATTGGTTAGTTGTTGATTGGAGATGTTGAAATCTTAAATTGCAAGACCATTATTATAGTTTGTAGGAATTTTATGCATTATGTAAATATGATTTTATACAATCAGATCAATTAAAAAATAATTATAAAATTACTCTATTTAATAACATTAATTAATAATATGATAACTAAAAATAAGCGTTAAATAAGATATTATAACAGAATAAATTATATTTTCATTACATTATGAAGATATATAATTTAAATCCATTACTTATTTATATAAAATAACTTGTTGTTGAAGTTTTTTGATAGTCCACTATTTTTGGTTTCTTTTAGACTACTTTTTAACTGACTAGTATTAATTTAAAGCAACATAAACGACATGCATAATATTACGAGTTACAAGTAATTTTGCATCAAAATACTTGAGAAGATAAATAATTTTCCTAAGAATAATTTACTAGATACATTGTTTTTTAAATAATTCAGATTTCGACATATTTTAATCTATACTATATTAAAAGCACGAAAGCCCTTAGCGAAATATCGTTTGCCTTTTTTACCCTTTTAAAATAGAATTCACACTAGACAAATTAGTCTTTTAGTTATTTTCCTAATATTTAGCAATATCCATTTAATTATTTCCTAATATTTATAAATAGTTATTTAACCATTTCTCTAATATTTAGGACATTAATTTCCAATTCCTTCCAATTCTAGAAATGAAATACTTGCGACCACATTTAAATATAGGAATATTAAATAAGCACTTGTAATTACAAACTATGATAGTTTCGACAACTTTCAGTATAAAAGTATTTTTTCCCTTTTTTTTTCTTCTAACTTTGTAGATCGCTTACCTTTTATTGAGAATATATTTGAAGTTAGAATTAAATTTTTTCATTGATACAATTTCAGGATTATAAATTATCTTACAGAGTAATAACACAACAAAAATAAAATTTGTTAATTGTGAAAACGATAAAATTTGCTAATTTTTGTTTTAATAACATGCAGTAATAAAACTGCAAATTGCACTAATTCGCACTATTATACTGCGAATTATAAAATGCGAATTGGCTAATTTGGTATTTTTTTTTTAAGTTTAAAAGGGTACTTTTTGTTTATTTGAGTGTTATTTCGGTTCCGGACTCTTATTATTTCTTACTTTTACTTGGCTTCTCTATTATGGTATATTTCTTTTTGACACATTTGTAATTTTGTGCTTCTTGACGCGAAAGTATATCGGAAATAAATTTTATCACTTACAAGATAGGGATAAGGTATGCAAATACTACCCTCCTCAAACCCTACTTATGAAATTATGTTAGAATTCTTTATTGTTTGACCCACAATGTTTATGAACATTTATGAACTCAAAACAATTATTAAAAATAGAGGGTCAATCATAGCAGGTCGTAACATATCTGAAGTTCAGTAAGAGAAAAAGATATTGAGGATGAACATAGAGGTAATAGAAAATATTCAGTGATCTTTATTCATGATAATGAGTTAATCTGCCTCTCCTTGAAGAGGTTCAGATCCTTACAATCATGTTTTCATGGATCCACTAGTATTATCTATTTTTGATATTGGGTTCTCACTCTGTGTTGTACTCTGTATTTTTTTAGAGCCCCCATGGGGAAAGAGTGGAGCCCCTTTTCTGATGATTGCCACGGTATTTATAGATCTTAATTATGCCAGTTGACTTTTCTTGGAGATCGAATCCGTATCGGGAGATTATTGTGGGCGTACCCGCAAGGCGTCGATCTCGACCAAAACCTTTAAGCGGATACGGACAATATCATGTGGTCGAGGGCGGCCTCGCCACTTATAGCGTTCGCACTAGTCGAGGGAGGCCTCGTCGCTTGCTATGTGAACTTGGGCCGAGAGGAGTAATTAATTCATTCTGGTTATTATAAGGTCGAATTGTAGCTCATACAGATAGTCCCTCCGCTTATCGTGGTTACGTCGAGACGGGCCGGGATAAGCGGATATGATAGCTCGAAAGGCGTCTCTTCCCGGTCGATGAGACGATAGCCTCTTAGGGCGTCTCCTCATCACTCCTTTCTTTTTATAGAGGGAAGGTGATCCTCGATCGTTTGTGGCATCAGATGGTTGATAGCACGCCGTGGTCGTGAGCCCGGATACATTCTCGTCCGTGCGAGCTTTACGACGTAGGGTCTGATCGGTCGATAAGACGTCGTCACATTCGGGGTATTCGAAACGGCGGCTTAAATTCCGGCGCATACTTTCTGATTTTGATCGTGGCGGCGACGGTTTTGATGAAAATTGAACCGTTTCTGACGATTGGGATTCGTATTAAATGGTGCTTGTCGGTTTCCCGAGGTTTGATTCGATTTTTCCTATAAGAGAGTCTGGCATGTCAGACATTCAACACTCTTTGATTTACTAATTGTCTCTCTCTCTAGCAAATTCCTAAAGAATTCTGATTTTTTTTGCGGCATAATCGTTGCCCGTTCTCAGTCATCTTCTCCGTTTTTCCTCTAGCCTTTCTTGTGACCTGAATCAATGGCTGGCCCTCATTCTCGCAGCGGTCTTCCGGTGGTGCTATCAGCGGGTTCTCCGGTGATTGAGGGGCTGTCCCCCGTGATTTCGGTAATCGATCGGAATGATACTGAGAGGATGCCCTCACTAGATGATATACTCCCAGGGGCGGGTATCTTGGCGATGGATTTCACCGCAGATTGAGAGGTTGATCCCGTCGATAAGGCCCCACTGATGGGGGAGGTAAGCATGGCTCAGCTGAGCGAGTAAGGGCTCATCCCCTCCCATGATGATGTTGTGTTGGCTCTGCGGGGGGATGGGGTGCACACCGACCGCACCGGGTATTGCGTGTTCTACTCTTACCCCCTTAGACTGGGGTTTAGAATGGCCCTTCCAAATCCGGTAGTTGACTTCTGCCGGTGTTACAGTGTTTGCCCGGGGCAGCTTACCTCATCCGTGTACAAGCTCTTGGCCATGCTGCTAAAGTTCTCGGAGCTGGCCGGCCGGATGGTCATACTGCAACATGTCCTTGCTCTCTTTGCCCCTCAGTGGTTCTGGGGGAGCATGATCCGGATGGTCACGCGCGGGTGGCAAGGACTGTGACGGCTTTGGACGACGAGGTTGAGCCTCGTCAATTCGAACAGTTTTTCTACGTCAGGATCGGTCATCTGGTGGCGTCTTCCCCAGGGTTTCCGAAGACCTAGAATAACGGCCGTAAGTCCTTTTTTATTTTTTTTATTTTTTTTGGAGGGATTGAACTTGCGCTCTTTTTTTTTGTTTTCTCTTTTGACTGGTTGTTATTTTGTTGTTTCTGCAGCTGACAGGTCACCCCCGCCTTTATTCACTGGTCTGCGCAGGTGGTTGGAAGTTATCCTCCCGCATATCGAGGGGATTCGCTCGTGGGCGTCCTTCTCGAGGAGGTACATCCAAGGTCTGGTTGTCGCCGCGACTTGATGCTGGCCCATTTTCTATATTTATAGGGCGGGTATACCGCGGCAAGGCTCCTCAACCAATATTTCGATGCCCTGGGGCGATTGCCAAGTTCTTTACTCCGGCGGCGACCGCTCAGGTTCCCAAGGCCGCTTCCGTCGACCCCGTAGCCGCGCCCTCCCCCGTTCGCCCTTCGCTTAATGGCGGGAGCATGTCGGGAGGCGTCGCCTTCTCGAGATGAAGAGGAGAGACCTTTATATAGGCGAAGAATCCTTCCACCTCCGGCCCCTTCAGTGGCACGGCCAGCTGCTGATGAGGTGATAACCGTGGACCCTCTGCCTCTTTCCGAGACGAGGGAGAACGTCGAAGCGGCGCGCGCTCCAGTGGGCTTGCCAAACGATCTTCAAGTTCGGGAGGAGCGAGAAGGGAGCACCGCTCCTACCGCTCAGTCTTCTACCCACAGGTTTGAGGCGGGTGAGCCTTCTCGGGTAGTTGCGGATCTTGGAGATTCCAGCACCCCGTCGACGGGCGCGGTGGCGACGGGAAAGGTGTCTCTGTCTCGTTCTGACTTGGATTTTGAGGATGTTCGTATGTTTCATGATGGGATCACTAACACAACTGTTGGAGGCCGCAGGTGATCGAGATTTCTGCGGATGAGAATTTATTGTTCAGGGATGTGACGAATATCGGCATAATGAATGAAGTGGCGTCGATGTGTATGAAGGTATGCGTTCTGGACTGACTATCTTCTCTTGACCCTTTCGTTTCCCGGGGTCCCCGTCCCAAACTCCTCTATTTTTTGCTTTGTTTCGCAGGTGTTTCTACTGTAGAGAAGTGTCGCCAGTATCGGATCCAATGCAGGGAGCTTAATGAGCGCCCGAGGGATGATCCTCGTAACCAAGAGTTGGCTGGGGAGTTAGCGCGGGCGGAGCTGCAGAGGAACCAGACGCTTGGCCGTGTTGAGACCTTAAAGGAGCGGCTACGTTAGGCGAACAATGAGTTGGAGGCTGGAAGGAGGGCGTCTTTGGAGAGCGAGCGTCAATGCTTGTGACGACCCAAAGGGTCATCACTTATTTTATTAATCATTTTGAGCTTTTGAGGTCTTGAAAACCTCATTTATAGTTGCCTCGATTTGCGTGCACAGTCCGGGCACAAAGCTGGAAAATTTTTATGTTGAAATATGTGAAATATGTAAAAAGGTTGAAGAATTTTGATATTAATATTGATATGGTTGACTTTGGTCAACATTTTTTGTAAACGGACCCGGATCCGTGATTTGACTATCTCAGAAAATCCGTAGAAAAATATGGAACTTGGGCATATGCCCGGAATTGAAATCCGAGGTCTAGAACCCCGGTAAAAGAATTTTTTTGTTAAATTGTTTTCCGAAAATGTTTAAGGAAAATAAAACTGATTTTTTATTAAAAAGTACTAGTATCGGGCTCGTATTTTGGTTCCGACGCCCGGTACAGGTCATATATATTGGTTAAGCGCTTCCTGTAAAGTTTGGTTGAAAACGGACGTCGTTTGACGTGTTTCGGCCTTAAATTGGAAATTTTGGAAATTATGAAATTTTAAAGAATTCTTGAGTTTTAAGGCTCAATTCATTGATTTTGATGTTATTTTAGCGATTTGATCGCGCGAGCAAGTTCGTATGATATTTTTGAGTTAGTGTGCATATTTGGTTTGGAGCCCCGAGGGCTCCGGAGTGTTTCGGAGGTGGTTCGGGGTGTTTTTGGACTTAGGAAACTGGCAGATTTTCTGCAATTTTTACACGGACATTTTACTCTACGCAATCGCGGCCTTGTACACGCGATCGCACTACCTTGTCAAATTACTCAACGCGATCGCAGCCGTCTGCACGCGATCGCGAAGCTTTCTGTCCTTCTTCAACGCGATCGCAGCCGTCTGCACGCGATCGCGTAGCCTTCCGTTCTCCTTCAACGCGATCGCGACCCTGTTCACGCGATCGCGTAGTACAAATAAGCCACCCCAGCGAAATTCTTCTACGCGATCGCAGCATTGACCACGCGATCGCGTAGTGTTGAATATTTGCCTTCCGCGATCGCGACCCAGTTCACGCGATCGCGTAGAACAAAATCGTTGCCTAGTGAATTTAATCCCAAAACAGAACAGAAACGGGATAAAAATCCCATTTCTGTTCAACTCTCTTCTCCACAGCTCCTTGGACGATTTTTGAGCGATTCTTCATCAAACTTCTCGGGTAAGTGATTCTTAACTCGTTTTCTTCATTTTCCATCAATATTATTTGAATTCCTAAGCCTAATTAGGTGTAAATGGGTAGAAAAATTGAGAATTTAGTATAGTAAGGGTTTTCAAAGAATTTGCGATCTAGAACTCGTTTTGGAGTCGAACTTAAGAATAAATTGTATATTTGAACTCATGGAGGATTGGGTGAACTTATTTTGGTTCGAAACTTGAGTTTCGATTATGTGGGCCCGGGGTCGATTTTTACTATTCCGGGCAGAATGTTGTAAAAATCATATTTAGCAATATGAACTAGTTTGATTAGTAGAATTGATGATATTAAATCAATTGTGTATAGACATGATTGGATTGGAGACAAATTCGAAAGGAAAAGGCATTACTACGGATTGAATCGTTCGTAAACTTTCGAGGTAAGTGTTTGTTCTATCCTAACTTGAAGGAATAGGAATTTAGTTATGAATAAATTGTTGATTAAGTGTTATTGGTGTTATACCGGAAATGGAGATAAATTGTTGAAATTATTATCAATTATTGGTTTAAAACCGGTAATTATAAATATTGTTGATGTAGAGATTATTGGCTAAATGCCGGTAATATATATATTTATGAATTGGGATCGTGTGGCGCGCCGACCACTTATATATTTATGAATTGGGATCGTGTGGCGCGCCGACCACTTATATAATAAGAAATGGGATCGTGTGGCACGCCGACTACAAAGTGATTTAAATCTTGGCATTGGCCATAGTTGCCGGTAGCCTATTGATATATTTGGGAGCGGGTGGTACGCCTACCACAAGAGGTAATTACCGTGATAGTTGGGAGCGGGTGGTACGCCTACCACGAGATATGAAATAAGAGAGGAATTGAGACATGAAAGTAAGATTTATTCTGTTGATTAGATTATTCTGGATATCACGAGTTATTGACCGTTATTTCAGAGCAGAGTCTTTCCTTATAAATGTATTATATATATATATTGCAACTATACAGGTTTATGTGGGTGACTGGCCTTAGCCTTGTCACTAGTTCGCTGGGATAGGCCAGGCACTTACCATCACATAGGGTCGGTTGTGCTGATACTACACTCTGGGATCGGTTGTGTTGATACTACACTCTGCGCTCTTTTTGCGCAGATACAGGTTACGGACAGCAGCAGCGGCAGTAGTGACTTGTGGATTTTCCGACTACAGAGACTACGAGGTAGCCTTGCAGGCGTCCGCAGGACCCATTGTCTCTTCTATCTATGCTTTTCATTCTGTTATCTCATGTAACCGAGATAAACAACTTGTATTTTCTTTCAGACAATTATGTGTATTATTCTTAGAAGTTCGTGAGCATTGTGACACCAGTCTTGGGTAGTGTATCATATTTGACTAAGTCTTCCGCTAATTTTGATTATTCCATTGTAATTTATATGTTTTTAATAATAAGTCTTAATAAGAATTTGGTAATTAATGAAGGTGTTATTAATATTTGGCTTGCCTAGTTTCCATTTAGTAGGCGCCATCATGACCCCCGATGGTGGAAAATCCGGGTCGTGACAATGCTTGGCCAGGGTGACGGCGGTTACCTCGGAGTAGAGCGGGAAAGTTGCCGCGCTGGAGAGGGAGTTGGCCGACTTGAAGCGTAGGCTAGCCGAGGCTTCTGCCAGGACGACCGAGCTTGAGGGGATCATCCGTGCCAATGATTTGCAACTGTCGTTGATAAGAGCTATCGCCGCTTCCAGGGAGAGCGGCCTCGAGGATCGGATCAGGACATTGGAGGGGAATGCTCAGGATGCCGCGGGGCAGAGAGCGCTCCTTGAACAGGAGAATCGGCGCATCCAGGAATAGTCCGCGTGCATGGGTAGCTCCCGTGAAGCTTGGGTTTACGCGGAAGCACAACGGGACATATATAAACATGTGCTTGAGGCTGGCCAGATTACCGAGGATACCTTCGAGCAGGCGCGCCAGAGGGCGCGAGAGGCCCGTGAGGAATGCGGCTTTGACGCTGCGACACCCGGTAATGATGATGTCCCTGGCGGGAGCATGGCCGAGGCTGGGAATGATGGGGGCGTAGCGAAGGTCGGCGGGGGCGGAACTAGCGATGGAGCGGCGCATGCCGGCGATGATGGGACTAGCGCGAATGGCGGTATTGTCAATCCCTAGTTAATTGATGATTAGTTGATAGTATCTTCTTTGATTGTTGCCATGTGTGGCTATTTTTTCTTCCTCTTTTTTTTTTATTTGATTGATTGTTGTGGCTGCCATTAGACAATTCTTGCTTCGGGGCAGACGGGCGTGGCACGTATCCATCGGTTTTAATTTAAGGGGGGAAATTCCCGCTTTTTCTTCTGTTCTCTTATTGATCGCTGTGCTGTGCGTTTTCCTTTCCAATGGTCATTAGTCGTCTTTGATCGAGGTCTCATGGACCGAGCTTTACTTTAATTTGTCGTTGAATATTTTAGTCGGCGAAGGCTCGTGGCCTGAGTCCCACTTCAACCGTAGCTGAACTTTGTTAATTCTTTTGAGTCGAGGGCTAATAGCCCGAGTTTTATTTCAACTGTCATTGAACATTTTAATTAGCGAAGGCTCGTGGCCTGAGTCCCAGTTCAACCATAGTTAAACTTTGTTGATTCTTTTGAGTCGAGGGCTCATAGCCCGAGTTTTACTTCAATTGTTGTTGAACTTAATTGGCGAAGGCTCGTGGCCTGAGTCCCAATTCAACCATAGTTGAACTTTGTTGATTCTTTTGAGTCGAGGGATCATAGCCCGAGTTTTACTTCAATTGTCGTTGAACATTTTAATTGGCGAAGGCTCGTGGCCTCAGTCCCAGTTCAACCGTAGTTGAACTTTGTGGGTTCTTTTGAGTCGAGGGCTCATAGCTCGAGTTTTACTGCAATTGTCGTTGAACATTTTAATTGGCGAAGGCTCGTGGCCAGAATCCCAGTTCAACCATAATTGAACTTTGTTGATTCTTTTGAGTCGAGGGCTCATAGCCCGAGTTTTACTTCAACCGTCGTTGAACATTTTAATTGGCGAAGGCTCGTGGCCTGAGTCCCAGTTCTACCGTAGTTGAGCTTTGTTGATTCTTTTGAGTCGAGGGCTCATAGCCCGAGTTTTACTTCAATTGTCATTGAATATTTTAATTGGCGAAGGCTCGTGGCCTTAGTTCCAGTTCAACCGTAGTTGAACTTTGTTGATTCTTTTGAGTCGAGGGCTCATAGCTCGAGTTTTACTTCAATTGTCGTTGAACATTTTAATTGGCGAAGGCTCGTGGCCTGAGTCCCAGTTCAACCGTAGTTGAACTCTGTTGATTCTTTTGAATCGAGGGCTCATAGCCCGAGTTTTACTTCAATTGTCGTTGAATATTTTAATTGGCGAAGGCTCGTGGCCTGAGTCCCAGTTCAACCGTAGTTGAACTTTGTTGATTCTTTTGAGTCGAGGGCTCATAGCCCGAATTTTACTTCAATTGTCGTTGAACATTTTAATTGGCGAAGGCTCGTGGCCTGAGTCCCAGTTCAACCGTAGTTGAACTTTGTTGATCCTTCTGAGTCGAGGGCTCATAGCCCGAGTTTTACTTCAATTGTCATTGAACATTTTAATTGGCAAAGGCTCGTGGCCTGAGTCCCAGTTCAACCGTAGTTGAACTTTGTTGATTCTTTTGAGTCGAGGGCTCATAGCCCGAGTTTTACTTCAATTGTCGTTGAAATTTTTAATTGGCGAAGGCTCGTGGCCTTAGTCCCAGATCAACCGTAGTTGAACTTTGTTGATTCTTTTGAGTTGAGTGCTCATAGCCCGAGTTTTACTTCAATTGTCGTTGAACATTTTAATTGGCGAAGGCTCGTGGCCTGAGTCCCAGTTCAACCGTAGTTGAACTTTGTTGATTCTTTTGAGTCGAGGGCTCGTAGCCCGAGATTTACTTCAATTGTCGTTGAACATTTTAAGTGGCGAAGGCTCGTGGCCTGAGTCCCAGTTCAACCGTAGTTGAATTTTGTTGATTCTTTTGAGTCGAGGGCTCATAGCCCGAGTTTTACTTCAATTGTCATTGAACATTTTAATTGGCGAAGGCTCGTGGCCTGAGTCCTAGTTCAACCGTAGTTGAGCTTTATTGATTCTTTTGAGTCGAAGGCTCATAGCCCGAGTTTTACTTCTATTGTCGTTGAACATTTTAATTGGCGAAGGCTCGTGGTCTTAGTCCCAGTTCAACCGTAGTTGAACTTTTGTTGATTCTTTTGAGTCGAGGGCTCATAGCTCGAGTTTTACTTCAACTGATTGTTGTTTTCCCTTTGTTTCTGACTTCAGTAAAAGCTACGTGATCTTGCTATGAAATCTCCACAGACGGCGCCAAATTGTTTGACCCAGAATGTTTATGAACATTTATGAACTCAAAATAATTATTAAAAATAGAGGGCCAATCATAGCAGGTCGTAACATATCTGAAGTTCAGTAAGAGAAAAAGATATTGAGGATGAACATAGAGGTAATAGAAAATATTCAGTGATCTTTATTCATGATAATGGGTTAATGTGCCTCTCCTTGAAGAGGTTCAGATCCTTACAATCATGTTTTCATGGATCCACTAATATTCTGTATTTTTTATTTTGGGTTCTCACTTAGTGTTGTACTCTGTATTTTTTTAGAGCCTCCATGGGGAGAGAGTGGAGCCCCTTTTCTGATGATTGCCTCGGTATTTATAGATCTTAATTATGCCAGTTGACTTTTCTTGGAGATCGGGTCCGTTTCGGGAGATTATTGTGGGCGTACCCGCAAGGCGTCGAACCCGACCAAAACCTTTAAGCGGATACGGACAATATCATGTGGTCGAGGGCGGCCTCGCCACTTATGGCGTTCGCACTAGTCGAAGAAGGCCTCGACGCTTGCTATGTGAATTTGGGCCGAGAGGGGTGATTAATTCATTCTGATTATTATAAGGTCGAATTGTAACTCATACAGTTATATTAGTCATTTTCCATGTCATAACCTAATATATTTTGCTCACTTCACGGAGGAATGTGGGAAACATATGCATGAAATATCACAAGAAACAAGGTTCATTATTCTATAGTGATTGTTTTGTCACTAACCTAGATACATTCAAAGACAACTCAGCTGATGGAGAAAAATTCTAAATCTTTTCTTCAAGAGACAACATCATTTGTTGGTTGTCATTTATTACCTAAAAATAGCAGGAACATACCCATAAGTAGTCAATACAGTACATTTTAATTTACCCTCTCTCGTGGAAGTCCAAAAAGTGATAAAAAACCCCTCCAAATAATACTACAGAAACAAAGGACAAACCAAACAAACATAAAGAATCTTATGAAAGCTGCTCTTGTCCGACTCTCTCCTCCCAATTCCAGAGATTTTATGCAATATCTGTATAATTTTTAAACGCATAGGAAAGCATAATTAGCTAACGACATAACAAGTATATAGTGTTAAAATATTTATTAGGTAGAAATTAAAGCTGCATTCTTCCCCCCTTCATTTAGTTATTTGTTTGAGCAGATCCCTGACAATTTTATGGGTTATAAGGATTATCGAAATTCTAACATATCTCATCTAATTTATTGAGTCTAAAATTTATTATTTGTATTTATTTAATGAGTTTTTTACAATATATATATGGACAAAATCAAAACTACTGAGTTAAATGAACTAGTAACTTGTTCAATAGATCCACTTCTACTTTGCTCAACCTTTCTACCATCTTTTTTAAACATTGAACCATATATATATACTAGTGTAGTACCCGCGCGATGCGCGGATATATATTTAAAAAAATTTGTATAAAGATAATATCGCTACACCTTATTGTGAAAATTTATTTAGGTGATATATTTAATTTGTACGTAAAATTTGTCGCAAAATAGTAGTAAGATGTAGATTATTGTTATATGAAATAACATAAGATAATAGATCGACATTCAACCACATTAAGAAATGGGATAAAGGATCAGAATATGTAATAAATTTATTCTAAATACTATTAATGTTTAAATTGTGGATGCACCAGAAAATAACAAAGAGAACGTAGAAGGTAATCCTACTGATGGCCTTGGAAAATCAGGTTGCAGACATGTTAACAGAGACACTAAGGAATAAGCTAACAAAAAAAAAAGAAGGGATAATTGAGCTTACGGCCAAATCTAACATTAATAGAGAAGGTAAAATTGCGCGTAGGGTAAAACATTGTTCAAGTAGGAGGCTTGCACAGAATATCCTAGCAGAAGTTTAATGTTAGAGATGGTTTACACCTAGTGAAGGTTTTTCGAAGTAACTTATGAACGACTAAGGCCCAATAGCAGAAATTTGTTCATCTACATTCGTTGACCCATGCCAACTGAGGAAAATGTCTTTGCCAGCTCAATCCTCGCGGTAATTATTATGCAATATCTGCCATATAGTTTGAATTAGAGCAGATAACTTTTAACCAATTTGCAGCCGATGGACAGCCATTTGAAGTGATCTACTATCCTCGTGCGAGCACTCTTGAATTCTACATTAAGGCCTCGCTTGTGAAGTCTGCGATGCAGATCCGTTGGTGCTCGGGGATGAGGTTCAAGATGCCTTTTGAAACTGATGATTCTTCAAGGATAAGCTGGTTCATGGGAACTATATCTTCAGTTCAGGTCGCCGATCCTATGAGATGGCCAGATTCACCGTGGAGGCTTCTTCAGGTAATATGATCTTTGTTAACTGCTTGTAAGCACACATATTTAGTCTTGTTTCTCAGCATTTTCTACCCATTATTCGATAGGAACATTCTCATACTATGTGATTCACATGGATACTTCAATATAGTAATAGAACTCTAATCTGTTCAAGAAAAGATACACTTAAATTATGCTACAAACAATCTTTATAGAGTAAATGATATGTGATTTTGTTTTTTATTCAAAATTTCTTTTATAGTAAAAGTGAAATACACTTATGATAAGTTATATGATCCTGCGAAGTTGGAGATATATCCTGTATATTGGTGAACGATACTTGTAGTGCACTATCTGTATGAACTATGTAATGCATAATTTTTCTGCTACCTCCTTTTCGGAGTGGAAAAAATGGTTGCTTTTGTACTTAAAATGGTAGCTTATATTTCCCAAAGAGGGGGTTGAATTATTACTTACTTGCCAAAGAAGGGGATGGAAGCGGACGATTAATCTATTATTACTTAATATAATATGTTCCTCTCTTAAGTTGAGATAAATTGCTACATGTGACTTGGGACGAACCTGATCTGCTTCAAAATGTGAAACGTGTCAGCCCATGGTTGTGGAATTAGTCTCGAACATGCCTACCATTCATCTTTCTGCATCAAAATGGTGTAGCCATTTTATATGCACCACTGGACTACCAAGCAGGCAGCCTCTACTTCTGCGTGGTTTTAGTGGCTGAGCGAAGGATATATGTGATGGCATGTATGAATACCTTCTGTGATCCCTGATGATTACACCCGGTTCTATCTGCCCGGGATTTGATAAGGCACTGCCATCACTGTTAATGTTCGAAAATCCAATGGCACGTCTTTTCCATATTACCTGTTAAATATTGGAAAACTGCTTGATCGTGTCAATGGAGGAGTAAAAATCATTCCAGTTGAATGGCCATTGGATGTGATCATAGGTGGTCCTGAAAAGGTGTTGTATATCAGAGTCAATGGAGAAGATGGTTCTATTAAGAGAGGAGGTTTTGTACTCATATTTAGCACTACATTCGGATCATTTGGTATGCAAGACTGTCAAATTTGCATATTGGGAAATGAAATTTGGATCTTCAATTTCAAAGTTCTTTGCCATAGGGGTGGGCATCGGTCGGTTCGGTTCGGTTTTGGAAATTATCGGTTTTTCCTATCGGTTATCGGTTTACATATATCATAACCCGATAACCACACCGATAAGATATTAGTTATCGGTTATCGACTTATCGGTTATTGATCCTTATCGGTTCGGTTATCGGTTTACCCGATAAGATAAAACTACAATTAAACTGAAATATTATACCTGAAAACATGAGTCAAAATTCATGAAAAGATAAATCCATTCCACGTTCTTGCAATGGAGGAGTAAAACGTTAAGAGTCAAAATGCAATGACACCTAAATGATTGGAGGAGTAAAACGTTAGATTCATTTGTTCAATGACATAGCAGTATAATAACACCTATATAACAAGATTTCTTGTATAATAACTGAAACAAGATTTCTTGTATAATAACACAAGAAAATGATGATTTGATAAACAACTTCTACGAGAAAAAGTTGTTGTTTACTTGAAATCTTGTTTCAGTTATACAAGAAATCTTTTACTGGCAATTTAATAACAATAAATACTTCTTATATAGGTGTTATTATACAGAAAATGATGATTTGGTAAAAGAAAAATGGGCCAGTGAATAATAACAGGCAAATGCTTCTACGAACAGTGTGAAAAAAAAGAGAAAAACTGTTAACTGCTAAGTGAAACAAAAGAGAGAAACTTCAGAGTGCGTCAACATAGAAAATAGAAAACTACAGCAGTACTGCTTTCAACTGAAGAGAGAGCGACACAACACAAATAATTAAAATGGCAACACGGCAACAACATAAATACATATACACGGTACACTAAAGAGAGAACGACACAGCAGAAATACATATACACGGCAACACCATATAGCAAAAAATCATTTATGTTAACACAATTAATTAAAGTAAATATAAGAAAATTGCTACTCCTCTAATAGAAAACAAAAATAGAAGCAAACAGAGGCAAAAATTTTGAGCAAACACAACAATTAACAAGAAGCAAACAAAAATCTTAAGCCAAACTTACACGATGCAATTGAACTAGTGGTGAGCTTGAGACTTGAACTTGAGGCTCAGGTGTCTGGACTCTGCGTTACACCGGATAAGGTGTGCTGGTGTGGTGCGGAAATACAGAGACGAAGACTCGACAGTCGACAGGATAAGGTGTGCCTGTGTGGTGACTGGTGACTGGTGAGATTGGGACTTGGAGTTGGGGGATGCGCCAACTGAAGACTGAAGACTGAAGTTGGGGGGGGGGGGGGCTGCGCCGCTGCGGGAGATTGGGAAAACGAAACGAGGGACTGAACTCTAAAGTTGGGGGCTACGCCGACTGGTTCTTAGAGTGAACTAAAGAGTAAACTGTAAAGACGGAAGTCTGGAAGAGGGAACAGGGAATGAGGGAATGGAAATAGGAAACTAGTAAAATAAAAGGGAACCCTAGTATATAAGGGTAGATTAGTAAATTACTATATTCTTATTGGGTTATTGATTTTTACCCGATAACAAAAATACAAACCGAGACCGAACCGATAACCCAATAAAAAATTGTTTACCCTGTTACCGAATCGTTAACCCAATAACCCAATAAAGAATTAACAATTCGGGTCGATTTTACCCGATATATGCCCACCCCTACTTTTCCAAGCAATCATGGGAATCTCCAGTCACCTTTTTAGTCAAAACAAAATTGTGATCGATGAACTATTTGCAACAACTATAAGTATAACCGACCATTTCCAAAGTCTGTGAGAAAGCATATTCTAACTGTGATTGAACGTAGTGGATGTTATTTATGGACGACCCATTATATTGTTGATAAGTAATGCGGGTATTCATGTTTTTCCTTTTTTAGAAATTGGATATGTCGTAAAGGTTAGATTTTATTTAAATAATAAGTCATTGTTATTCCATGTTGTTTTTTTATTTATTTTATACTCGTAACAAAAGAAATTCCGCAAAATGATAGGTAATGTTAAAGATAACGTGTGAGCCAAACCTTCAGAAGCATGATATGCAGCTGAGCAAGAGTATCATTTGGCTCAATGAGGGCTGTTACTATCTCCTCGGCTGAAATTTTCAATTTGATTTTGAGCACCGGCTCAAAAACCTATCAACATTTAAAAAGAATTTCAAGTACCTTTAAACTAAACATTCAACACATTTATATGATGTACACAGGAGCAAAGTGCCCTTATAGTACATGTACAAGTATCAAAAGGAAAAGGGCAAACTCGTATAACCCAGTTGTGCAAGTTTCAAATGCACATATACAATTTACACTCAACTCCAAACTATATCCACTGTCAGGTCAACATTCAACAGTCGTTGTGATCTAACAGAGCAATAATAAATAATTTCATTAATTGTTAGTTGCAGGTCAAAACCTTCAAGTTCCTTCAAAATGTACATTCACTGTTTATACAAGTATACGTTTAAAAATTGCAGTAATCCCAACAGAGTTTTATGTTTTGTCCGCTGTCAATGTATAGAGAATGAGTAGAGCTTAAATAGAGAAGTGAAGACTCATATAGCCGACTCCAACTTGTTTGGGACTAAGGCGTAGTTGTTGTTATTGTTGCATTATCCGTATATAAAATTTGTGTACTATCATACCAAGTTAGTGTATGACAACAGGTAAATCATTATAGCAAGCTTGATATGGTTAACCTAAAGTAGCAGTACATTGTCTAATAAAGGTATAACCTACTATATCCACTTAAATTGAAATGATGGTGTAACATTCTTTACATTGTCAGTGTATATAACTTAAAATCTATCCCAATATTATGAACTGAGTTACCCGGCACCTGTGTTGATGGGAAGTAGCATGTACCAGTGAGATTAGTAGAGGTGGGCGGAAGATGGCCCGATGTAACGACCCGGCCCGTCGTTATGGGAATTACCACCATGTTACCTTGCAATTACATATCTTATGCTTTCATATCAGCATTAGAGTATATCGGGTGAGTTAGGAGTGATTTGGATTGAAAATGAAACAAATAGCATGTTTGAAGGAAGCTTGAATATGGGAAGTCAACCAAGAGTTGACTATTGAGTTAGAGTGCTCGGAACCGGATTCCTGATGATTCGACTAGTTTCGGGGGATCATTTATGACTTAGGAGAGCAATCGGAATTGAATTCGGAGGTCCGATGTAGTTTTAGGCTTGAATTGGCGAAAGTTAAATTTTGGCAAAAACTGGATGATAGGTGATATTTTGATCCGAGGGTCGGAATAGAATTCCGACAATTTCTGTAGCTTCGTTATGGGATTTTGGATATGTCTGCAAATTTTCGGGTCATTCGGACATCGTTTGATCGGGTTTTGGATTGAATGTTAGTTTTGAAAGTTTTGAAGAAACTTAGGCTTGAATTCGTGTGTAAATGGTGATTTTGATGTTTAGGATGGTGTTTTTGTGATTGGAACAAGTCCGTATCATGTTTTGGAGTGCGTTGGTGGTTTTCGTTGGGGTCCCGGGGGTCTCGGGATGATTTCGGACCATCAACCGGGCTTATGGGACTTGGCAAAATATGTAGAAAACTGCAGGTTTCTGCCCAGTCATTTTGACCTTCGCGTTCGCGTGACATGGGTCGCGTTCGCGAAGGCCAGGTGGGCTAAAGCATTGCGTTCGCGACAAGGTGGTCGCGTTCGCGTAGGTCAGAGGGAGTTAAGCTTCGCGTTCGCGTGAGGGGGTGCCGCGAACGCGTAGAAGGATTTTGGGCGACTAGGAATCTTGTTCATCGCGAACGTGTGGAGGAGTTCTCATTCGCGTAGGGTAAGTCTGGGTCGAGCATCTCGAACGCGTGGGAGTCATCGCGTTCGCGTAGAGTAAAAGGGAGTTGTTCATCGCGAACGCATGGGATCTCATGCGAACGCGTAGAACAAAATGTTCTGGCAATGAATTTATATCACAGAACAGAGGGCTTACGGGTTTACACCCCCAAAACACAATTTTGAGCCCTAGAGAGAAGAAAACTCGAGGAGATCACTGAGAAATCATCGGGTATTCGTCGGAGGTAAGATTCTTGACTCAAAAACATTATTTTATGGTAGAATTAACATCAATCTTCATGAAATTGGGTTGAAATCTTAAAGAAGTGTGGCCTAGATATTGAAAACGGGATTTTGAGTTTTGGGAGGCCATTTGAACTTCGATTTTGATAAATTTTATATGTACGGACTCGTGGCGAGATGAGGATCGCGTTGGTGCTAATTTCGGAATTTTCCGAGCGGTGGGCCCGGGGTCGGGTTTTACCAACTTGGTTTATTTATGAGAATTTCTTGTAAATTTAAATGGGTTATGATTCTTTGACCCGTATTTGACATAATTATTGTGGTTTGACTAGATTCTATGCACGAGGGAGCTAAAATCAAAGGAAAAGGCATCGCGGACGAGTCTACGACCGGCTAGAGGTGAGTAGTTTGTGTATATGGTAGCTTGAGGGTTCGAAACCCCGGCTTAGCACATTGTGACGCTAGTAGGGCGTGGCTCGCACACCGTGGCAGGTGCGAGATTGATTGTGACTAGGGATTGAGACTTGGTCCATCCCGGAAATGAATAATATGTTATTAGTGTTGGAAATACATTGTATTTGATATATTTGTGGGCTGTAAGCCTTGTTTGGGGCTTTGTGCCGACCTGTAGTGTCCTTAGAGGACAATATTTATGTGATAGCTATATTTGCTTAAATCACTGATCTCAGTCCTGGAAATTGAAATCACATTATTGATATGCTAAGTCACCGACTTTTGCAAATTTAATAAAGTTAAAGTATTTTTCATAAATTATGAACTGGAAACTGGAATTAAGAAAAATGAACTGTTTTGTGACTTATTTGCTTATTGTGGATTGAGCATGGGATCGGGCTGCACGCCGTAGTGGTTGATATGAGGATCGGGCTGCACGCCGCAGCAGTATTGCGCTTGGGCTGTAGGAGCCCCTCCGGAGTCTGTACACACCTCCAGTGAGCGTCGTCGACGTTAAATTGGATCGGGCTACACGCCGTAGCGGTTATGTGCATTGCATTGCATCTTTATTTGTTAAATTACTCTGTGGTAGCCGAATTGTACTGTTGATGCTAGTTCGTAGGAGATTCGGACTGTAGTGTAGCTTCATATTGTGGTATTCTGCGGATTTCTTATTTTCAGCTACTTGTATATATTTATTACTCACTGAGTACTTAGTACTCACCCCTACTCCCTGCACCTTTTGTGTGCATACTCAGGTACTCAGGAGCAGTAGACAGGCAATTCAAGCGTTTGAAGTGTCATTTTGAGTTGCTGAGGTAGCTGCCTACATTCGCAGAACCTAGCTTCTCCTCTCCTTTCCAGTTGTTATTTTGTATTTTGTATTCAGACTTGAGTATTTCTATACAGTACTCTCTATTCCTATTCGGTTTTGTTAGAGGCTCTAGACTTGTGACTCCGGATCTTTGGGAGTGTCAGTATTTTGTTTATTATTATTATTATTGGAGTTCTTAAACTCATATATTCTTCTTGGGTTGTCCATTTGGGAATGGTATTCGATGTAATCAGAAATGGTTGGTCTGGCTGGCCTAGCTTGATTGTTGGGCGCCATCACGACCGGATTTGGGTCGTGACAAGTTGGTATCAGAGCCTAGGTTACTAGGACTCGCGAGTCATGAGCCGGTTTAGTAGGCATTCGTGGATCGGTACGTAGACGTCCGTATCTATCCTCGGAGGGCTACAGAAACTTTAGGAAAAAAACCTCATTTTCTTGGATTCATATCGTCCGATTTGTGTTATCATGAAATTAAATTTTTCCATATTCTATTCTCTCGCGGATGGCGAGAACACGTGCTAAGCGGACGTGGTGGACGACCACCATTGGCACCTAGAGGCCGTGGTCGTGGTAGAGGTAGGGCGACGTACCGCATGTGCCGACCCACCACCGACCAAACTCGTGGCCGGATTCTCGCACCGGTGGCCCGGACTCGGGACCATATTCCGACGGCAAACGCTCCGACAACTCAGTTCAGGCACCGGCGGTGCCCATTATGATACCAGGTCTTCGGGAGACCTTGGCTCGGATCTTATCGGTGTGCACGAGGCTTGGCTCGGGTAGTTGCGGCTCATCGCTACAATATCTTCTTCACGAGCGGGGGGGGGAATCGGACCCCCGTGGCTCACACACCCGAGCCGGTCCAGCCCGGTTGCGCCCGTTGCACCGGCTCCCTGCTTATATGGTTCCGGCTATGCCCGACGACGAGGAGCGTCGTTTGGAGAGATTTGAGAGGCTGCGGCCCTCCGACATTCAGTGGCGCGGAGGGCGAGGACGCCCAGGGGTTTCTTGACAGATGTCAGCGCATGCTTCGCACCGCGGGTATTCTAGAGTCCGGCGGTGTTTCATTCACCACTTTTCAGTTCACAAGTGCAGCATTTCAGTGGTGGGAGGATTTCGAGAGGCGTAGGCCGCTGGGGCAGTGCCCCTCACTTGGCAACAGTTCTCCGCGGTATTTTTGGAGAAGTACGTGCCTCGATCTCGCAGAGAGAGTTGTGACGTCGGCTCGAGTGGTTGAAGCGAGGAGATATGACGGTTAATCGATACGAGACGAGATTCGCACGCTTGGCCCTCATGCCATGTGGATGGTTCCTGCGGACACAGAGAGGATTCGGAGATTTATTGATGGCCTTATTTATCCCATCCGCATATTGATGACCGGGGAGAGAGTTTCGGCAGTTACCTTTGAGGAGGTGGTTGATGCCGCCCGTCATATTGAGACAGATCGCCGCAGAGAGCGGGAGGAGAGAGAGGCCAAGAGGCCTCGTGGTACTGGCAGTTACAGTGGTGCTCCGTCTAGGGGCCAATCTCAGCATATCAGAGGTCGTTCTTTCGGATCTCATCAGTCTGGACGTGCTGAGTCCAGTGGGGTTCAATCAGATCGTGGTCGTCAGGGCCATCAGGGTTATCAGGGTCAACAGAGCCGTCAGCAGAGTCAGCCTGCACTGAGTGCTCTTCCAGCTCAGAGCTCTGCTCCTGCTTCCTCAGCACAGGGTTCGTCTGTAGCGAATGGTCCTCAGCAGCCCCTTCTTCCATCTTCAGGCCGTTGTTTTGAGTGCGGTGATTTGGGATATATTAGGAGAGGTGTCCTCAGTGGCTTCATAAGCGGTCTCAGCAGAGGGATCAGCCCTCGTCTTCTACTCCTATTTCTTCAGCGCCAGCACAGTCGGCTAGGACTGGTGGCCAGGTATCCAGAGGTCGCCCTAGGGGTGAGGATCGTACTGGTGGAGGCCGTGCTCGTTTCTATGCTCTTCCGGATAGGAAGGATGCTAGTGCTTCAGATGCGGTCATTTCAGGTAATATCTCAGTCTGCCACAGGGATGCTTCTGTCTTATTTGATCCCGGATCCACCTATTCTTATGTCTCTACTTATTTTGCACATCATTTGGGTATGACCCGTGGTATTCTCGCTTTGCTCGTATATGTGTCTACCCCAGTGGGGGATACTGTTGTTGTGGATCAGGTATATCGATCCTGTATTATTACTATTGGGGGTCTGGAGACCCGAGTTGATCTATTACTACCGGGCATGGTAGATTTCGATGTTATCCTAGGCATGGATTGGCTATCTCCTTATCATGCGATTCTGGACTGTCATGCCAAGACAGTCACACTAGCTATTCCAGGTAATCCGAGGATCGAGTGGCGTGGCTTGACTGATTATGTGTCCGACAGGGTGATTTCTTATATAAAGGCCCAACGAATGATTGGCAAGGGTTGTTTATCTTATTTGGCCTTCATTAGAAATGTTGAGGCCGAGACACCCGGTCTTGATTCGGTCCCCATTGTGAGGGAGTTTCCGGATGTATTTCCAGCAGACCTGCCAGGCATGCCGCCTGATAGAGATATTGACTTTGGTACTGACTTGGTGCCGGGCACTCAGCCCATTTCTATTCCTCCCTATCGCATGGCACCAGCAGAGTTAAAAGAATTGAAAGAACAACTTCAGGAACTCTTGGATAAGGGTTTCATTCGTCCGAGTGTGTCACCTTGGGGTGCACCGGTGTTGTTCGTGAAGAAGAAGGATGGCACAATGAGAATGTGCATTGATTACAGGCAGCTGAACAAGGTAACAGTGAAGAATAAGTACCCATTACCTCGTATTGAGGACCTATTTGATCAGCTCCAGGGAGTTAGTGTATTTTCTAAGATTGATCTTCGATGGGGCTATCATCAGTTGAAGATCAGGGACTCAGACATTATGAAGACAACGTTCAGGACGCGATATGGGCACTACGAGTTCCTGGTGATGTCTTTCGGGCTGACTAATGCCCCAGCTGCATTCATGCACTTGATGAATAATGTATTTCGGCCGTACCTTGATTCTTTTGTGATTATGTTTATTGATGATATTCTGGTATATTCACACAGCAGGAGGAGCATGCACAGCATTTGAGGGTGGTATTGCAGAGGTTGAGAGAAGAAAAGCTTTATGCAAAATTCACTAAGTGTGAGTTCTGGCTTGATACTGTCGGTTTTCTGGGACATGTAGTGTCCAGTGATGGTATTCGGGTTGATCCACAGAAGGTCGAGGCAGTGCAGAATTGGCCCAGACCTTCCTCAGCTACAGAGATTTGGAGTTTTCTCGGCTTGGCAGGCTATTATCGTCGGTTTGTTCAGGATTTCTCATCTATTGCTTCACCGTTGACTAAGCTGACACAGAAGAATGCCCCATTTGTGTGGTCCGATGAATGTGAGGAGAGCTTTCAGAAGCTCAAGGAGGCTTTGACCACCGCTCCAGTACTTGTGTTACCATCGGCCTCGGGGTCATATACGGTGTATTGTGATGCTTCTAGAGTTGGGCTCGGTTGTGTGTTGATGCGGGAGGGTAGAGTTATTACATATGCTTCTCGTCAGCTAAAGCCCCACGAGAAGAACTACCATGTTCATGATTTGGAGTTAGCTGCTATTGTTCATGCCTTGAAGATTTGGAGGAATTACCTATATGGTGTATCTTGTGATGTATATACAGACCACCGCAGCCTTCAACATTTGTTTAAGCAGAAAGATCTAAATTTGAGGCAGCGGAGATGGCTTGAGTTGCTTAAAGACTATGATATTACTATCTTGTATCATCCCGGGAAAGCCAATGTAGTGGCTGATGCATTGAGCCGGAAGGCTATTAGTATGGGCAGTTTGGCGTATATTCCAGTTGGGGAGAGACCCCTTGCAGTTGATGTTCAGGCGTTAGCTAATCAGATGGTGAGGCTGGATATTTCTGAGCCCGGTCGGGTGATGGCTTGTGTAGTAGCTCGTTCTTCTTTTTATGATCGTATTCGAGAGTGCCAGTATGATGACCCACACTTACTTGTCCTTAAGGGCAGAGTTCAACATGATAATGCTAGAGATGTCACTATTGATAGTGATGGTGTATTGGGGATGCAGGGTCGGATATGCGTGCCCATTGTTGATGGCCTTCGTGAGTTGATATTGGAGGAGGCCCACAGCTCGCGGTATTCTATTCATCCAGGAGCCGCGAAGATGTATCAGGATTTGAAGCAGCATTACTGGTGGAGAAAGATGAAGAAAGATATTGTGAACCATGTGGCTCGGTGTCTAAACTGTCAGCAGGTCAAGTATGAGCATCAGAGACCTGGTGGTGTATTCCAGCGTATTGATATTCCTGAGTGGAAGTGGGAAAGGATTACTATGGACTTTGTTAGTGGACTCCCTCGGACGGCGAGGAAGTTTGATTCAGTTTGGGTGGTGGTGGATAGGTTGACCAAGTCAGCTCACTTCATCCCAGTGTGTACTACTTATTCCTCAGAGCGGTTGGCGGAGATATTCATCCGTGAGATAGTGAGATTGCATGAGAATTATGATAAAAATTACAACATGCCGCCTGTGAGCACGTGATTTTTGCCCTACATGAGAATTACTCCCAAAAATTCAAAATAAAAGGAGTTTTTGTGTTGTTTGCAATATTTGTGGATCATATGTTATTTTTCTCTTATTATTCACGTTTGTGTGTCCATGTATTTTGTTTAAATATATAAAAATACAAAAAATATTGCATTTGTACATAAGATTCAAGTTCACAATTAAGAGTAATTAAGTTTGTTTTACGACAACGAAAAAAAAATCACAAAAAAATATGCACGTTACATTTTTTAGCATTTAATGTCTTAATTGTGCGATTTTGTTGATAATTATCATTATAAGTTAATTAGTAGGTTAATCTAGTTTTGTAATTTAATTTAGGATTTTTAAAATTTTAGTTTTGGTAAAGAAATATGAAAGAAAACCGGAATTGGGCCAAATTCACCCAAACCCAATCAAATACACTTAAAACCGCCCCAGTCCAGCCCAAAATTAACCCGGCCCACTTCATCACAGACCAACCGGTCTCGTGACCCATCCAAACGGCGCCGTCTCTCTTAAATGAGAGATCCAGGCCGTCGATTTTGCTTGATCGAATGGTCAAGATTAAAACACCCCCTTCATATATAAACTTAATCTTTACCCAGCCCCCCACCCGATCTAGACACCCCCCCCTCTTCACCATCGTCTCTCTCAGAGACGATATCATTACGAGAAAACCCTAGCCGCCGCCGGACTCCCCATTCGCCTGAAACCCGGCGGCAACAACGTCGCCGGCCGCCATTTTAACACCCTAGGGCCACTCAACCGTCCTAAGTCCGAATCCACCCTCCATTAACTTCGAATCAACCTGGAGATTCTCGAATCTTCATCTGAAGATTCGAGTCGAACTCAAACCATGCCAAACCGCTCCAAACTCACCCCGAACACTCCTCACACCTCCCTCACACCCCTACTAACCCTGGCTTAGTTCGAATCTTACCAGAAATGTCAAAGCCCTAAATCCGCGCCTCAAGAACCCTAGAACCCAAAAATTAGGGATTGCGTCGAGTCAATGGTGTTTGAAGGCAATAGACCTTAATTGGAGTGTTTTTCATTTGAAAAACACTTCAATTAAAGTCTGTTTACTTCAAAAGAGTGCAAACTCGAAGTCTTTTGAGCCGAGTCCGTCCAATTTCTTGAGGTATCCCATTTCTCATTCTCTTCCTTTTGTTTTGTTGTTGTGTTCATTATATTAATTTAGTTGTTCGTTTCTATCTGTTTGGTGTTTGATTTTAATCTTTCCTGCTTCTACACCGTAAGACCTTTTATTTGGTCATTCTTGTTTTGCTTATATGTCGGAGTAGATTGCGATATAGAAACACGAATTGGCTGTAAACGATACTGTCAAGTAGTGAATTCTGCATTTTTTCATGTTTCGTTTGCTTGAGCACTTCGAATCACTAAGTCGATGATTGATTGTTGTTCCTTATGTGAATTATACGAATGTTGTTGATTAGTCTCGTAGGTCTGTTTATTGGAGTTTTGTGGCAGAACTTGACACTGTAAATCACATTGTGAATCACTGTTTGGATCGAGATTTTTCTTTCTTTTGAACTGTTGATTAACTAAGTGATGAATTGAATTAGTTGTTGTTAGTTAAGGATTGAAGGGTGTAACTAATGAAGTGTAGTGCATATTAGGACTGTAATTGGATCAGAATCTGGGGTTTGTTAATTAGAGATTAACAGAATTGGCATTTATTAGGATTTAAAAACTACCTTGCCCATGAGTTAAGTTAGTGGAACTTGCTGTTACAGCAGGACACTTAGCCATGTCTGGACAAAAGCCATTGTTTAAATAATAGGACCATACTTAGACATATGATAGTAATAAAAATAGGAGGATGGGCTCTGTCAGAAGGGGATGGGTTCTGCAGTAGAAGTATGGGCAGGGAGATTCCCTGATGGTGGAGAGTAACTTTTAAGGCTTTGTCGTAACTATAAGAGAAGGGGATTATTGTTCTGAGAGAGGGGGATTTTTGAAACAGAGAAAACAGAAGAGGGAGACACTTAAGAACCTGTGGAGTTTAAGAACACACTGGAGATAGACAGAATAGAGAAAAGAGACACACACACAGAAAGAAACAAAGAGAGTTTAAGGAGAATACACTTGAGGCAATCTGAAAGAGACATACAGGGAGATAGAAAAATTTGAAAGAGAGAAAAAAGAGAGACTAGAGAGAAAAGAAAATCACTACTGTTGCATCAATTCTCGTTAAGGACTGGTCTTGTTCGAATTCTGTAGACTATTGCGATACATTTGTAAATTAGGGGTGCATTGTTTGAGTCTTCAGAGAAGGCTACAGGTCTATTGGAAAACTATTGTACTGGCTCCTAAGTTTGCAAGACTAAAACACAATGTTCTTATTCATTTTGGGGAGTTAATTTGGAGTGACATTGGTTTTGAAGGGGTGTTGGTTCATTTGGTTAAATACTGCTATCCTTTTGAGCTCCGCAAGTTGCTATTATCATTCTCCGCTATCGAATCTGGGTGGTTTTGTTGCTGTTGTCGATTGCTGTAAACCGCTGACTCCTCTTTCCTTTTGATTTCATATTCCAGGTACCTAATTCTTGTCTCCAATATTGTAGCTACTTTGTTGAGTTGGAGTACAATTGAAAAAAAAATACAAAAAAAGGGCTTCTTTGCATCTGAACTGGGAAAGCATGCTCATTGTTGTCAATTTGATTACATTATTATGAATATTACGTTTAATATGAGGTCTGTATTTGATAGGTGTGGTCGAATTGCATTAGATTGTAATTGATGAACTGTCTTAATGTCATTCATTTTGTAATAATAGTTCAGTTTAGCGCTATAGAATGTATTGATTTAGCAAGGTGGTTGTCAGGCCTAAAGTGGTTTAGGACAGTTAGCCTACAATGGTAGCGGGAGACCTTTCACTAATCACAACTTACTATGATAGTTAACTCCACTTTGATTATAAAAATGGCAAGTAAAGTAATAACTTCATATGTTGTTCGACAATAATAACTCTTGGTAATTCGATGTTCGTTTATTCTGGTCTTATAAATATTTCCCTTGTTAGTATTGCACTGTAGTGACGCTCGTAACTCACAAATCCAAGAGTCAATAAACGGGCTTGAATCTAAAAATAAAAAGCAATGTTCTGCTAATGAACCAATTAATAACAACTTCAATTAGGACTTTCCTCTTCTTTTTTATAAAAAAAAAAAAACAAAACAATAGAAAATCTAGCTATTCTAGGTACGACCTTTAAAATGATGAGACAAACCGCGCCAAGCAAAGATACGCAATCGCGGGGCCCTCATATAATTGTCATGAGAACTTAGACTCGGAAGGACTGTTTAGTGAATTTTACGGTCTTTTTCCCAAAGTTAAACAGACGATAGACTCTTTAGGCACGACTTGAAATAAAATTACTTTCCTAAACATGGGTGTGCATTTATGTGACCCAAATCTTACTCTCGGCGAAACTGAAATACATTAAAGTCGCAGGCGTACTGGTTGCGGTGCGGCTCGAAATGTGTTTTCGTGACGTCGCAATTCTTCTAAGAATGAAAGCGGAATATAAGAGCACGCAAATAAAAATATATAAAGAAATCAGATAGAAACAAAAATTGCAGTTGAGCGACCGTGCTAAAACCACGGAATCCGGGAGTGCCTAACACCTTCTCCCGGGTTAACAGAGTTCCTTATCCGGTTTTCTAGTTTCGCAGTCTATATTACAAAGTCATAAATTTCCTCGGTCGGGATCAAACCGGTGACTTGGGACACCATTACTTTCCCAAGTGGCGACTCTGAATTTAATAAATGGATCTCGTCTTGATTGTCCTTTAATTGGAAAAACTCCATCGCGCCCTTGCGGGTTAGCGTAAAAAGGAGGTGTGACAGCTCTGGCGACTCTGCTGGGGATATTTTTTCTCGAACTTCGGTTCGGGGTCTAAGAACTCGAGCTCATTTAAATTGTTATTTTTGTCTATATCTGATTTTATTACATGTTTAATTAATGTGCTACATGTCTACCGCTTTGATATTCGTTGTACTGTATATACAAACTGCTATATGTTTACCGCTTTGATGTTGCGTGAACTGTATATAAAACTGTGCCGAAAACCCGTCTCTTCTTACCCCCGGGGATGTGCTTACTGGTTGAGACTCCCCTTTCTGTTAGTGTCAATACCAAAGTAAGAAAAGAGGCAGGATAAGTTACAAAGCCGGACGATCCCGCGGGTCCCCGGTACGTAGCTCCCTCCTCAAATCCGAGTCGTCTGCTCGGGTACACGGTCTAGTACCATTGAAAAGCATCAGGATATTGAGCCTAGATTCAGGACGTTTATTTGCATCATCTCTGACTTAGGGGACTCAACACAGGGGTTGGGTCCGTCTAGGACAGGTAACCCGAAAGGAAAGACCATCTTGCCATATCATATTTGTTGTGAGCATTTATTTAGACTGGCATGCTGACCGGGTTCCTTTAAATACCGAAGAAAAAGAAAAAAAAGCACAAAAGGAAATAGTATGGGGAAGTAAATATCTTTCAGAAAAATACAAAAATACGTTTCACCAACAAGTCCACGAATTTAGTTTGCCAATAAAAGACGGCAGAAGATTGACTTTGCCGACAAAATGGGTTTTTGACAAAATGTGTTTTTTTACAGTCAATAAAGGAAAGATAGTTGTTTTGACGGACCGAACTACGCGAGTTTGATTCTCACCGAGTGTGAGATACGTAGGCAACCTTTAAACGGGTCCAACTCCCATGTATTTCAAAATAAGTTTTAATGGCGGAACGCCAAGATATTTAATTTTGCCTTAACGACCACTTTTTTGACTAGTCAATTCCTGGGGCCCGTTTCGTTTTTTTAGAAAGGATAGTTTTTTGGGCAAATAAATATTTCGCTTTCATCTAAGAATTACCTTAAATAAATGTGCAGAATGAGCACGAGTCAGAATACAACCGAAGCTATCATAAACAAGGTCCCCTTAAGTTTGCACAGGTGGTGGAGCGACTTAGGCGAGCAAGGACAAGATGCCGTTAAGCTGTACTTGGGAGATCTAGTGGGGCTGCTAAATATTCCCCCGAGAGGAGACATCATACGAGCTTTGATCTCATTCTGGGATCCGGCACACAATGTGTTCCACTTTTCAGACTTTGAACTCACACCAACACTGGAAGAATTAGCCGGATATGTCGGAAGACCAAAAGTCCCGATGAGGGAACAATACCTTATTGCACCAAGGGTAGTGACGGTACATCGGTTTTTGGATACGGTAAAGATCCGCAGAACTGTACACAACCCAGACTTATCAGAAGGGTTCTGCACTTTGGCATTTCTGTATGACAAATATGGTCACTATGGGGGCTTCAACAGACACGAAAGCAAAATCTGCAGCGGGGACAATCGGTTAAAATGGGAGGAGCATAGACGCATCGCCTTCATGATAGCTTTCCTAGGTTCATTGATATTTCCTAGAAAGGATGGGAATATCAACATACATGTGGCAGGGGTCGTCAGTACTTTGATGAAACAAAACAACAGTACTTTGGCTCCCATGATAATATCAGACATCTTTCGTGCACTCACCATCTGCAAAGCGGGAGGGACTTTCTTTGAAGCATGCAATGTATTGCTCCAAATGTGGATGACCGATCACTTATGCCGCCATCCGCAATTTATGAGGTATAGTTCACCGAAGAAAACTTGTATAGAAGAATTTCCTGCGAGGGTTGAGGGATATGAGTTGCCAGAGGGGATCAGCGGATGGATACGACTTTTGCGTTCGACTACATCCAGCGGAATAGAATGGACGTTTGGTTGGCTACCCATGGAAGAAGTCATATATGCATCAGCCGCAGAATCATATTTATTGCTAATGGGCCTTAACAGCATCCAGCCCTACGCACCAGGTCGAGTATTGAGACAATTGGGACGATGCCAAATAATCCCAAAAGAAGAAGACCTCAGCCCATACGTAGTTGAAATTGGACCAGGAGGACAATTCCCTGAAGCATTGGTCCGAAAGATTTGGAGTGAGTGTCAGACATTAAAAATAGACACTCGGGTGCGAGATCGAGCTCGGGGCGAAGTATCGTCGGAATATCCCGCATGGTATAGTAGAGATCTGGAGCATCAAAGGCCCGCAAAAAGGCCTCACCTCAGGGAGTTTGCCGGAGCGTCACGAGAACAATGGGACTGGTTGGCTAGAGAAGAAGCCTATGGAACAAAGATCAGCAGGATAAAACAACGGACCCAAGAACTCCAATTTGAAATAGATGTGCAAACTGCCGCCAACGAAGGAGATAAAAAGAAGTTGGCACAAGAAAACGACTTCCTGAGAGCTCAAATCCAGCAAATGAAAAGGGATGCCGACAGACAGTTGAGGAGTCGAGCAGACGAAAAATTGATAAAGGGTTTGAAAAGCCAGGTTGCCGATGTCCAAAGAGAATTGGAAGAGTCTAAGGCCCAAACAGTGAGGATCCGAGCTAGCTGGAGAAAGGAGGCACATCAACATGCACTTCACCTACAACGGGTGGAAGAGGATTACACCGATATCGTCACCAGTTTAAGGGAAGCAAATGTTGTCCTCAGAGAACGGGTTTTCAAGCAAGCCCAAGATGCCAGAGCGGACCTCGACCGTTGCCACAATCTGATGGCTCGACTGCAAGAACAAATAGACAGGCTCTTAGACCAAGTCACCAACAACGCTCGAAGATTGGGGACGAAAAACCAGCAGATAGAGCGGTTACTCGGAGAAAGGGACATGATCAAGGACCGAATTGGAGAAATCGGGCACTATGTCACCATGAAGTGCCTAGCTTGTGAACGGATGCCCCGCGCCGACCTTTTCGCTTCAATTATGGGTTATGTTCATCGGATCATGGAAGAGTTGAGGGGACTACATAAGGACCTCACACCAAGGCCCGCGGCAAGGCCGAATGATGCCTCGCGGGCCCCCAGGGATTTTAGGGCATTAGATTTTTGATTAAAAAATGTATTTTGAAATGTTGGCATTTTTATCTTTACTTTCCCAAGTCAAGCATTTTCTTTTGTTCTCGCTGATTATTGTAAGACGTGTTTTGTAACTGCACGGTTTTTGATATAAAAGTTACTGAATTTTGCCACAATCTTGTTAACAGAACTACGCTCGGTCTGATTCACGCAAAAACGTGATACGTAGGCAATCCGCATAAGATTCGACCACCACTAAAAAGAAAGAAAAAGAATCCAAAGGTTAAATAACAATAAGGCTTGCAAAGATAGTCGAAAAAGAAAAAGAAAAAAAAGAAGAAAAGAAAAAGAAAAAAGGCCGGAATGACGCATGTTAAGAGTACATGTAGAAATGGTTATTTGGTTAGGTGCATTGCATCCAACGTGCTATAACATATCCGTCAAACTCGGTGAACTAACAAGTTTGTTGCATTCCAGAGAAAGTTTAGCAGTTGGTTTGACAGAATATACTGGCCAGCCATCACTACCGTACTAGATCCAAAGGACCAGTTACAGTAAGCATGTCGAGTTCCGGCAAGAGTCTCGAGGAAGAAAAATCCGAGCTACAAGTTATGAAAGAAGAGGTAGACCGGTTAAAACAACAGATAACAGAGATGCACCTGGCCTGGGCCAGGGAACAAGCTTCACCAAACCGCCCTACTCTCGCCTCAGCTCCGGAACATCCGCCCATCGATCCTTCAACAAGCGCCCCGAGCTATCCATACTTTCAGGGGGAAAATCCATATGCCACCCACATTCCACCAGCCAAACCAAATCCTCCTCCAGTCACCCCCGTTTTTGTAGCGCCTCCACCTGCTCCTCTGCAAAGGCCGGCCAGCGAGCCATATGTTCAGATCCATGACAACTCTTACTATCCTCCAGAGCCTACTTTCAGGGCTCCTGAACCACAATCACATACACCCCACTGGGATAATCCGGCAGAACCGGAAAAACACTTCCAAAATTCGGAACACGAGGAAGTTGCCAGAAAAGTTAAAAGCCTGGAGCAGTCCTTCAGGAACATGCACGGTTTAGGCAACCAGGTCAGCGTCGCCTATAAGGATCTGTGTCCATTTCGGACGTCCAGTTGCCAGCAGGATTTAAAATGCCCAAATTCGACCTATACGAGGGGCATGGTGACCCAGTGGCCCACCTGCGGGGGTTTTGCAGTAAAATGAGAGGGGCCGGAGGACGGGACGAGCTTCTGATAGCCTACTTCGGCCAGAGTCTTGGAGGATCGGCGTTGGAGTGGTACACTAGACAGGACCCCAGTAGATGGTTTACGTGGGATGATCTGGCTCAAGCTTTTATCGGCCAGTTCCAATACAATCTTGAGATAATCCCCGACCGCCTATCATTGCTAAAAATAGAGAAGAAGCCTGCTGAAAGCTTCAGGGAATTTGGTTTCCGATGGAGGGAACAAGCGGCCAGGGTGGATCCACCGATGAGAGAGAGCGAGATGGTGGACTACTTCTTACAGACATTGGAGCCCACCTACTTCGGACATCTGGTAACGTCCGTAGGCAAATCATTCACT
Organism: Nicotiana noctiflora; assembly: GCA_032618575.1. Classification (NCBI taxonomy): domain Eukaryota; kingdom Viridiplantae; phylum Streptophyta; class Magnoliopsida; order Solanales; family Solanaceae; genus Nicotiana; species Nicotiana noctiflora. The sequence goes on from JASVEL010014152.1 coordinate 97,186, forward strand.
GAGGTGATAAAAATGGGGGGCATGATCGAGGAGGGTTTGAAGGCCAACAAGATCATGAGTTACTCAGCACTGAAAGCCACCACTCAGGCTATCCAAAGTGGTACTGGAGGAGTACTGGGGAAAAAGAGGAGAGAGGAAGTTTCGGCCGTCGAGTCCGGGGCATGGTTCAAAAATAGAGGCCCCGCACCCCAATATAGCCCACCCCAGCCTCACCACCAAAATTACCCCCACAACCCATATAGCTACCCGCAACATTACTATCCCGCACCTGATCCTCATTTTACTGTCCACCATGCACAGTCATATTCTGCACCTCCCGCTCATGCACCGTGGCGGGCACCAAACCCCCAGAACAATCATCCACCCCCAAGAGCTTACAGAAACCCCTCGGGCGCGAGTTTCCGTCCGAACCAGCCATTCAGGGGCGACAGGGCGCCGAGGCCAAAGACTTTCACTCCCTTAGGAGAGTCTTACACTAGTCCGTTCCACCGGTTAAAGCAGGTAGGGTTGCTGAATCCGGTTGAAGCTAAGCCGCCAAACCCCTCCCGAAGAACCCGGACCATTCAAGAAATTGTGCATATTGCTCGGATGTCCGGGACACGATACGTAAAAGTGTCGGAGGCTAAAGACGGCCATCCGGAGCTTATCGATACTCGCAGGATTGAAGTCCGTACTCCAACAGAGCCCAACATCAACCAAAACCCGCTTCCAACTCATCGGAGGCCAATATGATCGAGTTGGTACGGTCGGAGGAAGGAAGGAGAAAGCCTCTCGGATCGTAATGATGATTAAGTTCTAGCGGGCAGAACGAGAAAAGGGCTAGCCGCGATGAGTCGCCCACTTGCAAGAAAGGCATACCAGGAGAGCCGAGCACGAAAGGAAAGTGTGAACGAAGTACCGGTGAGCCCGGGGAAAGATAGTTGTACCAGTGGCAGCAATCAAGCCCATCTTGACAGGTAGCGGGCGTTCGAATGGATCCTTTCATCATCCAGCCGCCAACACAGTTGCCAGTTAACTGATAGCCGGGCCGTCCCATGGAATTATGCTCGGATTACAACGACCTACGGAGGAAAGGAGGTGAAAGAGGAAGTTTGTGAAGCCTAAGGGTTGACCCGCTCGGGGAGATGTTTTGCCCCCTGCGGAATTGAGGAAGACCACTCCGGCAGTATTGAAAAGCCGGTCACTGATGAAGAAGGCGGAAGAGTTCTTGAAAAAGATGAAGATGCATGACTACTCCGTCTTAGAACAGCTAAAGAAGACTCAAGACAAATATCATCATTGTCTTTGCCGATACATTCTCAAGAGCATCGACAAGCATTGATGAAAGTCCCGAACGAGGCACATGTACTCGGATAAAATCTGAGTGAGCCATTTGGAGAAGATCACCAATCGGATCTTCGAAGCAAATCGATCACCTTCACCGACGACGAGTTGCCCGAGGAAGGCACTGAGCATAACAGGGCTTTATATCTTACGGTGAAGTGTGAAGAGGCCGTGGTTACCAAAGTCTTGGTCGATAATGGGTCCAGTGCTAACATTTGTCCTCTCTATACACTGGGCAAATTAAAAGTAGACATCGGCAGGGTACGCGAGAACAGGGTATGTGTTCGAGGGTTCGACGGAGGAGGCAAAGCGTCGGTTGGTGACATAGTGCTAGTCTTGACAATCGGGCCAGTTGGAGTTCACCATGGAATTCCAGGTGCTGGACATGGTGGTGTCATATAACCTCCTAATAGGGCGACCATGGATTCATGCCGCAAGAGCGGTTCCATCCAGCTTACACCAGCTCGTCAAATTTGAATGGGACCAGCAGGAGATCGTCGTCCATGGAGAGAACGATCCACAATCAGGCACCATCATTCCCTTTGTTGAAACAGAAGAAGATGTCGGGCCGTGGGTATATCAGGTCTGCGATGTGGTGTCCGCCAATCGAGTTCCCGAAGGGGAATGCATTCCCGGCGACAGAACAATTACCGCGGATGTTATGGTGGCGCATGAAATGTTGCGACATGGTTTCGTACCCGGTAAAGGTCTAGGTGCATCTCTGCAAGGAATTATACAACCGGTATCAGTGGTCGAAAACTTGGGAACCTTCGGCTTGGGATTCCACCCAACCTCAGAGGACATCCGGCGAGCAAAGAGGAGTAAGCAGAAAACATGGGTGCTCCCAAAGCCTGTTCCACGCCTCTCCCAATCTTTTGTCAGGTCCGGAGCAAGAGGACATCCAGCGCCAAAGATTCCTGGCCCTACGGTCAGGCCAGACGAAGAGTTCTTCAGGAAGTTCGAAAACCTATTCACAGATGTATGTATGCTCGAAGATGGTGAAGGATCCAGTCATGCCGAGATACAATTTGTGGGACCAAAGGCAAAACCGAATAACTGGAAGGCTACTCCTCTCCCTGTCCGGAAGGAGTCTTGGTAGTTTGTCTTGGATTGTTTTTCTTTCGAAATTTTGTATTGGGGGCTTGTCCCCTGAGTAAAATCCCTTTGTTTTTAGTTCATTTTTGATTTAAGTTTGCAGTTTGTTTTCCCTTTGTACAATTCCCATTAATGAAATGTGGTTCCTTCGCATCTAATTTTGTTTATCTTTTTCCTTCTTTTTACTTGTCTGAACAGCCTTCTTGCAACTGATCTTAATGATATGGCGTGCTTAAAGATTAATCAACCCAGCCTAGAAAGTCAATCGGGTTTGGAAATAATAACACATGAAATAAGAAGTGACGAGAGTGAGTCAGAGTACGGCGATGATGAAGCCGTGGAAGAAATCGGTGAAGAATTAAGTCACTTCGAGGAAAAGCCCAAACCGAACTTAAATGATACCGAGGCCGTTAATCTAGGGAATGCTGATGACGTCAAAGAAACCCGGATAAGTGTCCATATTGAACCCAGTCCTGAGAGAAGAACTGATCAAAACACTCATGGAGTTTAAAGATATTTTCGCATGGTCGTACGACGACATGCCAGGACTCAGCACTGATCTAGTGGTTCATAGATTACCCACCGATCCGGCATATCCTCCCGTCAAGCAAAAGCTGCGGAAATTCAAGACGGAGATGAGTGTGAAGATTAAGGAGGAGGTAACCAAGCAGTTGCAGGCGAAAGTCATTCGTGTCACTCGATACCCTGAATGGTTGGCTAACGTAGTACCGGTGCCAAAGAAAGACGGAAAGATCAGGGTATGCGTGGACTATCGCAATCTCAACAAGGCAAGTCCTAAGGATAATTTCCCACTTCCCAATATCCATATCCTGATTGATAATTGTGCCGGACGCGAAATTGGATCCTTTGTGGATTGTTATGCGGGATATCATCAGATTTTGATGGACGAAGAGGACGCAGAAAAGACGGCTTTTATCACGCCGTGGGGGACTTATTGCTACCGAGTGATGCCGTTTGGTTTGAAGAATGCAGGAGCAACATATATGAGGGCGATGACTACGGTATTCCATGACATGATACACAAGGAAATCGAGGTGTACGTGGATGATGTGATCGTGAAATCCAGACGTCAAGAGGACCATGTTGCTGACCTCATGAAGTTCTTTCAAAGACTTCGAAGATACGACATCAAGCTCAATCCATCCAAATGTGCATTCGGAGTTCCATCAGGAAAGTTGCTGGGATTCATCGTCAACCGACGGGGCATTGAGTTGGACCCATCCAAAATCAAGTCCATTCGGAGTTACCCCCGCCGAAAAATAAAACAGAGGTAATGAGTCCGTTGGGAAGGTCGAATTACATCAGTAGGTTTATTGCCCAGCTTACGGGCAACCTGTGAACCCATATTCCGCCTATCGAAGAAAGACGCCGCGATAGAATGGACGGCAGAATGTCAGGGAAGCGTTTGACCGAATCAAAGGGTATCCGTCAAATCCACCCGTACTAGTTCCGCCCGAGCCGGGTAGACCTCTATTCTTTATCTGACGGCTTTGGAGAATTCATTCGGCCGCGTACCGGGGCAGCATGATCTTACCGGTAGGAAGGAACGGGCCATTTACTACCTCGGTAAGAAGTTCACGATCCACGAGGTCAAGTACACTCATCTAGAAAAGACATGTCGCGCCCTGACTTGGGTAGCCCAAAAGCCGAAACACTACTTGTCTTCTTACACCACTTACCTCATTTCACGCTTGGATCCGTTGAAGTATATTTTCCATAAACCTATGCCTACAGGGAGGTTAGCAAAATGGCAAATATTACTTACGGAGTTCGACATCATATATGTGACAAGGACGGCTATGAAAGCTCAAGCCCCGGCCGATCACTTAGCCGAGAATCCCGTTGACGACGAATACGAACCTTTGAGGACGTATTTTACAGATGAGGAAGTATTGCAGATTGAGGGGTTAGAACTAACCAAGGATCCAGGATGGAAGCTCTTCTTCGATGGAGCGGCGAACGCAAAAGGAGTCGGAGTAGGGGCTGTGCTCATATCTGAAACAGGACATCATTATCCTGTTACTGCTCAACTGCGTTTTCACCGTACCAATAATATGGCTGAGTACGAGGCATGTATCCTGGGGTTACGATTAGCGGTGGACATGGATGTACAGGACGTCTTGGTCTTGGGGGACTCGGACCTTCTGGTACATCAGATTCAGGGAGAATGGGAAACCAGAGATTTAAAGCTTATCCCATATCGTCAGTGTTTGCATGATTTGACCAAACGCTTTCGATCGGTAGAATTCAGGCACATCCCAAGGATGCATAACGAGGTTGCCGACGCGTTGGCTACTCTAGCGTCAATGCTACATCACCCGGACAAGGTTCGTGTCGACCCGTTACATATCCATGTCCGGGATCAACATGCTTATTGTAATGTGATAGAGGAAGAGGTGGATGGTGAGCCATGGTTTCATGACGTCAAGGAATACCTCAGGTTAGGAGTATACCCAGAGCAAGCAACTGGAGATCAAAAGCGAGCTATTCGGCGGTTGGCGAACGGATTTTTCCTTAGTGGAGGGGTGTTGTACAAAAGAACCCCGGATTTGGGATTGTTGAGATGTATAGACGCAAGTCAAGCCACAACAGTGATGACGGATATACACTCGGGAGTTTGCGGACCACACATGAGCGGATACGTATTGGCAAAGAAGATTCTTCGAGCAAGATATTATTGGCTCACTATGGAGCGGGATTGTATAAGTTTCGTGCGAAGATGCCATCAGTGTCAGATACACGGAGATTTGATTCATTCTCCGCCGACTGAATTGCATACAATGTCCGCACCTCGCGTGGGGTATGGATGTTATCGGACCTATTGAGCCTGCGGCTTCCAATGGTCACAGGTTCATTCTGGTAACGATTGATTATTTTACCAAGTGGGTGGAGGCCAAAACATTCAAATCAGTGACCAAGAAGGCGGTAGTGGACTTCGTACACTCCCACATCATTTGTAGGTTCGGAATTCCAAAGATGATCATTACGGATAACGGTGCAAATCTTAACAGTGGATTGATGAAAGAGGTATGTCAACAGTTCAAGATTACACACCGAAATTCCACACCGTATCGCCTAAAAGCAAATGGTGCGGTCGAGGCAGCAAACAAGAACATAAAGAAGATATTGAGGAAGATGGTAGAAGGGTCTAGGCAGTGGCATGAAAAGTTACCATTTGCGCTGTTGGGTTATCGCACTACCGTCCGGACTTCGGTAGGTGCAACTCCTTACTTGTTAGTGTACGGGACTGAAGCAGTAATACCCGCAGAAGTTGAGATTCCATCCCTCCGAATCGTCGCTGAAGCTGAGATTGATGACGACGAGTGGGTCAAAACCCGATTAGAGCAATTGAGCTTGATCGATGAAAAGAGATTGACAGCAGTATGTCACGGCCAATTGTATCAAAAGAGAATGGCGAGAGCATATAACAAGAAGGTACGTCCCAGGAGATTTGAAGTGGGACAACATGTGCTGAAGAGAGTTCTACCACACCAGGCCAAGGCGAAAGGCAAGTTCGCTCCAAATTGGCAAGGACCTTTTGTGGTAACTAGAGTATTATCCAACGGCGCTCTATGTCTGACTGATGTCGAGGGAAGATGCACCGATATGGCTATCAATTCTGATGCAGTTAAGAGATATTACGTGTAATTCTTTAGTGCATTTGTCAACATTTGGTTTCGTTTGTGTGTATTTGGCATTTTTCGGAGAATGAAATGACAGAGGCAATTTTTCTACTACCCAAACACTTTAACCTTTGTTTCCCCATTTGAGCCTTAATTATTCTTTCATATACCCTCTTTCGGAATCGTCAAGGAAGATGCGTAACAGAATAGAAAAGAAACAAAGAAGTAATACAAGAAAAAGTGAACTACGTTCGACCTGATTCCTCAAGAAGGATACGTAGGCGCCACACGGCTCGGTCATAATAAAATAAAAATCAAAAAATCCCCCAAGCAACAAAACTGGGGCAGAAGTCATTATTCCATTGGAAAGATAGTGTGGATTCCGAAAGTTGTAATAAGCTAACCGTCGAGGCTAAAACCCCTTTCTTCAGCCTCACACGCAGAAACCATATCAAGAACCAGAAAGACCTCTCGATCAGCATTTGAAAAGTGCCAAGTCATGTGAATGAAAGCCAAGAGTGACATCCCGACCCTCGATTGAATCCAGGATGCACAAGCCGAAAGGGGATAACGCTCTAGAGGGAATCTCAGGGGTGATACCCCGCCGCAAGGAAAGAAAGCATAAATGAGAGAGTCTTAACGGTGAAAACCCTCGCGGGCACCTTAAGGCGAAGGAAGTTGAGAGAAGTAAATGAGAGAGTCTTAACGGTGAAAACCCTCGCGGGCACCTTAAGGCGAAGGAAGTTGAGAGAAGTAAAATGAGAGAGTCTTACGGTGAAAACCTTTACGGGCACCTTAAGGCGACGGGAGATAGAGAGAAATGAGAGAATCTCACTAGTGAAAACCCTTTGAAGGGCACTTTGAGGTGACAGGACGAGATGGTTACAAGATGTCTGCATGAGACAGGGTTTGGACATCCGCTTACCTCTAACAGGACGCGGCATCGGAAAGTGATTGATATGAATAGACTAGGTAGTTTAATCTCAAAGGCGCGGCATAACATTGGATCAGGCACACATTCAGATAAGTTTTCCTATTTTTGAGTTCAGAAAAGTTTTTCTCTTCTTTTGTCATTTGCGGTCAATATTCTTTTCTTTTCTTTCATTTTCGAAAATTGATTTTTCAAAGCTTACTACCAAGTCTCCCAAAGCAGTATATTGAAAGTGAATAGGCATTGGAACAAGGCAATGAGACGGAAGTCGTTACGATAGTGAGATTGGGATGACAGGCCGAGTGGAAGGTTCGCAAGAATTATGGAGTATGATGGACACATGTGGCATGTCCGAAAGATGATTTCACGCAACAGATCACCGGCTAAAAAGAGTCGGACCAAACCAAAGAGTGGAATAAAAGGAAAGATGAGAGGTCGTTCGTGGAAAAAGCATCTTCCCAAGCAAGCGTCAACGTCGTCCTCGAAGTTCGAGAGAGGCCAAGCAGCTGAAAGAGAATGGCCTCAGCAAGAGCGGCATAACCACTCACGGTGTTTTGAAACTAACAATTTTTCTTTGATTTAAAGCAGGAAAAGAGGGTCCGACGGCAGAAAAGCATACCGTCCAGAAGTTTATCACACTGGGGCAGAAAATTTTCTCCTGTTGCGAAAATTTTCTGGAAAGCAAGACTCAGAGGATAAGTGTAGAAAGCAACACAAGACGGGGTGATCTTTGAGCCGGGTATCATCTCCAGCAGTTATTGGAAAAAGAAAAATGGCTTCGAGATTCCCCCAGCGGTATTACATCCTATAATTTGATCAAGGAAACAAAAGCGTGAGTCCCAGAAGAGGTAGGGGAAAAGGGAAGAGAATGAGGGGTGAAGGAAACAAAGAATACTTCCTCAGCAGCATCACCCCCCAGCGGGCGAGTAAACAGTTCCAAAATATCCCCAGCTGCCAGAAGAAAAGTAATACGACCGGGGGAAAGAAATTCCAAGACAGGATAATCCAGAAGAGAAGGTGGTCCGAGAGGTAACGCAGGAACAAGGATAGGGTACAAGAGGCAAGGAAGGTAATCAAGATAGGATGAAATCAGTGAAGTAGTAGTTGAAGTCAGGGAGCCCGCCTGGAGAATGGAGTGGCGATTTAATGTTGAAGCTATAGTTGAAGTCAGGGAGCCCGCCTGGAGAATGGAGTGGCGATTTAATTTTGAAGATAGTTGAAGCCGGGAGCCCGCCCGGAGAATGGAGTGGCGATTTAATTTTGAAGTTAGTAGTTGAAGTCGGGGAGCCCGCCTGGAGAATGGAGTGGCGATTTAATTTTAAAGTTGTAGTTGAAGTCAGGGAGCCCGCCTGGAAAATGGAGTGGCGATTTAATTTTGAAGTAGTAGTTGAAGTCAGGGATGGAGTGGCGATTTAATTTTGAAGTTGTAGTTGAAGTCAGGGAGCCCGCCTGGAGAACGGAGTGGCGATTTAATTTTGAAGTTGTAGTCGAAGTCAGGGAGCCCGCCTGGAGAATGGAGTGGCGATTTAATTTTGAAGTAGTAGTTGAAGTCGGGGAGCCTGCCCGGAGAATGGAGTGGCGATTTAATTTTGAGCGAGTTGTAGTCGAAGCTCCGAGAATGGAGCATTTATTTCAGCGAGTCAGTCGGAGCCCGCCGAGAATGGAGTGGCGATTTAATTTTGAAGTAGAGTTGAAGTCGGGAGCCCGCCCGGAGAACGGAGTGGCGATTTAATTTTGAAGTAGTAGTTGAAGTCAGGGAGCCCGCCTGGAGAATGGAGTGGCGATTTAATTTTGAAGTAGTAGTTGAAGTCAGGGAGCCCGCCTGGAGAATGGAGTGGCGATTTAATTTTGAAGTTGTAGTTGAAGTCAGGGAGCCCGCCTGGAGAATGGAGTGGCGATTTTATTTTGAAGCAGTAGTTGAAGTCAGGGAGCCCGCCTGGAGAATGGAGTGGCGATTTAATTTTGAAGTTGTAGTTGAAGTCAGGAAGCCCGCCTGGAGAACGGAGTGGCGATTTAATTTTGAAGTAGTAGTTGAAGTCAGGGAGCCCGCCTGGAGAATGGAGTGGCGTTTTAATTTTTAAGTTATAGTTGAAGTCAGGAAGCCCGCCCGGAGAATGGAATGGCGATTTAATTTCGAAGTAATAGTTGAAGTCAGGGAGCCCGCCTGGATAATGGAGTGGCAATTTACTTTCGAAGTTGTTTGAGGGAAGCAGTAGAGTATAACAGAAATCCCCAGCAGGAATTCCAATTCAAAATCAGAAGGAAGGCAACAAGGATCAGAAAGATAGATTCAGACTTCGAAGAAGAATAATTCGAAGATCGCAAGGAAGGAACATCAAGTCCGACAGAATAGCAAGGAACATAGAAAGTCAAGATGAAGAGATAGATAAGATTTCGCAATGCTGTAACTTAGTCTAGCTTCTTATTTTGTTATTTAGTACGATGTAACAAGGAGATCAGTTAAGTAGTGGCAACAGCAGTAATAGCGGTAACAGCAGTAACAGCGGCAGTAGCAGTAACAGCGAGATCGCAACAGTCATGGTAGTCCCAGCTACCAGAACTTCCCGAACTACATTGACCTGATTCCCTTTTGGCCAGGGATATGTAGGAGACCTTTTGAAGCGAAGGTTCGGTCAAACTTTTCCAAAAAATGCTTCACACGGGGTGCTCGAACAGGCAAAAATCGCTCGTATCCGCTCACTTATCTTTGCACGAAAAATCTTCATGTTTACGCGCAAAGAGGGGCAGCTGTGAGCACGTGATTTTTGCCCTACATGAGAATTACTCCCAAAAATTCAAAATAAAAGGAGTTTTTGTGTTGTTTGCAATATTTGTGGATCATATGTTATTTTTCTCTTATTATTCACGTTTGTGTGTCCATGTATTTTGTTTAAATATATAAAAATACAAAAAAATATTGCATTTGTACATAAGATTCAAGTTCACAATTAAGAGTAATTAAGTTTGTTTTACGACAACGAAAAAAAAATCACAAAAAAATATGCACGTTACATTTTTTAGCATTTAATGTCTTAATTGTGCGATTTTGTTGATAATTATCATTATAAGTTAATTAGTAGGTTAATCTAGTTTTGTAATTTAATTTAGGATTTTTAAAATTTTAGTTTTGGTAAAGAAATATGAAAGAAAACCGGAATTGGGCCAAATTCACCCAAACCCAATCAAATACACTTAAAACCGCCCCAGTCCAGCCCAAAATTAACCCGGCCCACTTCATCACAGACCAACCGGTCTCGTGACCCATCCAAACGGCGCCGTCTCTCTTAAATGAGAGATCCAGGCCGTCGATTTTGCTTGATCGAATGGTCAAGATTAAAACACCCCCTTCATATATAAACTTAATCTTTACCCAGCCCCCACCCGATCTAGACACCCCCCCCTCTTCACCATCGTCTCTCTCAGAGACGATATCATTACGAGAAAACCCTAGCCGCCGCCGGACTCCCCATTCGCCTGAAACCCGGCGGCAACAACGTCGCCGGCCGCCATTTTAACACCCTAGGGCCACTCAACCGTCCTAAGTCCGAATCCACCCTCCATTAACTTCGAATCAACCTGGAGATTCTCGAATCTTCATCTGAAGATTCGAGTCGAACTCAAACCATGCCAAACCGCTCCAAACTCACCCCGAACACTCCTCACACCTCCCTCACACCCCTACTAACCCTGGCTTAGTTCGAATCTTACCAGAAATGTCAAAGCCCTAAATCCGCGCCTCAAGAACCCTAGAACCCAAAAATTAGGGATTGCGTCGAGTCAATGGTGTTTGAAGGCAATAGACCTTAATTGGAGTGTTTTTCATTTGAAAAACACTTCAATTAAAGTCTGTTTACTTCAAAAGAGTGCAAACTCGAAGTCTTTTGAGCCGAGTCCGTCCAATTTCTTGAGGTATCCCATTTCTCATTCTCTTCCTTTTGTTTTGTTGTTGTGTTCATTATATTAATTTAGTTGTTCGTTTCTATCTGTTTGGTGTTTGATTTTAATCTTTCCTGCTTCTACACCGTAAGACCTTTTATTTGGTCATTCTTGTTTTGCTTATATGTCGGAGTAGATTGCGATATAGAAACACGAATTGGCTGTAAACGATACTGTCAAGTAGTGAATTCTGCATTTTTTCATGTTTCGTTTGCTTGAGCACTTCGAATCACTAAGTCGATGATTGATTGTTGTTCCTTATGTGAATTATACGAATGTTGTTGATTAGTCTCGTAGGTCTGTTTATTGGAGTTTTGTGGCAGAACTTGACACTGTAAATCACATTGTGAATCACTGTTTGGATCGAGATTTTTCTTTCTTTTGAACTGTTGATTAACTAAGTGATGAATTGAATTAGTTGTTGTTAGTTAAGGATTGAAGGGTGTAACTAATGAAGTGTAGTGCATATTAGGACTGTAATTGGATCAGAATCTGGGGTTTGTTAATTAGAGATTAACAGAATTGGCATTTATTAGGATTTAAAAACTACCTTGCCCATGAGTTAAGTTAGTGGAACTTGCTGTTACAGCAGGACACTTAGCCATGTCTGGACAAAAGCCATTGTTTAAATAATAGGACCATACTTAGACATATGATAGTAATAAAAATAGGAGGATGGGCTCTGTCAGAAGGGGATGGGTTCTGCAGTAGAAGTATGGGCAGGGAGATTCCCTGATGGTGGAGAGTAACTTTTAAGGCTTTGTCGTAACTATAAGAGAAGGGGATTATTGTTCTGAGAGAGGGGGATTTTTGAAACAGAGAAAACAGAAGAGGGAGACACTTAAGAACCTGTGGAGTTTAAGAACACACTGGAGATAGACAGAATAGAGAAAAGAGACACACACACAGAAAGAAACAAAGAGAGTTTAAGGAGAATACACTTGAGGCAATCTGAAAGAGACATACAGGGAGATAGAAAAATTTGAAAGAGAGAAAAAAGAGAGACTAGAGAGAAAAGAAAATCACTACTGTTGCATCAATTCTCGTTAAGGACTGGTCTTGTTCGAATTCTGTAGACTATTGCGATACATTTGTAAATTAGGGGTGCATTGTTTGAGTCTTCAGAGAAGGCTACAGGTCTATTGGAAAACTATTGTACTGGCTCCTAAGTTTGCAAGACTAAAACACAATGTTCTTATTCATTTTGGGGAGTTAATTTGGAGTGACATTGGTTTTGAAGGGGTGTTGGTTCATTTGGTTAAATACTGCTATCCTTTTGAGCTCCGCAAGTTGCTATTATCATTCTCCGCTATCGAATCTGGGTGGTTTTGTTGCTGTTGTCGATTGCTGTAAACCGCTGACTCCTCTTTCCTTTTGATTTCATATTCCAGGTACCTAATTCTTGTCTCCAATATTGTAGCTACTTTGTTGAGTTGGAGTACAATTGAAAAAAAAATACAAAAAAGGGCTTCTTTGCATCTGAACTGGGAAAGCATGCTCATTGTTGTCAATTTGATTACATTATTATGAATATTACGTTTAATATGAGGTCTGTATTTGATAGGTGTGGTCGAATTGCATTAGATTGTAATTGATGAACTGTCTTAATGTCATTCATTTTGTAATAATAGTTCAGTTTAGCGCTATAGAATGTATTGATTTAGCAAGGTGGTTGTCAGGCCTAAAGTGGTTTAGGACAGTTAGCCTACAATGGTAGCGGGAGACCTTTCACTAATCACAACTTACTATGATAGTTAACTCCACTTTGATTATAAAAATGGCAAGTAAAGTAATAACTTCATATGTTGTTCGACAATAATAACTCTTGGTAATTCGATGTTCGTTTATTCTGGTCTTATAAATATTTCCCTTGTTAGTATTGCACTGTAGTGACGCTCGTAACTCACAAATCCAAGAGTCAATAAACGGGCTTGAATCTAAAAATAAAAAGCAATGTTCTGCTAATGAACCAATTAATAACAACTTCAATTAGGACTTTCCTCTTCTTTTTTATAAAAAAAAAAAACAAAACAATAGAAAATCTAGCTATTCTAGGTACGACCTTTAAAATGATGAGACAAACCGCGCCAAGCAAAGATACGCAATCGCGGGGCCCTCATATAATTGTCATGAGAACTTAGACTCGGAAGGACTGTTTAGTGAATTTTACGGTCTTTTTCCCAAAGTTAAACAGACGATAGACTCTTTAGGCACGATTTGAAATAAAATTACTTTCCTAAACATGGGTGTGCATTTATGTGACCCAAATCTTACTCTCGGCGAAACTGAAATACATTAAAGTCGCAGGCGTACTGGTTGCGGTGCGGCTCGAAATGTGTTTTCGTGACGTCGCAATTCTTCTAAGAATGAAAGCGGAATATAAGAGCACGCAAATAAAAATATATAAAGAAATCAGATAGAAACAAAAATTGCAGTTGAGCGACCGTGCTAAAACCACGGAATCCGGGAGTGCCTAACACCTTCTCCCGGGTTAACGTAATTCCTTATCCAGGTTTCTAGTTTCGCAGACTGCATTACAGAGTCATAAATTTCCTCGGTTCGGAATTAAACCGGTGACTTGGGACACCATTATTTTCCCAAGTGGCGACTCTGAATTAATTAAATAAATCCCGTTTCAATTGTCCTTTAATTGGAAAAACTCCATCGCGCCGTCACGGGTCTGCGGAAAAAGGAGGTGTGACAGTCAACGGTCCCTATTTCAGAAGAGAGTTCAATCTCAGCCATTCCAAATTCCGAATTAGAAACTGCTGAAGAAAATAGAATCTTACGTCGTCGCATGTTGGAAATGTTGGACGACTGGAACAGATATTAGAGGACATGTTGCGTGCTTGTGTCATTGATTTCGGTGGTTCGTGGGCTGATTATTTGCCTTTGGCGGAGTTTGCTTATAATAATAGCTATCGGTCCAGTATTCAGATGGCACCGTATGAAGCTTTATATGGGAGACGGTGTAGGTCTCCAGTCGGTTGGTTCGAGCCCGGCGAGGCTAGGTTGTTGGGGACGGAGTTAGTCCAAGATGCCTTAGACAAGGTGAAGGTGATTCAGGAGAGACTTCGCACAGCTCAGTCGCGTCAGAAGAGTTATGCGGACCGGAAGGTCCGAGATGTGTCTTATTCAGTAGGTGAGAAGGTGTTGCTGAAAGTTTCGCCTATGAAAGGTGTTATGAGGTTTGGAAAGAAAGGGAAGTTGAGCCCAAGGTTTATTGGACCTTTTGAGGTGCTTAGGAAAGTTGGGGAGGTGGCTTATATGTTTGCTTTGCCACCCAGTTTGTCGGGAGTTCACCCGGTGTTCCATGTATCTATGCTCCGGAAGTATGTCGGAGACCCGTCTCATGTGTTAGATTTCAGCACGATACATCTAGACGAGGATTTGACTTATGATGTGGAACCAGTAGCCATTTTGGGTCGACAGGTTCGTAAGCTGAGATCCAAGGACATAGCTTCAGTGAAAGTGCAGTGGAGAGGTCGTCCCGTGGAGGAAGTAACTTAGAGTGCTTGGAACCGGATTCTGATGATTCGACTAGTTTCTGGGAATCATTTATGACTTATGAGAGCAATCGGAATTGAATTCGGAGGTCCGGTGTAGTTTTAGGCTTGAATTGGCGAAGGTTAAATTTTGGCGAAAACCGGATGATAAGTGTTATTTTGATCAGGGGGTCGGAATGGAATTCCGACAATTTATGTAGCTTCGTTATGGGATGTTGGATATGTCTGCAAATTTTCAGGTCATTCGGACATCGTTTGATCGCGTTTTGGATTGAATGTTAGTTTTGAAAGTTTTGAAGAAACTTAGGCTTGAATTCGTGTGTAAATGGTGATTTTGATGTTTAGGATGGTGTTTTTGTGATTGGAACAAGTCCGTATCATGTTTTGGAGTGCGTTGGTGGTTTTCGTTGGGGTCCCGGGGGTCTCGGGATGATTTCGGACCATCAACCGGGCTTATGGGACTTGGCAAAATCTGCAGAAAACTGCAGGTTTCTGCCCAGTCATTTTGACCTTCGCGTTCGCGTGACATGGGTCGCGTTCGCGAAGGCCAGGTGGGCTAAAGCATCGCGTTCGCGACAAGATGGTCGCGTTCGCGTAGGTCAGAGGGAGTTAAGCTTCGCGTTCGCGTGAGGGGGTGCCGCGAACGCGTAGAAGTATTTTGGGCGACTGGGAATCTTGTTCATCGCGAACGCGTGGAGAAGTTCGCGTTCGCGTAGGGTAAGTTCGGGTCGAGCATCGCGAACGCGTGGGAATCGTCGTGTTCGCGTAGAGTAAAAGGGAGTTGTTCATCGCGAACGCGTGGGAGCTCACGCGAACGCGTAGAACAAAATGTTCTGGCAGTGAATTTATATCACAGAACAGAGGGCTTACGAGTTTACACCCCCAAAACACAATTTTGAGCCCTAGAGAGAAGAAAACTCGAGGAGATCACTGAGAAATCATCGGGTATTCGTCGGAGGTAAGATTCTTGACTCAAAAACATAATTTTATGGTAGAATTAACATCAATCTTCATGAAATTGGGTTGAAATCTTAAAGAAATGTGGCCTAGATATTGAAAACGGGATTTTGAGTTTTGGGAGGCCATTTGAACTCCGATTTTGATAAATTTTATATGTACGGACTCGTGGCGAGATGAGGATCGCGTTGGTGCTAATTTCGGAATTTTTCGAGCGGTGGGCCCGGGGTCGGGTTTTACCAACTTGGTGTATTTTATGAGAATTTCTTGTAAATTGAAATGGGTTATGATTCTTTGACCCGTATTTGACATAATTATTGTGGTTTGACTAGATTCTACGCACGAGGGAGCTAAAATCAAAGGAAAAGGCATCGCGGACGAGTCTACGACCGGCTAGAGGTGAGTAGTTTGTGTATATGGTAGCCTGAGGGTTCGAAACCCCGACTTAGCACATTGTGACGCTAGTAGGGCGTGGCTCGCACACCGTGGCAGGTGCGGGATTGATTGTGACTAGGGATTGAGACTTGGTCCATCCCGGAAATGAATAATATGTTATTAGTGTTGGAACTACACTGTATTCGATATATTTGTGGGCTGTAAGCCTTGTTTGGGGCCTTGTGCCGACCTGTAGTGTCTTTAGAGGACAATATTTATGTGATAGCTATATTTGCTTAAATCACTGATCTCGGTCCTAGAAATTGAAATCACATTATTGAAATGCTAAGTCACCGGCTTTTGCAAATTTAATAAAGTTAAAGTATTTTTCATAAATTATGAATTGGAAACTGGAATTAAGAAAAATGAACTGTTTTGTGACTTATCTGATTATTGTGGACTGAGGATGGATCGGGCTGCACACCGCAGTGGTTGATTTAAGGATCGGGCTGCACGCCACAGCAGTATTGCGCTTGGGCTGTAGGAGCCCCTCCGGAGTCTGTACACAACCCGAGTGAGCGTCGTCGATGTTAAATTGGATCGGGCTACACGCCGTAGCGGTTATGTGCATTGCATTGCATCTTTATTTGTTGAATTACTCTTTGTAGCTGAATTGTACTGTTGATGCTAGTTCGTAGGAGATTCAGACTATAGTGTAGCTTCATATTGTGGTATTCTGTGGATTTCTTATTTTCAACTACTTGTATATATTTATTACTCACCGAGTACTTAGTACTCACCCCTACTCCCTGCACCTTTTGTATGCAGACTCAGGTACTCAAGAGCAGTAGACAGGCAATTCCAGTGTTCGTAGTGTTATATCGAGTTGCTGAGGTAGCTGCCTACGTTCGCAGAACCTAGCTTCTCCTCTCATTTCCAGTTGTTATTTTGTATTTTGTATTCAGACTTGAGTACTTCTATATAGTACACTCTATTCCTGTTGGGTTTTGTTAGAGGCTCTAGACTTGTGACTCGGATCTTTGGGAATGTCAGTATTTTGTTCATTTTTATTATTATTGGAGTTCTTAAACTCATATATTCTTCTTGGGATGTCCATTTGGGATTGGTATTCGATGTAATCAGAAATAGTTGGTCTGGCTGGCCTAGCTTGATTGTTGGGCGCCATTACGACCGGATTTGGGTCGTGACACCCGAATACTAAGGTTATCAAAAAATCATCCCAAGATTATACAATACGAAGGAAACAAACGATTATACTACTCATTTAGCAAGCCATACAACCATCATAACAACACATCACCACTGTGAGGCCCATATGGGTACATATGGATTGAAGCATCCACACCCAGAAACTCAAAACTTATTAACCACAAAAATATATCTGCATTCCACAAAACCCTCAAATACCTTAAACATATACGTGTATAAATGTACATGTACATGTACGAAAAGAAATCGAATCGAGTGGCATATTAGCCACATTTAACCTTACGTGTAACATGTACAATTCATCCACGCTCGTTAGGTGGATATATAAAGTTGTTTTGTGTATATAGCAAGCAAATAAATCAACTATGCAGTTCTGGAAGAACAAAAATATTAACTTCTCATAATGCTAAAATCTTATGTTGAGAAAGTTTAAAACAGAGGCTAACTATAAATTAGTGTGAGAATTCATCTTTCTTATAAATGTGATGTGCTGTAAGAAATGTAAAATGCTGTAAAAATGAGTTTTTGACAGCAGAATTGTAGACATATAAATGGTGTTGAAATGAGCAGTTGGTAGAGGAGTTGGAATCGTGGGATTACTAATGGGATATGACTGTTTTTACATGTCAAAGGGACGTGTATAGCAGTTATAAAAATGAACTGCATTGACACTACCATGTAGGCTGTCAAACTTTTAAGTCTAACTTCTTGCACTTAGATATACGTGTATAGCAGTTCAATTTAACTGGTATTGCAGTTACATAATTATAGCATTTCGACAGTTTACT
This sequence comes from Nicotiana noctiflora, assembly GCA_032618575.1. Lineage (NCBI taxonomy): Eukaryota > Viridiplantae > Streptophyta > Magnoliopsida > Solanales > Solanaceae > Nicotiana > Nicotiana noctiflora. The sequence continues at coordinate 114,971 of JASVEL010014152.1, forward strand.
ATCAATACAGTTTTGAAGCATTCAAGGAATCATTTCGACAGTTTACTTGGAAACAGTTTTTTCTATTTCTGCATTTCCACAGTTTTGTTTGTTGGTAATTTTAGGCTGAATTTCAGTTTTCATTTTGAAATATAAGAATGGTTCTTTTTAGTTTCCTACAAATTAGGATTCCTGTCTGAATATGCCATGTGGATAGTTTTTATGAATCCAAGTGGCTTAATGAGAGGCCAATATCCTTGGCTTTTAATAATATATTTGGCTTTTAATAATATATATATATATATATATATATATAAAAGAACTATAGACATATATAATAAAAGAAAGTTAATTAACTTTTCACAATAGAATAATTAATTTTCAAACTTTTATTATTTATATAAAATAATATATGTTTTATATGCACAGTCGTATAATCTGAAAATACTTTTGTTTTCTACCAAGAAGATATTGTTTCCGATCGATAATAAATAATTTTTTTCCCTTTTTATTTTTATTCAAAATAAGTGTTATGTTACCGAATCAAGAAAGAATTAATTTTATTTTTCCAAAATTTTGCCCTTATTTACGTATCTCAATGTGTCAACATAATAATATGCAACTTTTAATTAAGGGTAATTTAATGAATACATATTTTTTTCTTAAGGGATATGCCAGACACCAAAAAATTACTTATTATCGACCTAATAAAGTAATATAGAAAAGACTACTTTTTTCTTTCTCTTGCAATCACGGTAGTTGTTTTACAGTTGATCATATTGATTGTGATATGAAATAATACTGCCTCCGGTTCATAATAAGTAATTATTTTATTTTTAACACATTCATTAAGAAAATACTAAATTCTAAATAAAAATAGTTAGTGTGACTAAATTACTCCTAATTAGATATTGCAGTATAATTATAGTAGCACTTACTTCTCTTCTCAAATGTAAGATGTAAATAACATTTTAGGGATACATATATAAGAGTAATTTTAAAAAAGAAAATTAAATTTTTTCTTGATTATATAAATAAATATTTATTTTGAATCAAAAATTAAAAAAATAATAATTATCTATTATGGACAGAAGGGAGTAGTATTTATTATCATAGCCCCAAACTTTTGGATCATCCAAATTAGGTTAAAAGAGTATACCCCAATTAATATCTTAACGTTGGAGTTGGTAATAAAAATAGATGAAACAATATAATACATGGGAATGCACGAAATGCGTGAGTATATGTACTCCATACCTTAACAAATGGCAGACACAGACACATTCCTCATGAATTGCGTGCTTTTGTTCTTTCAACTCTTCTGTCGTGCGTGCTTTTGTCTTCCCTAGCAAATTCCTTTCTGGTCCATTTATTAATTTCATCTCCTGCTTTAAATATCAGTAAATTATTTTCTACGATTTCTATCCTTTCTTGTTTATATGGTGATAAAAGGAATCCAAGCTCCGTTAAAAATATCGTACCTATTTAAAATTTAATCAATTAGACTATATTACAATTAAAGGGAATAGAATATACACATGTCCTCAGTAATTTGATTTCTTTCTAGAATCACTATACACTTTTTTCATTGTTTATATAATAAATAGTCCTTTTACGCTACAAATGTCAAATGCTCGAATTGATGGTTTAGATGGTCACTCAACTTTGGGTAATTGGTCATCAAAATTATATAAATTTATTTGTCTTTATACCTGGCCCATCCGACATATATAGATCGACTTTAACATCCTATCTGCTCTATATACAATTATAGTTAATTTAAAAGTTTTTCTTCTTTTGAATAAATGACTTATATCATTGAATTTTTCAGTTTCCATCTCAAAAATTATAATACATCAAATTTTAAATTAAAGTTAAATATACTACTTATGACAAAAGTTGAACAGAGTTATGGGAAGAGCAAGACAAGCTTCTGAACGTCAACATTCAATAGATAATTACGAAGACAAATAAAAAATTCAAATCAATTTAAGCATTGTATTATAACTCAACTACATTATGGTTCTTCAACTGTTTATAGCTTGTGATTCTAAATTATTTTTTAAATTTGTTGCCATTATGCACTAAGCCAAGTGCAAGTGAACTGAAAAATCTGATGATATCAATCATACTTTTTTTCTTCGTGAAATCCAATAATACAATTCAATATTTTTTTAAAGTTTGTTTAACTTTAACAACACTACTTGTAAAATCTAGGAGCCGTAAAAAAAACTCAAATATTTTTTAAAGGATTTGCGAATTTTTTTTTCAAGATTTTACTGTTGTAAATTTGATGTAAATAATTTTTTGAGAACTGAAAAATTCAATTGTATAAATTATTATCCATAAGTACAAAAACTTTCTTTAACTGTCATGCATAAAGAGCAAAGAAAATTTAAAGCCGATTCATATATGTGGGACGTGGTAGGTATTGAATAAATAAGTTGTTTGAGTTTTAAAATAGTCTACGTTTTAAATTAATATTTAATTAATTTTTGCCATGTCACTAAATAGCACCGAAAAATACAAAATCCAGCAAGAACAACCATTTCGTGTAAAAATAAATGTGTAGTGTTTTTGTGTGGGGTCTAAAATAAACTTGCGGCACTTGTCAGCACTAAAAATTTTCCAAATAAGAAAAATTTAACCAAGCATGTTTTCCAAAAATCTTCGTTAAAAATTTGAATGAAATTTTTTTCATAGACTATATAGGCAATACTTGAAAAACAAGCATATTTTTCTAAGAGTAAAACTCAAGATTTCCACGAAAAAATGGGTGAGGTAATTGCTTGAATTTGGAGTCACGTTTTGCAAGTCCATACAGAACAACAATCCACGTTTAGAAGTCACTAATTGAGTATTACGCAAAGAAAAAATAAATATTATGGACGTATTGAATTGTTTTATAAAATAATAGAGATGAGTATGACGTGTAAGTAACTCTTTGCTCACATGCATTTAGACGCTATATTCCAATTTAAAGCAATCAATTTCTTGCTAGAGAACACCCCTAATTCCGTCATCATATCTTCAACCAATTAGCTGTCCATCTGTTACTGTTTTTTAAACATTTCCAATTTAAAAGTTTTAAATCTAAGTTTATTATATATGGATTTCTTTTGTTATTGTATAAATGAGAGAGATTGCTCTAATGGTAAGAACATCCACTTCCAACCAAGCGATTGTGAGTTCGAGCAAGGTTGAAAATTATTAAAGGAAATGACACCGAGTTTCTATTTATAATAGGCTCTCTATCTCATAGAGCTTGACATATATGGGAAATATAAACATCACCACTAGTGAAATTTGATGTCCGATAGTATACAATTAAATGGGCCATTATTTGTGTCAAATCAATGTATGTATAACAACAAATTGTCGGCCTCTTTTCATCATCAACATAAAATCCAAGGCAACTAAAGACTAGTGTCGTATGTGTCCAAAATCCTAAGACAACAGCCTGAATTTCTCAAAGCTTTTAAAACTTAGTTTACTCAAATCTTACCTTGCTTTGGTGTTTTCCATAATTCAATCTGACAAAGACATTTTAATAATTAATGCATGTCTGCTATTATTTGTTAATCGTTAATTTGTTATAGTGAAAATTAGAGAAAAAAAATAGGAAGGAAAAAATAGATTAAAAAAAGAAGAAGGTGAAACTTCTAAGATAATCTTTATTTCCAGGAGAAAAAAAAAAGAGAGGAAAAAATAGAGTAATAATTGTGGTGTTGTTTAGTGGAGTTGACCTTTTAGGAGTATACACATGCTTTTCGGTGCAAGCTCCTATTTTTCTTTTGCGGTAAAACTGATTAATTAATATAAGTAATAATTATGATTATAGTGACAAGAGGTAATCCATTAGAAATTATTAAACTAATATACCTCAAAATCATGTTAGTTATATCATTTACACAAAGAAACTCCGTGGGGTCTTCATAATTGGACGCCATTTCCCATCATCACTAGTCCTTATCATTTCCAAAGGTATTCACACTAGTGGTTAAATTAGAAATTTTTTAAGGGTATTTAAATTTGGATGAAATGAAAAATAATTTTCGACAAAAGGTATTCAATATGTATTATATATATATCTTTAAAACGTAAAATTTTATTAATATACACTGTATAACTTTTCGACAAAGGGTGGTCAACTGACCATCCTTGTTAGCATGTGGCTTCGCCACTGCTTGCAACCAAGATGACTCGATTAGGGATGACAAATTGAGTCCAAACCAATTTAACTCGTCCAACACGTTTAAGGTTAGGCCGGTCATTAAATCGTATATTTATTAAACTCAATTGATCTTAACACAAGCCACCTAAGTCTATTTAAAATTGGGTTGATTTTTAGCCTAAATTAATCAATGAGTAACTTTGTTATAATACCTTCAAAAATCATGGTGTATTAGATATTGTTTAGCATTTTTGCACGAGAGGCCTTGTAGAGAAATTTATGCATGGGCTCTTATATATGACTATGATGTTTCCAACGATGGGTCAATATTTCATTCAGGCCCAACTCACGAACTGCAACGTCAAGAACAGACTAATGGTTAGGTGATTACGAGGCCTAAATGAAGGAATGGGTTTATAATAAAGGAAATTTTACCATTTATAGAAGAGGAAAAAACATAAATAGGTAATAGTTGAGTAAAATTTTCAAAAACCTAGCAGCAATCATTATTTTACATTCATGGCAACTAAATACATACATTCCCTAGCAGAAAATCATTCAATTCCATTAAAATAGATGTCAGTTACTAATCCCTAAAAGGAAGCAAGAATAAAATGAAAAATGATAACTTCCATCCTAAAAATAAGCTCGCTTCCAAATTCCACTAGAATAGGCATATAATTAATGATATATAAATTCTACCCAGTAAATTATCGAACTTTCACGCTATTATAATTGTATAAGTGACTGATAATCTTCTTCAACTAAAATATACATTCGCTCAATATGTTTTCTTTTATAATAGTTTCATCGATTTTTATTAAAGAATTATGTAAATTAATAATATGTATAATATTGAAATAAATCATGTATATTTACCATAATCATCATTATGAAAAATACAAAATACACATATTTAGTAAAAATATATAAGGTATATATATGGTATGTATATATTATAAATTATTTATATGTTTGGTATAAGAAATAAAATTTAGATGATTATACAATAACAACCATGTATAAATAATAATACCATATATATATTCTTAGAAAGATCAGCGCGTGGATTTTATTATGGTTAAAGTGTGTATATATAAATATAGATGGTGTAAGGATGGTATTCTGTATATGTATTTTGTTTGTGTATATTTATATGATATAACAAAGATATATTAATGATATATATATGTGATGAGCATACATAGCTTGATTGTATGTATATATTAATTTTTCGTCATCAAGTTTTAAATTTTGAGTTCCAAATTTATTCACAAAGAAAATTAAAAGAAGGAATTGATACTTGGAACGACAATTGAAAAAAATGGTGAAGAGATTGGAAATTTGAAAAAGAGAGTCAACAATGGAGTGATAGTATGAGAGAGAAAGAGAAACAAACTATTAAGAATTTAAACCTAATCCCTTATTTTAAGGAAGAATTAAAAATAAATTAGTTACTATTAAATACTTTCAACTGTGCTACATTTGAAATAAAATATGTTATTATTGAAATAATCAAACTATCGTAACATTAATATAAAAATTATTTTATAAGAGTCCTTCTATGTAAAAATCTCTTTATAAAATAGGTTAGTACCCTATTTATAACATATAAATACCTTTTTAAGATTTTACATAATATAATAACCTTTTTTATTTTGTAGCAAAAAATTTAAATTTAATACTTTCCTATATTTAAGCCTTATTAGATGGTACAAAATATATTTCTCTCACCAATTTATGGTATAACTCCCATTTTTTGTGAAATGACGCCGCTTAATACAGCTTAATGCACCTAAATACAGATTCACCTTCCATGATTTGCACTGAAACGTTACTTTTTCCTCGCTTAATACAGCTTAACACACCTAAATACATATCATGATTTACATGAATCCCTGTTTGTGCGGCGTCATTTCATGTTGTATTATTGAATACAATTCGTTTAATACACTATATACACCATAAAATAACGTAAAACATATCTATATCACGTAATATAGGAAATTGTTTCTATTTATTGCTAATTATGTCTTAATGAATGCCTTTTGTGAAAAATTCTCTATAATAAATGAGATTTTTACATGGTTGTTCTCATTTAAAGAGTATTCTCATAAATGATAGCAATCTTTGTTTATTTCAAAAATGGAAATTTCTTTTTACTTTTTTAGCACTTTCACTTTGGTAAGTACATTTAAGAAATTCCTCAACATCAACACACTTCTACTACATTTTCTTGTCCCTCTCTCTCTCTTACATAATTTTTTTGTTTCATAAATAATACTTACCCAAATATATCAAAAATTCTGAAAGAATAATATCTCAAAAATAAGTCTCTCTTTAATGAGGTTACACAATGAGAATTTTAGTATTTTTTTTTTTTTAAATTTTAAACTTTTTTGTTGTATAATTTATTTTTCCTCCAAAATATACCTTTAATATATTTTAATACATTTCAAGTATATTATATATTTCATAATTTAAAATGTAAATATTCCATCAATATGCCATATAAATTTTTTAATATGTGTTTTATGCCACATATATAAAATATATATTTACATTATAATACATGTAAACAAATAAAATATACCATACATAATCTTTAAAGTTGTCTATTTTATACTTTATATATACCATTATTATATAATTTATCACATGTACCATTATAATAAAAATTATATAAGAACCACTCGTCGAAGTTATAACATGTTAAAATAATATGTTATTATCCAAATTTATACTTCAAAGAAAGGAAACAAAAAGAATAGTTTTACATATACAAAAAGAAATAAGAAGAAAGGTATAGAAAAGGGAAGACAAAAAAGGAATGGTAGGATTGTATCAGTTATAGAAGATAAAAAAATAGGAGCAAAAAAATAAGAACAATTTTTATAGTTTTGCAATGGGGTTTATTCTTGTCCGACTGAATTCTTGATTTCAAGGCTTCCACCCCTACTTCTATCTAGGGGTTTGAAGTTTTCATGGGCACGCAGGGTTCGACCGGAGACTTATCAAAGACATATCGAAGGCAGTGAATCCTTTGTGCAAGCTATTGGAACGATAAGAGATGTATCCAAACGTTTGAACTTCTCAAGCATAAGTTCATCACCAGTTCTATTATTACCGCTCCCTATTTTAGCTTGCCTTTTGAGCTCATGTGCGACGCGAGTGATGTTGCGGTAGAGGGCGGTTTTGGGTCAAAGGGTGAATAAAATATTTCCTCCCATGTACTATGCAACCAAGAAAACGAATGATGCCCAAATGAACTACACGGTGACTAAAAAAGAGCTTTTGGCTATTGTGTTCACAATTAAATTTTTTGACCGTATCTCATAGGTGCCAAGGTCATAGTGCATACTGATCATGCTGCTTTCGGTACTTGACGACGAAGAAATATTCGAAAGCTAGGCTGATGCGATGGGTCTTGGTACTTTAAGAGTTTGATTTGGAAATTATGGATCGAAAAGGTAGTGAAACTAAGTGGTGGACCACTCGTCCCACTTAGACAAGGAGGGGAGTCCTCGTGATGACCTAGAGATCAACGATTCATTTCTCGATGAGCAACTTCTTTCTTTGTCGATGAATGATATGCCATGGTTTGCGGACGTTGCTAATTTCTTTGTGACTGGTATAATCCTGTGTGAGCTCTCTTCTAACCAAAGGAAGAAGCTCAAACGGGATAGTTTGGATTTCTGTTAGGACGATCCGTACTTGTTCAAGATTTGCACAAATGGTATGATCCGAAGGTATGTTCCGGAGGAGGAGAAATTGAGTATCTTAGAGGCTTGTCACTCCTCTCCCTGTGGTGGTCATCACGGCGGGGTGAGGACCGCTTCAAAATTTCTTAGTTGTGGGTTTTTCTGTCCAACTTTATACAAATATATAAGTGAAGTTGTGAAGAGGTGCAACGAATGTCAAAGAGCGGGTGGAATTTCAGAGAAAGATGAGATGCCTCTCAATACCATTCTTGAAGTGGATATTTTTTATGTGTGGGGCACTGATTTTATGGGCCTGTTTGTTTGCTCATGTGGGAACACGAACATTCTTGTGACGGTTGACTATGTTTCAAACTAGGTCGAGACCGTGGCTTTACCTGACAATGAGGACTGGAATGTTGTTGATTTCTCAAGAAAAGCACTTTTACAAAGTTTGTCACTCCTCGTGTAATCATAAGTGATAAGGCGGGGTCTTATTTTTGTAATAGAGCTTTTGATATTTTTCTTGCAAAATATGGTGTCAATCACGAAGCTTTTACTCCTTATCATCCTCAAGCAAGTGGCCAAGTTGAAGTCTCAAACAGGGAAATCAAGAGTATATTGTCAAAGACGGTCAATGCAAATATGACAGGGTGGTCAAACAAGTTGGATGATGCTCTATGGGCTTATAGGACTGCTTACAAGACTCCGATTAGTATGTCCCCGTACTGTTGGTATTTGGGAAATCTTGCCATCTATCAGTTTAGTTAGAGCACAAGGCTATGTGGGCTTTGAGGAAGCTGAATCTTGAATGGAATGTGGCAGCAAATCTTCATGTGGAGCAGCATAATGAACTTGATAAATTCTGATTCCATGCCTACTCTAGTTCATCCTTGTACAAGGGCAAGATGAAGTATCTTCATGATAAATATGCTCGTGACAAGGATTTAAAAGTGGGTGATTGATTCTTTTGTTCAATTTTCGGTTACGTCTATTTTAGGGAAAGCTTAAGTCGAAATGAAGTGAACCTTTTGAAGTGGCTCTGTGACCTGTTTGATGCACTTGACTTGAAGAAGAAAAATGGGGAGATTTTCAGAGTTAATGGGCACAAGGTCAAGCACTACCTGGGCAAGATTGTTGATACCCACGTGGTGGCACTGCTCCATCAAAAGTGATTTGATGGTAACATACGTTGTGCCGCGATGTTAAATTAGGCGCTTTTTGGGAGGTAACCCTTGTATCTTTATTTTTGTTCTTTTTTGATTTTCTTTGTAGTATAGGATTTATTTTTGGACTAACTAGTTGTGAGATGTGTGTAGGATGGTTTTGATACAGTGCAGGACCAAGTTGGGACAAATTACACTCTCTAAAATTTGCACTACGACCGCATTGAATTTTGTGCAGCCGCAGAAGCTTTAGTATGGGGGCAACATTTTAATGTTGTCCGCAAGGCTGATTGGTAAAAAATGTAATTCTTTGAATTTTTTCATCGCGGCCACATGGCATTTTGTGTGGTCCGGGGTTGGCCACTGTGGCTGCATAGCATTTCTTGAGGTCCACGGTGGATGTCTCCCCAGTGCCTCTTGTTTCTAAGTACCGCGGACCATAATGCCATTTTGTACGGTCCGCAGTGGGTAGGTAAAGTGGGCCCCAAGTCCTTTTTTTATAAATTGGACCTAAGGCCCTTATTTCAAACTTTTTGATCCTTTGCTCTCAATAGTAAAAAAACTAATGTTCATCAAAGTCCTAAGTGCAAAAATTACAATCTCTTTTCAATCATCTGTGTTGCATCTCACTACTGATAATTTTAATTCTTTTCTTAGCTTTAAATGTATTATTTTCTTTTAATTATCAAGTTTTTTCTTCTTTTTATTCCATGTTGTTGTGTAGGTTTTGCTTAATAATGTTTAAACTAGAGTTAGTTAGTGAAGAAAGTTGATTAAACACCTAGGGGAACAAACGTATGTGATTTTAGGTTAAAATTGAGACGAATATTTGAAACCATAGGTTGGTATTATTGTCTTAGTTTACTGCGGTCCGTGATGGTATTTTGTGCGGTCTGCGATGCTTCTTTGCGGTCCGCAATACCATTTTGAGTGAACTGTGATGGTATGACTTTAGAAATGTTGAAAGTTGAGGATCGCGACCGCGGTAAATTTTATGCGGTCTGCGGTGCCTTACTGATGCCGCACAACAATTCTTGCTGTCCGCGGTGCCTAGAATCAAATAGTGAGTAGTCTGACCCCCACCTCTATACGGACCGCGATGCATTTTGTGTGGTCGCGGTAGCTTCTTTGTGGCTGCACTTCCTTTTCTGCGGCCCGCGATCTGCAATTCTGCTTCTCATGTTCAATTGTCTGAAATTTTATTCTGCACTGCTTCATCTGATATTGGGATAGTGACAAGAACAATATGCATTCTCCTTGTAGATAATGGTGAAATCATAAGGCGGAGGCTAAATAGAAAGGGAAAGGAGAGTCCTCCCGGGGAAGGGGACGAGGCATAATTAGATTGCACTCGCAAGTTTAGCATGCCATCAAAGATGCCAGGAGGAAAATAAAGGCTGCAGACAGAGCTATTTCCCATTAGGTGAGTAAGTTTGTGCCTCATGGGAGGCTTCTGACTCCGTGCCAGAATATGTTCCTGATTGGCCGGAGAGGAATAGATTGAGAGATACACCTCCGGGCTCTCCCACTGCCCAAGCGTCAATGCAAATTACTTCTGAGTCGTCTGAGGACTCAGCTGCGGGCAGTGACAGTGCCTTCTCTACCTCCACCCTTAACTCCTTCAACACTAAACAAAGCTCCACATCACTAATACTAAAAACTCACCATAAAGAGGAGTTGTACCACTTTCTATTAGTAAAATCATTTTTTTAAATGCCTTTTACTAAATCATACTTGGTAGATTTGAGGTTAGGGCATTTTTTAGAAGAGTAATTTTGGGGGGAAAGAAACGGGGAGAGAAAAGAAATTGGAGGAAGATCGAGTTTTTAATGTTTTGAAGGTCACGTGTGGCTGAAGTGGGCTAGCTGTTAAAATAAACTGACGGTTGGTTAAAAGTAGACGAAGACTAAAATTGATAAGTTTTTGAATACTTAAATGATTTAAAACGGTAAGTACATAATTAAGGGACTATCATAAACTTACTCTGAAAGATAATGGAGGATTTATGTCATTTCCTCCCAACAACAACAACCCAGTAAAATGTCATAAGTGAGGTCTGTGGAGGGTAGTGTGTACGCATACCTTACCCCTACCCCAAGGTGGTAGAGAGGCTGTTTCCGAAAGACCCCCGGCTCAAGATAATAAAAAGATAAAAGAAGAGAGTATTAGATTCACCACGAAAATCATATGGTAAAAGGGACATAAAAAGCAGGAAAAGATATATAATAATAATAATAATAATAATAATAATAATAATAATAATAATAATAATAATAATAATAATAATAATAATAATAATAATTCAAAGGAAAAACGATGGTTTGTAAATGGATCCTGCATCGAAAATAGAAAATAGTAAAACTCGATATTGCCCCTAGCTATCTTAGACAAAAACTATCAAACTAGTCCACTACCTCCTAACCTACAATCGTAATACGCGACTTCCATAACTTCCTATCACGTGCCATATCCTCGAAAATCTGAAGTCTCGCCATATCCTGCCTGATCACCTCTCCCCAATACTTCTTAGGAAATTTTACACCCTATAGAAAACCTTAGTACCCTATTTATCAATAATAAATATCATTTTAAAATATTACATCCTATAAATACCTTTTATCCTTTATGGCAAAATATCTAATTATAGTTATATCCTACATTTAAGGCATTATATTAGGAAGCTATTATGTTAATTGATTCACTTTCCGTTTTAAAAAGTGTGTAATCTCTTATTTCACGCTGTGAATACAGTCGAATACAATAATTTGTCCAGCAGTATAATCCCATGTATCACACCATGAATACAGTCATATACACTCGAATACAACAACTGATTAGTTGGACTTCTGTGATTCACGCCTATTTTTGCTACTGTATTCATGAATACAATAGCTTAAATACAGCTAAATACATGTCAAACTTAGCTTGAATTCCACCTTTTATGCTTTTTTGGTTGTATTAATAAATACAACTGCTTAAATACATGAAATACATTGTATAAAAATATAAAAGGTATCTATAACACGTAATATAACAAAGGGTATCTATAAATGACTAATTAGATCTAAAAGATGGTGCTTTATGAAAAATTCTCTACTTCTTAGGCCGCCCTCTAACTCTTCGCGTGCCTTCCACGACCAGCCAGTCACCCTTTAACTCTTCACGTGCCTTCCACGACCAGTCAGTCACCCTCTAACTCTTTGCGTGCCTTCCGACCAGTCACTCATACATCCTTACCGGAACATTTGGGCTTCTACTGCGTCATTTCCTCCCAATAAGAACATATTTCACATGCGCTTAGACATTTTCTTTTTCCCAATATGTCGGTCCCTACCAGTATTTTTTTTCTTGAAAATACAATTTTATTTTCAGGAAAAAAGGAGAGATATTTTTGAGTGAACTCTATCTCTTATTCCCAGCCCATAGCCATATTCAACCATGAAAATACACAACAACAGTCCCACACAATTGACAATGCCTTGTAAACGACACTGTAAGCCATAATTATCTCTTCTGCCCACACATCAAGAAGAAGAAAAATGGTGACATTATTATCTTCTTCATCTCTTTGCAATTCCCCTTCACTTATTATCCATTCCTCAACGATAATCAACCTATGCCTGCCCTATTCAATTCCACGTTCTTCCTCTGGTTATTTCAAGAGAAACAGAAATTCAGTTGCCAGTCGTAAGCTTGGAATTGTTGCTGCTACTGAAGAAGAAAAAGACCCATCAGTTCCCACATGGGCTAAACCCGATTCAGATGAGCCACCCCCTTGGGCTAAAAATGAATCCCAGAAAGATTCTTCAACCTTTCAAGTTCCTTTCATTGTTTATTTGCTTGCATCTGCTGTCACTGCAATTGCCGCGGTGAATTGTTTATCTTGAACTATTGTTTTTTAATTTTTAAAAAAAATTGATCATTTAATTCTTGATGGGTTTTGTTTATTGGGTTATGAGTGCAGATTGGTTCTGTTTTTGAGTACGTGAATCAGAAACCTGTATTTGGAATTTTGGGCTCAGATAGTGTGTTTTATGCTCCTGTGCTTGGGTTCTTTGCTTTCACTGGCATTCCCACTTCTGTAAGTAGATATTGTTTTCTTCTCTATCCATGTGTTCCTGCATTTTATGTTAAGTTGAATTATTTTGAATAATGAAACTAATACTATGCAAATTTGGACTTTTTGCAAGTTCTGTCTTTAACACACTTGTACATAATGGTAACTACTCCTTATGTTTAAATTATAGGCAAACAACTTCTTTAATAGGACTGAGGAACCAATGAAAAAGTTTCTTAATGATTGGTCTTTGTTTTGTTGGTTACATTAACAACAACATATTCCCACAACGTGAGGTCTGGGGAGGCTAATATGTAGACAGGCCTTACCTCTACCCGAGAGGGCAGAGAGGCCGTTTCCAATCGACCCTCGGCGCATGGAAAAAAAGGCAAACAAAGACAAAAATAAAAACAAAAACAAAAACAAAAACCGCATTAGTTACTCCACAAAAAATTATCTAAACCATAAATTTTGTTAGTTACATTATGGATCAAAATTACTTCTTCTGGCAAAACTATAAAGGTGGATTTTTCTGTGTTTATTTTAGCTGACTAGAATGTTATCCAGGCATACCTTTGGTTCAAATCTGTTGAAGTTGCTAACAAAGAAGCAGAGGAGCAAGACCGCAGGGATGGGTATATGTAACGTCTTATATGTGATGTTTAGGTGATATCTGCAGCATCAAAAATGCATTTATCAGATGTCTTTGGTGGTTGTTTCCTGAAAACATCATTATGTTAAATGAATGTTTTCTTGAGTTGATCTTTCTAGGCGACATAAGTGTATAAAATCCTGTCTTCTAATTACATGCCATTCCGAATCATCAATTTTGTATTGACTACTTGTCAAAAAGTCTTGGATCATGTTACTATTTCCATCTCTTGTTTGGATAAATCAGTTTACCGGCTTGTGGTTAGAGAAGCTACTGTCTGAACATTTGACTCAACTTATCTGCCAGTTTAGTTTTGCTTCTTAACTCTTAACTTATCGACCTTGGTAATTCACTAACTTTATATCTAGTCCATCACTAAACATACTTAAGGAGCATGAAGCTTTCACTTCACAGAGTATTTCTTTAAGTTTTACTCCAATAAATAGAATTTTGAAAAAATGCATAGTGCTTGCTCTCAAACTAATTGGCTCTTGGAAGGGGGGGAAGTGAGCAGTATGATCTGTGATGTCAAAATCTTGTAATGGCTGTTCTGTGATGAGAATGGAAAAAGTTAAGTTAACGAGCAGGACTAAGTTCTCCATGTTAGTTTCTCCTTTTCTCTCTGTTTCAAGTGTTGTTTATTCCAGATAAAACATACAAAGTAATTTCTTACAATGAGCTTCTTTGATTTCTCCTGAAGCAGTCAATGTCTGGATGAACTGCTTTTGATGCTGGATTTGATATAAGGGGTTAAAAAATTTAAATGCCGGAGTAATGAAGGTCTTACTTTTATGATAGGGACCACTTCAACTGAAAAGATGACATTTACAGGAGTTGAGTTCTTTTGTTTGAAGAGAGTAGGATGACTGCACTGTAACCATTAGTCTATCAGAAACATTTTCCTGAAGTGCATCTTTTCCAAGTAACAGTTTGCCAATGTTTGTGCTCAAGTATGTGGCAGAGATGCATAGTAGATTCCCGTCATATCAGAAGTTTAGTTTGCATGAGGCAGCCATTCAAGCGGCTCTTTTGCTGCGTGCCTTAATTGCAGGGGCAGGGATTTTAAGGGGGACGGACTAAGCTACTATACGGTGCCCCAGGTGAGGATGCCATACTGGGAAAAGAATCCATTTACATCACTATACATTGCTTTTCTCTACATATTGAGCAAAGAGGCTAGTCGGATAGAATGAATCTTTTGATTTGGTTTGGATGAAGTGTCATCTAGAACAAGACAAAGTGATGCTCTGGTTGCCTCTAATTGGAGCAGGAAACAATACACTTAATTTATTTGCAGTTGATTGTTGTCTGTATAGTTTGATGTCTCCTTCTTGGCATAAGTAAAGCATTCAGAAGAACACCTACGTATGGGCTTATGTTGGTTCTTCTGGGTTTTAACGTATCAGCTTTGTTTTTTCCACGGTGCCACCTAAGTAACTATGATTCTTGGATCTTAATATTCATCCTTTATGAATTGGATTCCTAAATATTGCTTCCATATGTTACGAGTGTGCCTACAGCTAAAAGCCACACTCCACATTTATTAAATCATGGATTCTCCTCAGTCAATTGAGAGTACCTATGCCAAGAAAGAGATCCATGCAACTGTACAGGAAGAGAAAACTTCAAAGAAACTAGAGAGAGCTCAGTGGCTCCGAGCAGCTATCCTAGGAGCAAACGATGGTTTGCTTTCCACTACGTCCTTGATGCTTGGTGTTGGTGCAGCTAAAGATCAAGATCAATGGTCTATGGTACTTTCTGGAGTTGCTGGAGCTTTTGCAGGTGCCTGTAGCATGGCTGTTGGAGAGTTTGTCTCTGTATCAACTCAACGAGACATTGCAAAGTCCATTGCTGACAAGTGCAGGTCCGAGAACGAGTTAAAAGGAGAAGATGGTGGATACAAAACGAAGATTCGGATAGTTTGCAGCAGTCCAACTATTGCAGAAACCAAGCAAGGAGACGCTACCAACATGTCCTTTCACAATATAGTAGCAGCTTCAACACAAGGTGGAAAGCTGCTATATGAATCACCTGTGGAAATACAACACCATATTGCTTTGACACCTGCAAGATCTCCTATGATAAAAGTAATGGAATTTGATGCAAAACGAACGATGATGGAGTCGTCAAAACTGGAAAATGACAGAACATTAGAACCATTGCCTAATCCATTGAAGGCTGCAGCAGCATCATCGCTGGCTTTTCTGTTTGGAGCCTTTGTTCCTATAGTGCCAACTCTAGTGGTGAGTGAAAACAGAATCAGGATTGCTATGATGGTGATTGTAGCATCTTTAGCTTTGTGTTTATTTGGTGGAATTGGGGCTTATCTTGGTGGTTCATCAGTAAAGATATCTGCTATGAGACTTTTACTTGGAGGGTGGATTTCAATGGCTATAACATATGCTTTACTCATGCCATTTGATGAAGATACAAAGAATGATAATGCAGATTAATAAATCAAATAGCACGTTAATTATCATCAATATTACAACCTAGACCTTGTGTCTATTTTAGAGGGAAAATAGTCCGTGGGTTCAGAATGAGTGTAATCGACAATTTAAAGTTTTTGGCATATGTATACACTACTCAAATTGAAAACAATGAGTTACCATCCTAAATTTGCCTCCACTGTTTGTGGGACTAAAACCAAATGTACCTCGCAAAAATAAAAATAAAATACGTTTTGGTCAACAAGGAGAAGCTAACCTTGTTAATTAAACATTTTGTCCGCATAATTTTTTTATAAAGAAGCCCAGCAACCCAACTATAATTTAGTTAATGCATTTATTTGCATTGTTCAGTACTGATAAAAGACTGGTGCATAACATGGCATCATAAATTGGCGAGTGCTACGCTCCTTGGAAATGGTAGGCATGTATGCGTATTTTTTATTTTATTTTTGCTTAAAATGTATACGTACTTGTTCGATATATGCACAACCATATTAGCCAGCTAAGAATCTTATTGCTGAAGATATTGTGCGAAGACTTTAGAAGACAATTTGGACAAAGTTGGTTTATTTGAAAAAAAATTCTTCACAGATGATATCAACTTATGCTTCCTTTACGGATCAGGAAAAAAAAAAGAGCGAGATATGCTTCTTCCGCGTCTGTTTGAATTGAATAAGTAATTAAAAAAATCTGATAACATAAATTAATTTTTTTTTCCGAGATATGGTGTGTTTGGTACGAAGGAAATATTCAAAAAGATATTTTCATGAATAATAAGTTATTTTATCATTTATTTTCTCTTGTTTGTTTGGTGAACGAAAAATATTTTCTAGTGTTTGGTTAGAGAGCAAAACATATTTTTTTATGCTACTCTCCTTACTCCCCCCCTACTCCCCCAAGTCATTCACAGAAACCCAAAACAATTAATGTGGCGGTTTACTTTTTTACGTAAAAATAGGAGTATTAAAATTTGTGCTCCATAACTAAAACAAAATGCTCTTTTTTTGGTTGAAAAAGAAAGTACTCTTTCTACAACATGAAAAGAAAGTACTCATGAAAGAAGGTGCCTTTTTTTTACATAATGAAAAGAAAATACTTTTTTGTTGAAATGAAAAAAAAAACCTTTATCTACATGAAAAAGTATTTTTTTTGTTAAAATAAAAAAAATACTTTTTTATATTATGAAAAAAATACTCATTTGTTGAAATGAAAAAAATTTATATATAACATGAAAAGAAAGTAATATTAATAATATTTTTATTTAGGGTGGGGTGGAGTGGGGCTGGGTGGTTGGGTGTGGATTCATGGGGATGGGAATAGGATGGGAAAGGTTATTGAGAAAAAGTTTTGGAAAATATTTTAATATTTTTATCCAATTGAAAGAAAATGAGTTCATGACCAAAATATTTCCAACGCATTTAGACTAACAAAATATGAGAAAATTAAAAAATATTTTTCTTGTACCAAACACACCCTTAATCATAATAAATGAAGAAGTATTTTTATCTTTACCTCAATTTGCATCTTAATCTTAGTAATTAAATTAATATAATTTGTTGCATGAACCGGGTTCTATGTTTGTTTCTCTTGAATTAAATTAACAAAAAAAAAAAAATGCTTTACACTTTTAATGTGATTTGACCGATTCTAACATGTCTAGCATTTTTCTAAGTTTCCAAGTTATTCTAAATTAACAATTTTTAATCAAATAATTATTGTGCAAATATGAATAAAACTTAAACTGATTGACAATATGATCCCAATATATAGCCAAACAATGACGCAAGCCATATTCCTTGTGAAAGACAAATGTGCACGTAGACGATAACGAGCTATAGCTAGGGAGAGAAGAAACCGGCACGTCGTTGAGGTTGATCTTTCTTATCATACTACTGTACAGTATTATATTCGCCACGTTGGGATAAGAATCCAAAGGAAAAAATAAGAAAATGAGGATTAAAAAAATCTACTAGCTAGTCAAAGATAGATGACGAATAATGAATGGTGACAAAAATGGTATGGCGTGGGAGTTCGCCATTCAATAACCCCAACCCCCCTCGCTTTCACTTTGAGTGATCACCTTCTATTAAGATCACCAACTTATTCTTTACCAATATTCAAGAAATGCAGTGTCCTCATCTTCAATGTGATCTCTTCTTTAATTCTTATTCACCTATAGCAGATAAGTCATAAATTTTTGTGATATCTATGCACAAACACTACGTACTTACCATAATTAAAAGAAGCTAGAGATCGAGGAGTGAGGACAATAACCCCCAGAAAAGAAAATTCCCGGCTTTTAGAAAAAATGAACATGCTCGAGAATAAAGACTTAACTTGTTCATTGCCTGTTATTCCAAGATTAGATCGACTGGATTTCTTGGTAAGTTCTTTTTTCTGTTTCAACTACAAATATGTTAATTTGATTCCCCCTCTTTCTGATAATTATATATGAAACTTAATACAATAATCTTTGAGAAGATCAAATTAAAGTGCATACAAGTTGTGGTCCATTGCAAGCTATAAAACTTGAGTACCACGGTTGTATTATAATATGTTGATACGTGGTTTATGTAGCCTTGGATTTTTCTGCCTCAATAGCTAGCTTTTGGATTGTGGACTGATTGACGAATATGTTGATATATTGTTTATATAGCCTTAAACTCTTTCACCTCAATAGCTAACTTTTGGATTGTAGACTGATTGACGAATATGTTGATATGTGATTTATATAGCCTTGAACTCTTTCACCTCAATAGCTAGCTTTTGGGTTGTGGACTTATTGGTGGTTCCGCTATAGAGTTCAAGAAAGAAGAAGTTGAAAAATTAACAGAGGTTATGGATAGTGGAAATAGAGTACTAGTGACCTTACAAAAGTTTCAAACCTTTCCTTGACCACTAACTATGCTTTTGGATTTGGATTGTGTCAAAATTATTCAAAATATAGAGTAGTACAGTAATATATGAAGGCGCAAAACTAATCCTGCATTATATGTGCTGTATAAATTTTCGGTGAAGGGTTCCTGAATCAGCCTCTGTCAAGTTCTCCATGGTTGTATCAATACAAGTCGTGAACAATACTAGTCTGTCTTTTTATTGAATAAATTAAATGGTGATTATATATGTGCAGCTGCAGCTTCTGGAAGAGAATCATGGGCTTTCTGGAAGACATTCCCAAAATACTGTCGTAAAGAAAGCAGAAGAAGAAGAGGAGGATGAGTGCAAGACTCAGACTCTATCCTCTGCTCTGGAACAAGTTCATCTCAAAGGCACACTCATAGAGCGGCTCACAGCACTCGAGAACCGAGTTTCGCAGGTTACTAGCTAGCTAGAAAAGTAGGAGATATAGTTACAGTTTTGACATAGACTTGGTTGAAACTTGAAAAAGAAAGAATTTTTAAGGTTGTGTTAGAAAATAATTTTTAGAAGTTAGACGTTATGTGTGTGAAAATGCATTTCATGAATAAATAATGTTTTTAAAAAATGTTGAATTTTTTTTTGCCAAAAACATATGATCAAACGGGAGTGCATGAAAAAATCATGGTTATAACTTTTAATAATCATGGTCTACTTAATTATGATGTTGGTCATGTTCTTGTGTTTTAAATATTTCGTTGCAGTTAAGCTTAGAAATGGATGAAGGAAACACGTCAAGGTCGAGCTCAACAAAGTCATCAAGGCATGGTTCAGTTGCATATATTGTTACAAGGAGTGAAGAAGAAGACAAAAAGTCCAATCTCCAGGAGAGGCAACTCGAGGTAAACAAGGATAACATACAACTAATTAATTACTATAATCAACGCATGCTTTAATTTGGTGAAGTTTATCTCGTTCATATTAATTGGAATAATGAGAAGGAAAAATAAGTAATTACTATACCTCATTGATAGAATACAAGACACTTGAAATAAAACACGTGTTGCAGTAACTTTTTTCAGCTTTATATAGTTAAATGTTTAAAATTATTACTTTAATTTTTGAATTCGAAAACTAAAGTAAAAAGTGCCTGTTGAGAAAATGTTATCTTTGTTAAGATATTCATGTTCTAGCTTATATTATTGTTTTTACATCCAAATTATACACACAATTAGAATTGTCTAATTAACACCTTATATTTCTTTATCACTCTCAAAATGTCACATCGTATTCTTGTAGTAATAATTTTTAAAAATCCTGAAAGAATTATGTCATGCATGATACACCCTACTGTAATTAATTAACATAGTGATAGCATAAATTCCCCAAGCACTCGAATACATTTTCAACATATTGCAGTAGATGAAACATATTATTAATTGCTAGCATTAGTTAGCGACTTGTAGTAATTAATTTTAGGCGTTGTCCTAATTTTTCTACTTTATTGGGTTTTTCTATCTCTTAAAAGAAAGGACAATATATTTATCATAATTGAATTTTCTCTCTTGTAGATGGAAATTATAAGTCTCCCATATTTGTCTAGTTCTTTTTCTTATAGGAAAAAGTTTTTGACTTCTATAAATTAAAGATCCTTCATTCTCATTCAATAGTATCCATACGTAGCCGCATGGGGCATTGAGAGTTTTGTTTAGGAGGAGAATTTCAGAACAAGTGTTAGCGCACTACATAAATTCCCATTTATGTAGTCATTGCTCATTTCCACCGTGGACATAGGTCAATTGATCGAATCACGTTAAATATTTTTATCTTTTTTGGTAGATTTTTTATTTGTTGTCTGATTTGTCGTCATTCAACGTTTGTTTTGCTAGCTTCCGCATAACACCTGGTTTTTTTCGGTCCATACAATTAATGGCTACATAATATTGTGACTTAGCAGGAAGAAGCCTCGACTACTAAAGCAGCATCTTTAGCTGAGAAAACAGATCACAAAGTTGTTGCTAATGCTAAAATGAGAAGGCATCCAAGTAAATCCTACAGAAAATGGCTTGGCTGGCTCCATATGAGATGTTAAAGTCTGAAAATGTGTACCTCTGATTTGATGTTTAATTAAGCTGCTGAAATCCAGGATCATCGCTTTTGTATGTGATAATATGAAAACATTGAAGATAACAGAGATCTTATTTGTTTTTCTATTTTAAAGCAATATATACCTGTAGCGGATTATTTGCATAGCGAACCCTCATATGATCAAGAGAAATTTTGGCTTGTAGCTTCAAATGGATTGTATGTTAGTTTGATGCTCTTAAGTTCGACTCATCCATAGTTGGTTGTGAACTTGTGATTCTTACCCATCATATTTAATGATGATCTACAATTTCACATATTGTTGGTTCGAATTTTTTCTTTATTTATAACATGATCTTCGAATTAGCTTGTGTGCATCTTTATTATTTTTAGGGATATATGTTACCTTCCTCCACCAATACCTATCAATTTTTTCGGTACACTAAAATTTGGAAGATGAGAAAAAATCACTATATTTTTGTCTCCGTTGAAATTTAAACATGAGAATTATATTCTCATCTCACTTCATTAAATTCTAAAATTGTATATTTGATTTTATCTATATTTATTTTTTACAAATATCTATAGTGTTCCATCTCAAAACATTGGATTTTGTCACAACACATATAGGATGTCACTAAAAATACAGTTTCAGTTTCCTAGAGGCACTTAGCAAAGCGAGTGCCAATTTTTCTAGGTGAGGACATCTAGTTTCGGCCTCACCTAAAATCTTGCTAACATAATAAATTGAAAATTATGTACCTTATTTTTCCCGAACTAGGACACCACTTACTGCTATTTCTGATACGGCCAAGTACAATATAGTTGTTCGTCTGCCCTCGGCGTGTGAAGCAGTGGCGGGCTCGATAGATATCGCTTAAGTTCTTCCAAGGCCTATTGGCATGTGTCCATGTGAAGTTGTTTTTCTTCTTCAGTGACGAGGAAAATTGGTGGCTCTTATCGGAGGACCTCGAGATAAATCACCCTAGGGCGGCAATGAGCCTGATTAACCTTTGCACAACCTTCACGTTGTCCACTAGCGTGATATCCTCAATAGCTTTGATATTTTCGGGTCGATCTTGATTCCTCGGTTGGATACCATGAACCGAGAAATTAACTTGTTCTGACTCTGAACACATATTATTCCGGATTCAATTTCATGTCGTACTTCTTCAATATATTGAAGGTTTCTTGCAAATGCTTTAAATGGTCCTCTGCTCGCAGGAACTTAACTAACATATCATTAATGTAAACTTCCATGAATTTCCCTATTTATTTTTTGAACATGAGGTTTACTAGGCGTTGGTAAGTGGCACCGATATTTTTTAATACAAGCGGCATTACGTTATAGTCGTATGCGCCATACTTAGTAATGAAGGAGGTTTTTCCTGATCATCTGAATTCATTCGTATTTGATTGTATCCGGAGTAGGCATAAAGAAAACTGGGGATCTCATGGTCGGCCGTGGCATCGATCATGTGATCGATGTTAGGAAAATGGAAAGAGTCCCTGGTACAAGCCTTATTTAAATCTTTATAATCCATACACATTCTCAGTTTGTTCCCTTTTTAAGAATTATTTCTATGTTTGCTAACCATTTCGGGTATTTAATTTCCTGATTGGGCCCTATTTTAAGAACTTTAGTTACCTCTTCCTTGATGAAAACATGTGTTTGATCTCGAGTTGGGGTGTCTTTTTCAGCTTAATCGGATGGAATTCTGGGTCTAAGCTTAGCTTGTGAGTGGTGATCTCCGGTGGGATCCATGTCATGTCGAGATGGGACCAAGAAAAATAATCTATGTTAGGTATAAGAAATTGAACAAGCTTTTTCTTGAGCTCGGGAGTTAACTCTGTGCCTATTTTACCTTCCGACTGGGCAGATGTTCGATCAATATGACCTGCTCCAGCTCTTCGATCGTTGATTTAGTAGTGTCAAAATCATCATGGACTATAAAGGATTAAGGAACCCCGTAATCACGGTCTTTGTCAGTTCCCTGTTTGTCTGGTTGGGCCGAGGGCGGTATCGATGATTGCTATTTGGATTCATGTTTGGCTTCCGAACTTGGTTCCCTTGACGACAAGAATGTTTATATCGGAATTACTTCATCGACTGCAAACATCTCCTTTGCGGCTGGTTGTTTTCCGTAGATCGTCTTAATCCCTCCCTGTGTTGGGAATTTTAATACTTGGTGAAGGTTCGAAGGCACTGCCCTCATATTGTGGATCCATGGCCTCCCGAACAAGGCGTTGTATCTCATGTCACCTTCGATCACATAAAACTTGGCTTCCAGGATGGCCCGGGGGCATTGACTGGTAGTGTTATTTCCCCTTTAGTGGTTTCACAAGCCATGTTGAATTCATTCAGGACTCAAACTGCGGGCACAATTTGATCCTGTAGGCCGAGCTGTTCTACCTCTCTCGACCGAATAATGTTGGCCAAGCTACCTGGATCAATTAACACATACTTAGATCGAGGCTTATTTATGAGTACAAATATTACCATAGCATTGTTGTGAGGTTGTACGATCCCCTCTTCATCCTTGTCGCTGGAAGACAAGGTTCCTTCTAGTATATAGTCTCGAGTCTGTTTTTCCCTTATGATGGACAGTTTGGTGTGTTTTAGCATCGGTCCTTAAGGGACACCGACTCCATCGATGATTATGTTGATAACATGTTGAGGTTCTTCTTGTTCGGTCTATTTGTTAGAGTCCCTATTTCTGAAATGATTCTTGGCTCGGTCGCTCAGAAATTCTAGAAGGTGATCATTGTTGAATAACCAAACTACTTTTTCTCTCAATTGTCGACAATCCTCTGTTCTGTGGTCGTGAATGCCATGATCGGTTAGGATACCTTTGGTTTGGATTAGTTTGTAAAGGTCCAGGCCATTTGGTGTCTTTGATGTTTTCTATAGCCGATACGATGGCAGTTGCAATAATATTAAAGTTGTATTCTGATAATTACGA
This sequence comes from Nicotiana noctiflora, assembly GCA_032618575.1. NCBI lineage: Eukaryota > Viridiplantae > Streptophyta > Magnoliopsida > Solanales > Solanaceae > Nicotiana > Nicotiana noctiflora. The sequence continues at coordinate 139,051 of JASVEL010014152.1, forward strand.
TGCTTCTTTAGGTTCGACAGGCCTATCGAAGCCGTTCTTGCTCATGAGCCCCCGAGAGCTCTGACCTCGATCGCTTCCTCTTTATTGTCACATAGAACTTCTCCCAAATCTGTTGCTTCTACGATCTCCATTATATGGCTGGTACGGATTTTTGTTTGACCTTAGTTCCCGGTCAGTATCTCTCTTGATTCTATCGACATGTCTGGCATGATAAACGGACACGGAAGGAGCCCTAAGTTGATCATGTTCGACCCTGAACTTTGATTGGTACCGATTATGCACATCGGCCCAAGTAACAGTTGGGTACTCTATCTGGTTCTGCTTCAACTGTTGTGAAGCCACCGAGCTTCGAATATTGAGTCCTTGGGTAAAGGCTTAAACGACCCAATCATGAGTGACCGGTGGTAGGTCCATTCGTTCCATTTGTAATCGAGACACGGATTCTCTGAGCATTTAATTGTCCTTCTACATTACCTTGAAAAGGTTTGACTTCCTGATCTCGAACTTGATGGCCTCGGCGTGTGCCATTACGAAAGAATCTGCAAGCCTAACAAATGGTTTAATAGAATTAGGTGGTAAATTGTGATAGGGTCTCTCCAAATTTCTTTAGTAAGACGCATTTGATCTCATCATTCTCTAGATCATTCCCTTTGATGGCACATGTGTAAGAGGTGACATGCTTGTTCGGGTCGATCGTTCTATTATATTTAGGAATCTCAGTCATGCGAAATTTCTTGGGGATCGGCTAGGGAGCCACGCTTGGGGGAAAAGGTTTTTGCACAATCTTTTTAAAGTCTAGGATCTTCAATATTGGTGGTACTCCCGGGATTTGATCAATCTCGGAGTTGTAGGTTTCCACCTTCTTGTCGTTTTCCTCAATCTTATTTTCTCCCGAATCAATTCATTTTGTCAGTTCCTCGAGCATCTTCATGATTATAGGATTGGTCCCCGATTCTTTCTTGTTTGATCTCCTTGAGACCGATTCAACTCTGTGAACAACTTCCTGGGACGGCTCGGGCTCAATCCTACTCGGTCGGCGATTCCGATGCTTGAGCTAGGTTATTGCTGCCTATTGAGCTTGCAACATTTGGAAGATCACCCGTAGGTTGATTCCGCTATCTTCGTCGCCATGAGTGTTTTGAGCGGCTAGTCAAACATCCCTACGGACGTTGTACTCGGGATCGATTTCCAAATTTGCATTAGTGGCTACATGTATATGGCATGACATTGATTGGATTTGCAGCCGGGACTCCATCGAGATCGACTAGGGGTGCGTCGTTCTCCGGTGCTATGTTATCATTTTCACTATGGTGATCGAAATTATTGTCAATGTGTAGGGGTATTTATTGAGAGTTCAACATTTGGTCTTAGAATCAAAGACACTCCAAAGAACAAGTATAAAATAGTGTGTGTTATGAAAGTTTGTACCAAATAACCACTATTATCCATAGCCCCACGGTGGCGCCCAACTGTTTACTCTTAAAATCGAATAACAATTGAATTTATACGCGATTATAAGAATACGTTATATAATTTAATACAAATGCAAATTAATATTGAAATCAATGACAGAAAAGTGAATGAAAATCGCACAAGTTGAACAGTATTAGCCTTGAAGGTTTATTAATCTCGAGCCATAAAATGTCTCAATCGATGTCAGAACATAATAGTGAGATAATAAGAACTAGAAATAATATTGTATTGCCTTTGGATGTGTATTACAATGGGTATTACAAATAATCAAACCCCTTTATAAAGTAGGGTAGTCCTACTTTAGATAAAATTCTACAAAAGGTAAGAAATCTCATGATTTGTTAATTACTCGGTCACTCGTTGATACGTGCCAAGATTCTCGCCGTGATATTCGACTGGTTACGTATATTTCGGCCTTCTGTTATTCGGTCCGGTAATATTTCTTTGAGCTTGATTGGAGTCGGGGTCTGTTCCGGAGCTACGAGCTTGATGATCTTGAAGATGCATGCTCTAACTTGATTCGATATAATCCGGGGTCGATCTTTAACCCATCACTTTTCAGTCATGATCTGTCATGTAATAGATGAGCCTTGTTTCGGCGTATATAATAAGAAAGGCTTTTGAATGTACTATTACTCATGGATGGAAAAACTAGAAGATTTGATCTCACGCTAAGAATGTTATTGGTATGATCAAGAAAGAAATGGCTATTTCATGGGAGATAAAAGTGATGTAAGAAGACATTTGAAACAATCACGCAAGTGATCATCTGCAGTTTCTATATATTCCTAAGGAGTTTGAACGAAATGGATTATAGTTTAGTTAGATTTTCTATTTCTTTATTGAAGTACATCTCCTGTGAGAATTTTTTTCCAAGTTAGAATGTCCAGAATACGAAGAGTACATTTAAACTTTGTTGTTCGTTAATATAATAAATAAGTAAAAGTGAACTGACTAATATTTACAATAATATATAATAGCTTTTTGTGCCTGGTATCCTAACTCTGTGTATGTTCAACATTGTGCATAGTTAAATGATGTCACACAACTCATAAGTTGGATTAGATTAAACTCACATACCAATGTTCTAGCTTGCTTCTGGAGTTAACATCCATTTCAAATTATTGGTTTCTACGTATTCGTGAATCATTCATATCTTATTTTAATTAATAGTTTATGCAATAATTTGAAGAAGATGAAGTAGCACATGAAAAGAAATTCAACTATACACGTAACAAATTTGATTTGTTAATAGAATAATAATCCATAAAAAATGCACAAATTGTATCTCCTCACCTGCAATCTCACATACCTTATCGTATCTTATCCTATACAAAAATTCTTACTATTACCGGAAAATTCATCATCATGTGCCAAACAAAGAAAAGAGAAAACTTATGCACTAAAAAAAAGATTTAGGGGCTATAACTATAAGCGTTCATTTATCAGGCTCCCCATGTATTTAAGTTTTAGGTTGGCAAGTTAATCAATATTTAAGTCTGTGGACGATAATAGGTATTGAGTAAAATTAATCAAGTTACACGTGATATTACTATCATAAAAAATAAGCGAGCCTCAAATTGACACGAGTTAGTCTAGAAATTTGCAAAACAAAATACAAACCCATAGTGTTAGGCTAAAATGTTGGGTTAGAATGAGACTTTTGTTGATGGTAGAGAAGAGGGTATTGTTCAATTTGGATTAAAGAATTGGGCGGTCACTTGTGACCAATAGAATTTAACTCTCTATAATTTAACAGGCTGTGATAAGACATTCAATTATACGCTACACAAATTTGATTTATTAATAGAATAACAATCCATAGAAAATGCACAAATTCATCTAGTTATACATGACATCCCCATAAAAGAAAATAGACCAGCCTCAAATTGACACGAGTTAGTCTAGAAATTTGCAACAATAAAATACAAACCATAGTGTTAGGCTAAAATGTGGGGTTAGAGATATAGGTGTCTAACGGGCCGGGTCAGCCCGTTTTTTAGACCAGCTCAGACCGTTTGAAACCGAAATCCGGTACAAGGGGGCCGATAGGGCTGGGTTAAAGGGGTTTGATCCGTTTACATTTTGACAACCGGTTAAACGAACTGGTCAACACACATCACTATATATCCTGATAACCAGCTCAAACCGATATAGCGGTAACTAATTTTACTTAAAGCGTGGGCCTTAACATCTGAGCGTTGGCAACGGTCCATTTCACATTATGGCTATTGCCAAACGGCTGAATTTCATATTTAGCTCATTTTTGGGATTTTTTTATTTAAAAAATTAACTCCCTTTTGAAAAACTATAAATACACCATTCCTCCTTATTTCTTCGCTCATCTCTCAATTCTCATATTTTCTCATTGAATCTTCACGTAAAGTGCAATCAACTATTTGGCTCTTCTTTCTTTTGGAATATAATTTATCGTAATATTTATTATTTGAATTTGAACAATTGAACTTTAAAATTGGAACAATGGACGTTTCTTTGTGGTAACATTGGAGTTGTGAAATCATCAAGTGCTCAATTTATTGTCGAATTCAGTGCACTCCCTTCAACTGATTCTCTTATTTACTATTTTATTTGCATATTTAATTGTTGCTAGTAGTTAAAGTTTTACAATACGTTGAATGCTGCAAAAAGAGTTTGTAACAAGGTTACTAATCGACAAAATAAAAAAAGAGGTAGTACTTCAGTATCTAGTAGTAATTTAAATAGCTCTACATATATTCTTGAAATATTACCTGATAATAATATAGATTATGTACAATTCCAGGAAGATTTCGGTATAAAAGATAATGAATTAGAAATGGAAGATGAGATACCACTTACACCTAGTGGTGTTGGAGCTATTAGCAGGGGTGGTGGTCGTGGTGCTAGTAGTAGCCCACTTGTGGCCCCGGCTAGTAATCGTAGAAAAAGAAGTAAGGTTTGGAATTTTTTTGAAGACATATCGAATAGTGATAGAGTCAAATGCAAACTTTGTAATGATACTTTTGAACATAAGACTAGAGGATAATTAAGGGGGACTAGGACACTTTGTAGACATATGAGAATTGAGCATCCTATAGAATATGGCTCTAATAGAGATGGAAATCAAGCAACTCTAATCCCTACTAGTGAGGTCTTATGAATATATAAAATGAAGGATCGTGAAGAGTTAGCAAAAATGATTGCTTTGGGTTGTCTACCTTTTTCTTTTGCTTCTTAATCATATCTTATTATATATATTCAAAGGATTTACAATCCTTTATTTGAAGGTATCCCTAGAAGTACTTGTAAATCTGATATTTTTAGACTTCATGGATAATATCAAACATACATACGTTATTTGTTTAGCCACCTTCCTTGTTACTATATGGAATTATACATATATATTTTTAAAATATTGCTATAAATATAGATTCCCAATAACTGAAGTTGCTAGTGTGCATTGTACTGATCCAAAACATATGTTAACAACTACTACTTGAGAGGTCATTAATGATTATGTTGAATTTTTATATAAATTTTATACAACTACTGTTCAGTTTTCTTGAGCATATTACCCTACTGTTGCTATGGCTTTAGTACCAGTATCTGATTTTTTTTTTTTACTCTTTGAATTTAAGAAGAAAGAAAGATATATGGATGTTGTTGAAAAAATACAAGCAATTATTCGAAAAATATTTCTTTTCAATTCCTCTGATTTACTTAATTGGGACTTTTTTGAATCCTTCTATTAATATGTATGATTGTCATCAATTGATGGATGCTTTATATATTTATATGGAGATTGATAATTGAAACCCCATTACATATATATATATATATATATATATATATATATATATATATGTGTGTGTGTGTGTGTGTGTGTGTGTGTGTGTGTGTGTGTGTGTTAGGGGTGGGCATATATCGGGTAAAACCGATAACCCGAACCGTTAATTCTTTATTGGGTTATCGATATTGGGTTATTGGGTTAACGGTTCGGTAAAGGGGTAAATAATTTTTTTTATTGGGTTATCGATTCGATCACAGTTTATATTTTTGTTATCGGGTAAAAACCGATAACCCAATAAGAATATAGTAATTTACTAATCTACCCTTATATACTAGGGTTCCCTTTTATTTTACTAGTTTCCTATTTCCCTTCCCCCATTCCCTGTTCCCTCGTCAGTCGCATCTTCCAGTCTTCTCTTTAGTTAGTTCACTCCAAGAACAAGAACCAGTCGGCGTAGCCCCCAACTTCAGAGTTCAGTCCCTCTTTTCGTTTTCCCATTCTCCCGCAGCGGCGCAGCCCCCCCAACTTCAGTCTTCAGTCTTCAGTCGGCGCATCCCCCAACTCCAAGTTCAATCGCATCGTGTAAGTTTGGCTCAAGATTTTTGTTTGCTTCTTGTTAATTGTTGTGTTTGCTCAAGATTTTTGCCTCTGTTTGCTTCTATTTTTGTTTTCTATTAGAGGAGTAGCAATTTTCTTATATTCATTTTAATTAATTGAGTTAACATAAGTGATTTTGTGCTATATGGTGTTGCCGTGTATATGTATTTTAAGCTAGTTCAGTAATTTTTTATATTTTAAGCTAAATCTGTAGTTATATGTATTTCATTTTGAGATTTGTTTTCTCGCAAACTCACAGTGACACAAAAATATGGCCAAAAATAGAAGCTGTTTATCAATAGGTAAGTAGACAATAACTGTTAGAATTTGCTTTACGTCATGTTTGGGTATGTGAACTGTAAAGAGAGCCGTCGTTTTTGCTTCCTTCAATAATTAATCATTTTGAACAAAATAGAAGTTTGACCATGAGTTGCGTAACTAACATTTTGAATACTGCTATGTCATTGAACAAATGAATCTAACATTTTACTCCTCCAATCATTTGGGTGTCATTGCATTTTGACTCTTAACGTTTTACTCCTCCATTGCAAGAACGTGGAATGGGTTTATCTTTTCATGAATTTTGACTCATGTTTTCAGTATAATATTTCAGTTTAATTGTAGTTTTATCTTATCGGGTAAACCGATAACCGAACCGATAAGGATCAATAACCGATAAGTCGATAACCGATAACTAATATCTTATCGGTTTGGTTATCGGGTTATGATATTTGTAAACCGATAACCGATAGGCAAAACCGATAATTTCCAAAACCGAACCGAACCGACCGATGCCCACCCCTAGTGTGTGTGAACAAGCTAAACATTTTTTACAATAATTATACAATTATTTTGTAAATATAATTGATAATGTTGCTCTTAATGTATCAATGTTAATCCATTATGCAATGTACCACTTCTACTACTGTGGATGATGAAGAAGGCCTTGATAGTTTTAATATTTTTCTATATTTTCTAAAACTCAAACGAGTAGCATGAACATTAATGAAATTCAATTCTATTGCAGAAGCAAAAAGAGCCTCGCACAAAGGAATTTTTATCATTGGGATGGTGGCATGAGAATAGAACGCAATTTTCTGTTCTTACTACTATGGCTCTAGGCATGCTGAATGTGCCAATTTTAGTTGTTGCATCAGAGAGTGAATTTAGCCAAGCAAGACAACAACTTAGAGACACCCGTCACTCATTGGGAAGAAATGCTTTGGAAGTTTTAGTATGTTTCAGAGATTGGATTAGATCGAAACAAAGAAAACAAGGATGTGAAGGTATTGATAGCCCAGAAGACGAGGAACTTGGAGGTATATTAACACACGGTAACCCATCCAAATTTAGCACTCTAGAAGAAAGTCACTCAGTTCATATTGATTATGACGAACTTGCTAAGGCAATGCAAAACCTTTGAAAGTTTGAATTTTCTCCTTTTTGGTTAATTTACTTGTTAAATGTAAACCTTTCAATTTGTAAGTTTGAATTTGAAATAAATGTAGCACTTGCAATTTATAAGTGTAATTTTTTTCTTTCTTCATTGTATACTTTATATTTTTACTTTATACTAATATAGCTTACCATAGTTAGAAAAATACAAAAAAAAAAGTTAAAAACAATACTAACCCAACCCGACCCGATCCCCTGTAACCCTTACGGTTCAGTTTTTATCCAGATAAATCTGAACCCATTAAATCCAGTATGCCTCAACCCATAAACGGTCCAGACCATAACCCATACGGATACTAAATTGAGAATTTTTCATAAAGCACCATCTTTTAGGTCTAATTAGCCATTTATTGATACCCTTTGCTATATTACGTGTTATAGATACCTTTTATATTTTTATACAATGTATTTTATGTATTTAAGTTGTTGTATTCATTAATACAACCAAAGAAATAGGCGTAAAAGTTGAATTCCAGCTAAGTTTGATATGGATTTAGCTGTATTCAAGCGGAATTAACGTTAAATACAGTAACGTATCTGCGCAAAATCTGGAAGGTTAAACTAGTTAAAAACGGAAGGAAATCAAATCACATGATATTCTCCTAATTTAACTCATTAAACTGGTTAAAAACTGAAGAAAATCACATCACATGATATTCTCTTATTAACTCAACGAACTAAAACAATCCCTCATTAATCTGTATTTGAAACATACATAATAAAGATTATAGCTGAATAAAGAGAAATACATATGAATAATACAGTTGAATATAACTGTATACAGTTGAATACCACAAAATACAACTTAATTCATCTGAATAAAATACTTGAATACAACAAAATACAACTGAATAAAAATCTTGAATGCAACAAAATACAACTAACTTCTGCTGAATAAAATAGTTGAATATAACTAACTACAACTTGATACAATTGAATAGAGTTATATAAAATACTTGAATACAACTAACAACTGTCGAATAAAATAGTTAAATACAACTGATTAAAATTGAATACAAGAGAATACACATAACTCTTTAATACATCTAAAAATATATAAATGAATGTTGCTGAATTTCCATCTTGAATTTGTGTAAAGTGGCTATAATGAAATAGTAACATGTTGGTGGCTGTGATGAATCAGTAACATGTTGGTTTATGATCAGAACAAATAGAAATAGATGAATGCTGTAGAATGAGGATGATGATGGCTACTTCCATATATTATACTAAGTCTTTTCTGTTATTTTTAGGACTCTCGGGCCATTTGCCTATGGGGAGATGACTATTGTTTTTAGGACTCTCGAAGCGCCAGTTTCCAATTCGTTGCATTTTTGGGCTTCACTACCCTTATTCCCCTCCCCATTATAGCACCTGGATTGTAATGGAGTGATAATAGAGGAGACCTAGAGAATTTGGGTGGAAAAAGAGGTATGAATCGTGGGTTGAGGGAGAAAGAGTAAATTGTATGCAAAAAGAGAGAGAGAGAATGTGGTTAGTATTATAAAACAATAAAAGAACAAGAGCAATATTGCACAAAAAGAGAGAGGGGGGGACTCTTATTTAACTTTGGGATGAATTACAATGGGGTAAGACCCCTCTATTTATAGGGGAAATGACTTAGTCATAAAGTAAAACTCTCTACAAGATAGACATTCACTCTAAATAGAATTCTATTCATAACACTCCCCCTTGAATGTCTACTTGATAAGTAATGTGCCTCATTAAAACCTTAACTAAAATAAAACCCAATAGGAAAAAATTCTAGAAAAGAAAAAAAAGTGCACATATCTAATAATACGCCTTTTGGTTGCCTCGTTAAAAACCTTGCAAAGAAAACTCAGTGGGACAAAATCTTATAAGGAAAAAAGAGTGCAACACGCATTAACTCTCCGTGATGAGAGTGTCAATTCACATCCTTGAGCCTTCGCATCCCAATCTTGTGACTAGCTGAATTTCTCATGAGATATTATGAAGTGTTATGTCATGTGATCTTCTAGATCACTTGCCTCCTTTATTATGATCATTTTGACCATTTGCTCATCTTCTTTATCAAGAGTTTATTTGAAACCGATTGTCTATACGTTAAGCTTACCATAGACTTTGTCCTTCTAGGCTTAATATGAGCATTTGCAATGAGAATACAGTTACTTTCTTTGGGTCAGTAAATGCGTTTGGCATGATTTGCAATAAATTGCACATGAACTATCCTTTTATGAACTTCAAGTTCATATTATTTTATTCGAGGATCATGCATAAATGATAATTCATTCCATGTAATTTTTTCTCAACTGTTGTATCTTGTCTCCCCCTCATGTTAGAAAAAACTAACTTGTTTCCTCAATTTTGAGAACTCATCTTTGTGTGTTACGATGTTAATCAAAATATACATTGCACATCAATAATAATAATAATAATAATAATAATAATAATAATAATAATAATAATAAAAATAATAATAATAATAATAATAATAAGAAGAAGAAGAAGAAGAAGAAGATGGAATTATTTGATTTCTGACCCTGAACCACTTGTGAGGGGAGAAAATAATATACCTTCGTATATAATGTATACCAAACTTTGTTCTCATAAGCAATATTTTAGCTATTAAGTGGAGGCACTCAATAAATTATTTTGCTAAACCAACTGTGATGTTGTGACGACCCAAAGGGTCATCACTCGTTTTATTAATCATTCCGAGCTTTTGAGGTCTTGAAAACCTCATTTATAGTTGCCTCGATTTGCGTGCACAGTCCGGGCAAAGCTGGAAAATTTTTATGTTGAAATATGTGAAATATGTGAAAAAGTTGAAGAATTTTGATATTAATATTGATATGGTTGACTTTGGTCAACATTTTTGGTAAACGGACCCGGATCCGTGATTTGACTGTCTCAGAAAATCCGTAGAAAAATATGGAACTTGGGCGTATGCCCGGAATTGAAATCCGAGGTCTAGAACCCCGGTAAAAGAATTTTTCTGTTAAATTGTTTTCTGAATTAAGAAAAATGAAACTGAATTTTGATTAAAAAGTACTTTTATCGGGCTCGTATTTTGGTTTCGACGCCCGGTACAGGTCATATATGTTGGTTAAGCGCTTCCTGTAAAGTTTGGTTGAAAACGGACGTCGTTTGACGTGTTTCGGCCTTAAATTGGATATTTTGGAAATTATGAAATTTGAAAGAATTCTTGAGTTTTAAGGCTCAATTCATTGATTTTGATGTTATTTCGGCGATTTGATCGCTCGAGCAAGTTCGTATGCTGTTATTGAGTTAGTGTACATATTTGGTTTGGAGCATCGAGGGCTCGGGTGAGTTTCGGATAGGCATCGGGGTGGTTTTGGACTTGGAAAAACTGCAGAAAATCTGCAGCAGATATTCCTTCTTCGCGTTCGCGTCCACCTGGTCGAGTTCGCGAAGGCTTCTCTTTCCCCTTCTACGCGTTCACGTCCTTATGATCGCGTTCGCGTACAACAACATAGACCCCAGCCTTTTTCCTCTACGCGTTCGCGTGAAGGCTCCCGCGTTCGCGGAGCCTGGCCTGCCTCTTCTACGCGTTCGCGTAAGGCATCACGCGTTCGCGTAGGCCAAATTGTAAGCCCCCAGATTTCTTCTACGCGTTCGCGACCGTGTCCACGCGAACGCGATGCCCATTTCTGTCCAACCCTTCGCGAACGCGACACAGTACACGCGAACGCGAAGGGCAAATTTCCGCCCAGTGAATTAATACCCAAAATAGAACACTTACAGGATTTTATCCCATTTTCTCAAAATCCTTTCTTCTCCACAGCTCTTAGGCGATCTTTGGGGCATTTCTTTATCAAAGTTCATTGGGTAAGTATTGTTTAACTCGTCTTCTTCATTTTTCATCAACATCAATCAAATTCTTAGGCTTAAACATGTGTAAATTGGTTGAAAATTTTGAGAAATGGGTATAGTTAGGGCTTTCAAAGAATTTGCGATCTAGACCTCGTTTTGGAGTCGAACTTAAGAACAAATTGTATATTTGAACTCATGGAGGATTGGGTGAACTTATTTTGGTTCGAAACTTGAGTTTCGATTATGTGGGCCCGGGGTCGATTTTTACTATTCCGGGCAGAATGTTGTAAAAATCATATTTAGCAATATGAACTAGTTTGTTAAGCAGAATTGATGATATTAAATCAATTGTGTATAGATACAATGGATTGGAGTCAAATTCGAAAGGAAAAGGCATTGCTACGGATTGAATCGTTCGTAAACTTTCGAGGTAAGTGTTTGTTCTATCCTAGCTTGAAGGAATAGGAATTTAGTTATGAATAAATTGTTGATTAAGAGTTATTGGTTTAAAACCGGTAATTATAAATATTGTTAATGTAGAGATTATTGGCTAAATGCCGGTAATGTATATATATGAATTGGGATCGTGTGGCGCGCCGACCACTTATATACTTATGAATTGGGATCGTGTGGCGCGCCGACCACTTATATAATAAGAAATGGGATCGTGTGGCACGCCGACCACAAAGTGATTTAAATCTTGGCATTGGCCATAGTTACCGGTAGCCTATTGATATATTTGGGAGCGGGTGGTACGCCTACCACAAGATGTAGTTACTGTGATAGTTGGGAGCGGGTGGTACGCCTACCACGAGATATGAAATGAGAGAGGAATTGAGACATGAAAGTAAGATTTATTCTGTTGATTAGATTATTCTGGATATCACGAGTTATTGATTGTTATTTCAGAGTAAGATTTATTCTCTTGACTTGATTACTCTGGATATTATGAGTTATTGACTGTTATTTCAAGAGCAGAGTCTTTCCTTATAAACGTTCGATAATGTTTTCTACTGTTGTATATGTATATATATATTTCAACTGTACAGGTTTATGTGGGTGACTGGCCTTAGTCTCGCCACTACTTCGCCGGGACATGCCAAGCACTTACAAGCACATGGGGTCGGTTGTGCTGATACTACACTCTGCGCTCTTTTGCGCAGATACAGGTTACGGACAACAGCAGCGGCAATAGCGACTTGTGGATTTTCCGACTATTGAGATTACGAGGTAGCCTTGCATGCGTCCGCAAGACCCGTTGTCTCTTCTATCTATGCTTTTCATTCTGTTATCTCATGTAATCGAGATAAACAACTTGTATTTTCTTTCAAACAATTATGTGTATTATTCTTAGAAGTTCGTGAGTATTGTGACACCAGTCTTGGGTAGTGTATCATGTTTGGGTTTTCTTTATCATATTTGACTAAGTCTTCCGCTAATTTTGATTATTCCGCTGTAATTTATATGTTTTTAATAATAAGTCTTAATAAGAATTTGGTAATTAATGGAGGTGTAATTAATATTTGGCTTGCCTAGCTTCCATTTAGTAGGCGCCATCATGACCCCGAAGGTGGGAAATCCGGGTCGTGATAAGTTGGTATCAGAGCATTAGGTTGCACAGGTATCACAACTCACGAACACCCTTAGTAGAGTCTGAAGGATCGGTACGGAGACGTTTGTATTTATCCTCCAGAGGCTACGGAGTTAGGAAAATATTCCCTTTATTCTTTCCAGCCGTGCGACTTGATCTTTTAAATGTTAATTGAACTTCTACTCGTTCTTCCGCGGATGGTAAGGACACGTGCATCCTCATCTACCGACCGGCAGCCCGAGGTCCCAGCAGGCGGCAGCTCCCACTAGGGGTAGAGGCCGAGATCGAGGTCGTCCTGGAGGACAAGGTAGGGGCGAGCTCACCCCCGAGCAACAACACGAGTGGCAGAACCTCGTGTTCATATCGAGGAGGAAGTTCTAGCCCCGACAGCTCCAGTAGGCCCAGCTCAGGTCCCGGGAGGAGTTTTGTTTTCACCGGATCTTCAAGATGCTTTGGTCCGGATAGCAGGGTTTTATGGATCATATCACTAGAGCAGGTTTATTACCGGTAGCACCAGCCACTTCTCAGCCGGAGGAGGTAATCGGACTCCCGCTACGCGCACTCCGGAGCCGTAATTCCCCAGTGCTCAGGTTCCCGTGATTCAGCCAGTTGAGGCAGCTCAGCCTATTATTGTGACTCCGTCTAATGATGGTGCAGCCATGTCCGCCGACGCGTTATGGAGATTGGATAGGTTTACCAAGCTGTTCACTACCACATTCAGTGGCACTCCTTCAGAGGATCCACAGGATTTCCTATACAGCCGCCACGAAGTTCTCCGTACTATGGGTATTGTGGAGACTAATGGTGTGGACTTTGCTACTTTTCGTTTATCTGGTTCCGCCAAGACTTGGTGGAGAGATTATTGTCTATCCAGGCCAGCGGGATCGTCATCTTTGACTTGGGAGCAGTTTGCGGAATTATTCTTGGAGAAGTTCCTTCCAGCAACTCAGCGGGAGGTTATGCGCATACAATTTGAGCGTCTTCATCAGGGTTCTATGTCTGTCACACAGTACGAGACTAGGTTCGTGGACCTGGCTCGTCATGCTATTATCATACTTCCCATAGATCGGGAGAGGGTGAGGAGGTTTATTGATGGCTTGAATCAGCCAATTCGGCTACAGATGGCTATGGGGGTAGGAACTGAAATCACTTTTCAGGAGGCGGCTAATGCAGCCCGCCGGATCGAGATGGCTCTGTCACAGGGAGCGAGACATGGATCAGATAAGAGATCTCGTAATTCGGGTAGATTCAGTGGTACCTCGTCTGGAGATAGAGATTTTTATGATAGAGGCCATCCTCCTAGGCCTTATCAGTCAGCTCTTTAGGTTTCTCATGATGCTTTAGGTGATCGTAATTCTCAGCCACGCTACTCTGATCAGCAGCCTATCAGTGCACCACCACTTCGCTATTTTCAGCAACCGAGGGCTTGTTTTACGTGCGGTGATCTTAGGCACATTGCAAAGTATTGCCCTCGAGCTTCTGACAGATCTCACCAGCAGGGTTCTCGTGCCATGATTCAGGCCCCAGTTCCCTCACAGCCTGCCCAGCCGGCCAGAGGCGGAGGTAGAGGACATAGAGGTGGAGGTAGAGGTCATAGAGGCGGAGCTCGGACCGATAGAGGTAAAGACTAGCCAGCGACCGATCGTCCTAGAGATATCGCTCGTGGTGGCGGGGCACGGCCTCGATGTTATGCACTTCCCACCGGACCGCAGGCTGAGTCTTCCGATGCCGTCATTACGAGTATTATTTTGGTTTGTGATAGAATTCATCAACATTATTTGACCCCGGGTCTACATATTCGTACGTGTCTTCCTATTTTGCACCATACTTGATTCAACTCAGTGATCCACTGAGTGTTCCTGTTCATGTGTCTACACCAGTAGGCAACTCTATTGTGGTTGATCGAGTTCACTCGGTCATGTATTATAGTAATTGAGGGTCTCGAGACCCGTGCTGATTTATTACTCCTAAATATGGTGGACTTTGATATTATACTAGGCATGGACGGCTATCTCCATATCATGCTATTTTAGATTGCCATGCCAAGACCGTGACTTTAGCTCTGCCGAATTTGCCTCGTATAGAGTGGAAAGGAATTTCAGTCATACTAGCCGTAATGTTATTTCTTATGTTAAAGCTCAGCGTATGGTTGGAAAGGGACGCTTGGCTTATTTGGCCTATGTCCGTGATTCCAGTGCTCAGGTTCCTTCTATTGACTCTGTGCCCGTGGTTCGCGAATTTCCTGAAGTATTTCCTTCAGACTTTCCAAGTATGCCGCCCGATAGGGATATTGATTTTTGCATTGACTTGGCTCCAGGCACTCATCCCATTTCCATTCCCCCATATCGTATGGCTCCGCCAGAGTTAAAAGAATTGAAGGAACAGTTGCAAGATTTACTTGAAAAGGGTTTCATTAGACCCAGTGTTTCGCCGTGGGGTGCACCAGTATTATTTGTAAAGAAGAAAGATGGTTCGACGAGAATGTGCATCGACTATCGACAGTTAAACAAGGTGACTATCAAAAATAAATATCCACTTCCGCGAATTGATGATTTATTTGACCAGCTTCAGGGTGCCAAGGTATTTTCAAAGATAGATTTGAGATCCGGCTATCATCAGCTGAAGATTAGGGCATCTGATGTCCCTAAGACAGCGTTCCGCACTCGGTATGGACATTATGAATTTCTGGTCATGTCTTTTGGGTTGACAATTGCTCCAGCAGCTTTTATGGAATTAATAAATCGAGTGTTCCGGCCTTATTTAGACTTGTTTGTAATAGTCTTCATTGATGACATATTAATATATTCCCGCAGTCAGGAGGAACATGCGCAACATCTCAGAGTGGCCTTGCAGACTCTGAGAGATAGCCAGCTATATGCAAAATTTTCAAAGTGTGAATTTTGGCTAAGTTCAGTTGCATTCCTGGGTCATATTGTGACGGCAGCGGGTATTCAGGTTGATCCGAAGAAAATTGAGGCAGTCAAGAGCTGGCCTAGACCGACATCAGCCACAGATATTCGGAGTTTCTTAGGGTTAGCGGGTTATTATCGCCGATTCGTAGAAGGATTTTCGTCTATTGCAACCCCACTGACCAGATTGACCCAGAAGGGTGTTCAATTTGAATGGTCCGGTGAATGTGAGGCGAACTTTCAAAAGCTCAAGACAACCTTGACCACAGCACCGGTATTGGTTTTACCCACAGGTATGGGACCTTATACTGTTTATTATGATGCTTCCCGTATTGGGCTTGGTGCAGTGTTAATGCAGGATGGCAAGGTTATTGCCTATGCTTCGAGGCAGTTGAAGATTCATGAGAAGAACTATCCAGTGCATGATCTAGAATTGGCGGCGATTATTCACGCATTGAAGATCCGGAGGCATTATTTGTATGGTGTAGCATGTGAAGTATACACCGATCATAAGAGTCTTCAGTATTTGTTTAAGCAGAAAGAGTTGAATATGAGGCAGAGAAGGTGGCTATAGTTGCTAAAAGACTATGATGTTACTATTTTATATCACCCAGGTAAGGCCAATGTGGTGGCCGATGCATTGAGTAGAAAGTCTACCAGCATGGGTAGTCTTGCATATATTCCGGTCAGTCAGAGACCATTAGCTCTAGATGTCCAGGCCTTAGCCAACCGGTTCGTGAGATTAGACATTTCTGAGCCTAGCAGGGTGTTAGCCTGCACGGTCGCTCGTTCTTCTTTATTAGAGCGTATCCGTGAGAGGCAATTTGATGATCCTCATTTGCATGAGTTGAGAGATACAATACAGCGGGGAGGTGCCACACAGGTAAATCTAGATGATGATGGGGTATTGAAATTGCAGGGTCGAGTTTGTGTGCCGAATGTCGAGCGGATTCGAGAGTTAATCTTAGCGTAGGCCCACAGCTCAAGGTATTCTATTCACCCGTGCGCCGCGAAGATGTACCAGGACTTACGGCAAGCACTATTGGTGGCGCGGAATGAAGAAAGATATCGTTGCGTATGTCGCTCGGTGTCTAAATTGTCAGCAGGTGAAATATGAGCATCAGGACCTGGTGGTATATTCCAGAGGATTGAGATTCTCGAGTGGAAATGGGAGCGGATCACTATGGACTTTGTTACTGGACTTCCTTTGACTCGGAGGAAATTTTATGCTATTTGGGTCATTGTTTATAGGCTGACCAAGTCAGCACACTTTATTCCAGTATCTCTCTCCTACTCGTCGGAGAGGTTAGCGGAGATTTACATTAAGGAGATTGTTCGTCTTCATGGGGTGCTAGTATCTATTATCTCTGATCGGGGTATGCAGTTTACCTCGCGGTTCTGGAGAGCGGTCTAGCAAGAGTTAGGCACCCAGGTTCATCTGAGTACAACATTTCATCCTCAGACGGATGGCCAATCCGAGAGGACTATTCGGATTCTAGAGGACATGCTTCGAGCCTGTGTTATTGATTTCGGAGGCTCGTGGGACCAGTTTCTGCCATTAGCATAGTTCGCCTACAATAACAGCTACCAGTCTAGCATCCAGATGGCTCCGTATGAGGCGTTGTATGGTAGGCGATGTCGATCACCAATTGGATGGTTTGAACCGGGAGAGGCTCGGTTGTTGGGTACAAACTTAGTTCAGGAGGCCTTGGATAAGGTCAAGACTATTCAGGAGAGATTGCGTTCAGCTTAGTCCAGGCAGAAGACTTACGCGGATCGTAAGGTTTGAGATGTAGATTTCATGGTTGGTGAACGAATATTGCTCCGAGTGTCGCCTATGAAGGGCGTGATGAGGTTAGGGAAGAAGGGCAAGCTCAGTCCTAGGTATATTGGTCCATTTGAGATTATAGACAGAGTGGGAGGGGTGGCTTACAGATTAGCTTTGCCGCCTATCTTATCGGACGTGCATCCAGTTTTTCATATCTATGCTTCGGAGATACCACGGCGATCCCACACATGTGTTAGACTTCAGTACTGTCCAATTGGACAATGATCTATCTTACGAGGAGGAGCCGCTGGCCATTCTAGACCGGCAGGTTCGACAGTTGAGGTCGAAGAGTTATCCTTCTGTGCGTGTTCAGTGGAGAGGTCAGCCTCCTGAGGCATCGACCTGGGAGTCCGAGTCTGATATGCGGAGCCGCTACCCTATTTGTTTCCTGACTCAGGTACTTCTTTCTTTTGTCCGTTCGAGGACGAACGGTTGTTTTAGAGGTGGAGATTGTGACGACCCAAATGGTCATCACTTGTTTTATTAATCATTCCGAGCTTTTGAGGTCTTGAAAACCTCATTTATAGTTGCCTCGATTTGCGTGCACAGTCCGGGCACAAATCTGGAAAATTTTTATGTTGAAATATGTGAAATATGTGAAAAAGTTGAAGAATTTTGATATTAATATTGATATGGTTGACTTTGGTCAATATTTTTGGTAAACGGACCCGGATCCGTGATTTGACGGTCTCAGAAAATCCGTAGAAAAATATGGAACTTGGGCGTATGCCCGGAATTGAAATCCGAGGTCTAGAACCCCGGTAAAAGAATTTTTCTGTTAAATTGTTTTCCGAAAATGTTTAAGGAAAATGAAACTGAAATTTGATTGAAAAGTGGTGTTATCGGGCTCGTATTTTGGTTCCGACGCCTGGTACAGGTCATATATGTTGGTTAAGCGCTTCCTGTAAAGTTTGGTTGAAAACGGGCGTTGTTTGACGTGTTTCGGCCTTAAATTGGATGTTTTGGAAATTATGAAATTTGAAAGAATTCTTGAGTTTTAAGGCTCAATTCATTGATTTTGATGTTATTTCGGCGATTTGATCGCTCGAGCAAGTTCGTATGATGTTATTGAGTTAGTGTACATATTTGGTTTGGAGCATCGAGGGCTCGGGTGAGTTTCGGATAGGCATCGGGGTGGTTTTGGACTTGGAAAAACTGCAGAAAATCTGCAGCAAATATTCCTTCTTCGCGTTCGCGTCCACCTGGTCGCGTTCGCGAAGGCTTCTCTTTCCCCTTCTACGCGTTCACGTCCTTATGATCGCGTTCGCGTACAACAACATAGACCCCAGCCTTTTTCCTCTACGCGTTCGCGTGAAGGCTCCCGCGTTCGCGGAGCCTGGCCTGCCTCTTCTACGCGTTCGCGTAAGGCACCACGCGTTCGCGTAGGCCAAATTGTAAGCCCCCAGATTTTCTTCTACGCGTTCGCGACTGTGTCCACGCGAACGCGATGCCCATTTCTGTCCAACCCTTCGCGATCGCAGCCCAATTCACGCGATCGCGTAGGGTAAATTTCCGCCCAGTGAATTAATACCCAAAACAGAACACTTACGGGATTTTATCCCATTTTCACAAAATCCTTTCTTCTCCACAACTCTTAGGCGATCTTTGGGGCATTTCTTCATCAAAGTTCATTGGGTAAGTATTGTTTAACTCGTCTTCTTCATTTTTCATCAACATCAATCAAATTCTTAGGCTTAAACATGTGTAAATTGGTTGAAAAATTTGAGAAATGGGTATAGTTAGGGCTTTCAAAGAATTTGCGATCTAGACCTCGTTTTGGAGTCGAACTTAAGAACAAATTGTATATTTGAACTCATGGAGGATTGGGTGAACTTATTTTGGTTCGAAACTTGAGTTTCGATTATGTGGGCCCGGGGTCGATTTTTACCATTCCGGGCAGAATGTTGTAAAAATTATATTTAGCAATATGAACTAGTTTGTTAAGTAGAATTGATGATATTAAATCAATTGTGTATAGATACGATTGGATTGGAGTCAAATTCGAAAGGAAAAGGCGTTGCTACGGATTGAATCGTTCGTAAACTTTCGAGGTAAGTGTTTGTTCTATCCTAGCTTGAAGGAATAGGAATTTAGTTATGAATAAATTGTTGATTAAGAGTTATTGGTTTAAAACCGGTAATTATAAATATTGTTAATGTAGAGATTATTGGCTAAATGCCGGTAATGTATATATATATGAATTGGGATCGTGTGGCGCGCCGACCACTTATATATTTATGAATTGGGATCGTGTGGTGCGCCGACCACTTATATAATAAGAAATGGGATCGTGTGGCACGCCGACCACAAAGTGATTTAAATCTTGGCATTGGCCATAGTTGCCGGTAGCCTATTGATATATTTGGGAGCGGGTGGTACGCCTACCACAAAATGTAGTTACTGTGATAGTTGGGAGCGGGTGGTACGCCTACCACGAGATATGAAATGAGAGAGGAATCGAGACATGAAAGTAAGATTTATTCTGTTGATTAGATTATTCTGGATATCACGAGTTATTGACTGTTATTTCAGAGCAGAGTCTTTCCTTATAATTGTATTGTGTATATATATATATATTGCAACTGTACAGGTTTATGTGGGTGACTGGCCTTAGCCTTGTCACTAGTTCGCTGGGATAGGCCAGGCACTTACCAGCACATGGGGTCGGTTGTGCTGATACTACACTCTGCGCTCTTTTTGCGCAGATACAGGTTACGGACAGCAGCAGCGGCAGTAGCGACTTGTGGATTTTCCGACTACTGAGACTACGAGGTAGCCTTGCAGGCGTCTGCAGGACCCGTTGTCTCTTCTATCTATGCTTTTCATTCCGTTATCTCATGTAATCGAGATAAACAACTTGTATTTTCTTTCAGACAATTATGTGTATTATTCTTAGAAGTTCGTGAGTATTGTGTCACCAGTCTTGGGTAGTGTATCATGTTTGGGTTTTCTTTATCATATTTGACTAAGTCTTCCGCTAATTTTGATTATTCCACTGTAATTTATATGTTTTTAATAATAAGTCCTAATAAGAATTTGGTAATTAATGGAGGTGTAATTAATATTTGGCTTGCCTAGCTTCCATTTAGTAGGCGCCATCATGACCCTGATGGTGGGAAATCCGGGTCGTGACAGATGTAAACCAACTTATCAAGATGAACTATCTTGAATAAAAAATCTGGAAATTATGTTCTAAATCAAATTATTGAGCAAGTTACCTCGCACACACCGGCCAGGTTGCGGGTTAATAATAATTGCACATGTAACCATCTCATAGATGCATCTTATATGATATACATGGCGGGTGAATGGGCCCATATTCACCTTTGATATTTCCATCATTCATAGGATTCAATCCCAATTTTAGTTGGTCAATTAATTAATGAGAACAAGCACTATAAGAGAATTCGTAAAGAACTTTCTAGTTCTTTAATATTTATCCATGTGAATTCTCATTTATTTTTGCGCATCATGCTTAAATTAATATGGCTAAACCAATTATGCTCACTGAATAAATTATCAATATTGATAAACTTTGGATTTATACCATGACGTGTGCAATTATCAATAAACTCCAAGTTTATTAAGATATGGTTTTTATATCAATAGACATCCACTTTATTGTGGTACTCTTTTATTTGTGTAGTACAAATTGAAGAATAAAGTAGGTAACTTTTCACATACATATTACCCAGCTACAAGTTGTAGTAATAGAATATATTAAATCTTTTATTTATTTATAGTCTCAATATAATCATATGTGTTCGTGTATACTTTGAAAACTGGATAAGTTTCTTTGAGACTTACTACAACACAATACCTTAGTGGTACTCAATCGTGTTTCTCCAAAATAGTAATAATTTGCTCTTCTAGAGCTCTCAATTAATTTTGTACTACCACAGATTCATCAACATCCATGTGGTGAATATCTTTTTTAAAGAGAAAGTTATACCATTATAGTTATGGTCAATATTATATGCAAGATGTGTTTCTTGCATTGTTGTTATTCTTTAATAATCACAGCGCCAAAATATTTTGGTGTACAATAGGAACATGACCAATGACTTCATACCATAATAATGACATTATTTTTTTATATCATCTCAAACCTTCTTCTAGAGGTGAGTGCAGTATATTCACTACCACTAGCACGTTCATATTCTTCTAAGAATAAATATGTATTCATAAATAAGATGTTGTCACATTTACATCATGAATGGACCATAATTATTTATATGTGCTTTATAAAATCTCATGTCAAATCGATGACAAATATCATTTTCACAAAATGAAGGAGAATTTTGAGAATCATTGTTATTCTCATTACCACAATGATGACGATTATAATTTCGTCTATTACCACGTCCACATCTATTAATAACTTCACGGTAATAATTTTGTCTTCTCTCAGACTTACCACAGCTATCACATTCTCTTAAGGGAATGAGAATTGAGCAAATAATGGGACAGGTATATGTGCACTTCTTGTGCCCATAATCATACATAAATTTGATCATGATGAGACATAGAAATTTTACCACTTCATGTTGTTATAATTTCTTACAAACTCCATTAGAGTTATAATCAAACTTTGTTGTTTTTGCTTGTATATAAAAATCAAATGATAAAATGTAAACGAGAAAAATAAAGTAAAATACTTACCTCAAATCCAGAATTTAATCATGAAGAAAATTCATAGAACAATTGACATTCATTATTATCAATCCCAAAGCTTCAACTCAATTGGTTAGAGTCTCGTACTAATAACGTATTATAAAATAATAAAAGAACAAGAGCAAGAGAAAGAGAGAGAGAGAACTCTTATTGAATTTTGGGATGAATTACAATGTGGTAAGACCCCTCTATTTATAAGGAAAAAATGACTTAGTCACGAAATAAAACTCTCTACAAGATAGACATTCACTCCAAATAGATTTTTATTCATAACAATTAGTCAATTTTACGGTGATTATGTGAGAGAAAAGACTAAAAAGGAGAAAGAAAAATATTATTTAGCATATATGGTGCCTTAAATATAAAATATAACTATAATTAAATATTTGACTATAAAATATAAAAATTATTTATAAAATATAATATTTTAAAATAATATATAAATAAGGTACTAAAATATTGTAAATGACGTAAATCCAACCCGCCTGCCCCACCAGTTAGACACCCATAGTGAGAAAGAGACTTTTGTTGGTAGAGAAGAGAGTAGAGTTCAATTCGGATTAAAGAATTGGGCGGTCGCTTGTGACCAATAGAATTTAACTCTCCATATTTTAACAGGCTGTGATCCTCTGTTCAAACCACGTGTTTTTATCAAAGTTCTGAATAGTAGTAGTAAATAGATCCAATCCACGCTCTGACTTTCAACTCTCATAATCACCAAGTCATAAAGTTAAGATTAAAACAAGACGATGATTTCCAAGCTAAGTCACTGGAACAACAAGAAAGCCTCCTCGTTATATTAAATTATCTTAAAACTTGGCTAATTCCCACCTTCTTCATATTAATTTATATACCTTTCAACCAATTCTTTAGTTCACATTCACTTTTCTGTTTTATATTCGGTTGGGTTTATCTTTATAGCTATTTGGATTTGGATTTAAGCCATGGGTATAGAGGAGGATGGTGTAATTGATCAAAAACCGGCGGCGCCGTCTCCTCTAACGCCGGTGGTGTTTAAAGGGACGGATTCTGGTTCTTTGCTTCACACCGTAGTAGCGCTGGTCCTATGGCTTGGCTCAATCCATTTCAACTTCATAATTATTCTTGCTTCTTTTGTTTTTCTCCCTTTCTCTAAATCTCTCGCGTTAGTTTCTCTCCAATTCTATATTTACTTAATTAGTTTCTCATATTTCATTGTACCCAGTTGTCTGATTTTGACTTTTATATTATTGATGTTTGTTTCAGAGTGATAGGAATATTGCTTATACTTGTGCTGATTCCAATTGATGAGAAAAATAAATGGGGCCGAAGATTATCAAGGTTAGATTGGCAGTGCAATTATGCTGATTATATATCTGATTAAGTGGAGAAAATTGTTTCTTGCTGCTGGGTTAATACTAAATAGTGATAATTGGGGATCTTCAGGTACATCTGTAAGCATGTTTGTGGTTATTTTCCGGTGCATTTGTACGTCGAGGACATCAAAGCATTTGATCCTAACGAGGCCTACGGTATATTAGTGATTTATATTCATCTTCTCCATTTCGAAAGGAATAAAGAGATCAACTTTCTGTTTGTGTTTTCACTCTTTATTCTCCAAAAATGTTGTCATTTGTTTGAAGACTTTAATTAGCTATGATAATTCAGCTGGAATCAACTAACGTATCATGCATTTCCCATTATAGAACTATAACAGTTATTTATACTAAGTTGGATTTAGTTTGTTAAAATTGGTTTGTCAAATTCCAGTTTTCTTTACTATAGAAGGATAAGCTTTTTTGAAACATTGATAGAAACTAGAAACTAGCAGAAATTTGTGGTCCCCACTTCTTTATATTAGCTGTCATTCCCACAAAACATTACTCTCTGGTTATTGCTCTTACTTTGTGAAAGTTTTAGTGAACTTGTAATTTACTGATCATTTGGAAACATTGGATAAATAGAGGAATATGAAACAGCTTACTACCATCATAAGCCATCCTTTTTTTTGTTGGATAACCATGGCGTCCGGGTAAGCTTGCACGCACCTTGACTAATTCCACCGGATACATGACACCTCCCACCAGCAACAGATACTAGTTAACTCTATCTATAGAAAGATAGACGAAATCACCTAGTATTTTTTTTTTGTCTCCACTAGCAATTTGAACCAGAGATCTCATGCTTGTCACTGTCCTTCACTTTTCTTATAAAGTAAGAAATACTATAAACGGCATGAGAAGATGCAAAAATAGGGATACAAAAGATTTGTTAGCTCCGGTACAAAGAGTCCTATACTAGTACTAGTGTTAAAGAGCTAACAAAGTCCAAAAAGTTGTAGGGTACTCCCACTATACAAAAGTTAAAGACATTTACCCTTAAGGAAGTGGTTTGGAGTTGCTATTCCATCAAAACATCTCTTGTTCCTCTCATTCCAAAAAATATAGAAACGGATTAGTTTCCAGATTTTCTTGATGGTTGTACCAACTTTCCAGCTGTTCCAGTTCAAAAAGGCTTCCTTTAAATTCTTAGGCATTACCCAGTCCATTCCAAAAAGAGACAAAAACATGTTCCATAAGCCATCCTTTTCTTGCATAGTAAGTAGTGAGGTTTTCTGCCTCTACATAAGCTGAGCAATGCTTTTTGCTTTCAGATGACAAGTTATGTAAACCCGAGTCAACATGCTAGCTTTGCTTTTGTCTAAACCATAGATGACATCTAATGACCATAAATGCTATGTAGATGACATCTAATGGTTTGTGTTCTAACTGACTTGGTCCACATCTCTTACCCTTTTGCTTGTTGAGCTTTCTGCATCTTTTTTCTTTTTTGGAAGAAGTAAGGGAATTTCGTATAAGGCATCACGGATATGCAGGTAGTACTTGTGGAGCTTTCTGTATCTTGGATCATTCAATCCTCTAAGTTTTGTTTCTCTCGTTTGCTTCTGTTCTAAATTTTCCCTTCACTATTGTTTGTCCTTTTTTCCGAAGCCTAGCTCTGTCTAACTTTAATATTTGATTTCCACTGCTTTCTAAATTGGTACTTATAACTTCTTCTGTGGGCTGATGAACTCTGTTTCTACACTTCTTCAAGAAACTATATACACCATTCTGTGTTATAAGGTATTAATGAAAGAACAGAAGTCAGTAGCCGCTGTTGTTCATACTAACTTGGATGTTGTTGCTTACAGTTTTTGGATATGAGCCACATTCTGTTTGGCCAATTGGGGTGGTTGCACTTGCTGACCTTACTGGTTTCATGCCTCTCCCAAGAATCAAAGTGCTAGCAAGTACAGCTGTATGAATGCCTCGTTCTAGTAATTGTAATTTTAATTGTACTTGGTCCTATTTTCAACAACTAGCATTTACTGTGAAGAAAATATGACAGGTGTTCTATACACCATTCATGAGGCATATCTGGACATGGTTAGGACTAGCACCTGCAACGAGGAAAAGTTTTAAATCCCTCTTGGCTTCTGGTCACAGCTGCATCATTGTGCCAGGTGGAGTTCAAGAGGCATTCTATATGGAGCGTGGTTCCGAGGTTCAATTTTGAACTTGATTGCAGTTTACAAGTCGATATATTATGCTATACTCACGGCGTCTCCTCCTATCCTTGCTCAAACTTAGATGTAGCTGCATAAATGAATTTTGATTAGGAATAGCTAGTAATCACTTATTACACCTTGTTACAAGCCCATTTGATCTAGGAAGCTACTCAACTATTCTAATGAAAGTTAACCTAGTTTGGCTTTTAGAAAGATTGAGAATGTCAATCAACTAATCCACTACACCTTGTTTATAAAACATGTGAATAAACTATTTAGCGTTATTTGTCCCAAGCAATAACAAACTGACTAGAGGTGCTCTAAATCTCAATAGTTAGAGTTAAGCTATAGAAATAGAGTTAAGAGATTGTTCAGAAAAATTATATAAATATTTTGGGTACGT
This sequence comes from Nicotiana noctiflora, assembly GCA_032618575.1. Classification (NCBI taxonomy): domain Eukaryota; kingdom Viridiplantae; phylum Streptophyta; class Magnoliopsida; order Solanales; family Solanaceae; genus Nicotiana; species Nicotiana noctiflora. The sequence goes on from JASVEL010014152.1 coordinate 165,092, forward strand.
TTTTTGATAAAGTATATAGTTGAGTATGTCAACTCATACTAATTTGTATGTTTTTTTGTTTCCATTATATTCTATAAGGTTTTGGTGATTATGGAAGATTTTAGGGTTTTTTGGATTATTCTCTTCCGATTTTTGGTCTTCCTGGTCTATTTCTATACTTTTAATCATCAATTTCACTTAACGGCCAGTGCATCTTTAGCTTTATATAGGATGTGGTTTAACGGTCACGAGCCTCTTTTGTCTCCTTTTATCCTCTCTATTTGCTATTATGTGCTCTTTGTTAGACAAGATTATATCCGGTTCTTTAGGATAGAACATCCATCGTTTGTTTTCTTATTTTTGTGTCGTTTCTTATTGTGTGTTATACCTTAGTGGCTGAATGTTCACTTGCTACATAAATAGTCTTACACTCTCACTGTCTTTTTATAAAACTATCTTTCATCAGAGGGGTTGCTCTGATGGTAAGCAACCCCCACTTCCAACCGAGAGGTTGTGAGTTCGAGTCTCCCCAAGAGCAAGGTGGGAAGTTCTTGGAGGGAAGGATGCGGGGTCTATTTGGAAACGCCTCTCTACCTAGGGTCATGCTGTTGCTTTGTTTACTTTGCCCTCTAATATGTCAGTTTTGTTTTGTGGTTTAATCTGGAGTCACTAATGCTCTATCTTTTTGTTTTGTTTTTGTTTTTTTCCTTTTCTCGATCTTTCGCCGAGGGTCGATTGGAAACAGCCTCTCTGCCCTATCGGGTAGGGGTAAGGCCTGCGTACATATTACCCTCCCCAGACCCCACCCCGTGGGACTATACTGGGTAGTTGTTGTTGTTGTTGTTGTTGTTGTAGTCATTTGTGTTGCATCTTCATGGCTTCATCTCCGTAATCCCAGCTTTTAGTTGTCTCAGTTGTCTATCAGTTTCACCAATTAACAATATAATCCGCAAACAGCATGCACCACAAAGCTCACTATGTGCATTACTGGTTAGCTCATTCACTACCAGAGTGTAAGTTCTTTCTAAGAGCTCAAATTCAAGACCTCTTATTTAAGATAGATCTTTGGTGTAAGCCTGTAGTGATGAGATAATCAATTGTCGCGTCAGCGTGAAAAGTGAGTTGTGAGAGTGGCTTCTTGTTAAATTTGTTTGAATGCTGGTTTGTAATCGAAAAGGTTTTCCTATTTGAGTAGAGAGGTCTAGTTTTTTTTTGGGAGCAGAAAGGGAAGTTTGATTTGGTACAGATGGTGTGGTATTTACTATATATCTTATGTACCTATTGGGAATAATGAGAAGTGAGAGTATGACATATTTAGTATCTTTTACTTGTGTATGTTGGGATGGGAATGTGTTAAAACTAATTGCCTTATTAATCTGTGATAGATTGCCTATCTTCAAAGAAGAAAAGGATTTGTACGCATTGCCATGGAGATGGGCAAACCACTGGTTCCTGTATTCTGTTTCGGCCAGGTGATATTTTCTTCGTCTTTGGTTTTCTTAGTTTTCGGTTATTCACTTCAATTTTCTTGTGCTTCAATGCTGGCGAGGTCTTTAACTTGAAATGTTTCCTATCTTATGTGACTATTTCTGTCACTTTATATGATTCAAATTTAAATGAGGACTGAAATTTGCATGCAAGGTATTAAGATACTCAGTTTTCGTATCTTTGATATATATTATGTCTAAGGAAATCTTGTTTGATTTTATTATACTTTGCACTCTTTAAGGAAAGATCATAGCTTTGCATGTGGTGATAATTTCACAAGCATTGGCTCATTGCGTAGAGTTCACAACTAAGATGTCAAGCTTCTCTTGTTTCTGCGTTGTAGTATTGTGTTGTAATCATGTTGCTAATGTTTGGAGAAACTCCTTTTCTCGTGTGTGCTTCATTATTGTCTTTTCAGAATTTTCCTCAGTAAAGTAACTGTCGATCTCCGTCTCGGTTGTGATACTTTAATCTTCATATCGTTCTTGCTTTTGTGCTCGTTTTGGTTGGAAAAAAATCCTGATATGTGCTTACTGTTTTATCTAAATTCTGCAGTCTGATGTCTACAAATGGTGGAAGCCAAGCGGGAAATTGTACTTGGAATTCTCTAGGCTCATTAAGTTCACTCCAATACTTTTCTGGGGCGTCCTGGGGTATGTTTATGTGACCTTATTCTTTCAACTTCACATCAATATAAAATCTTGACCTTGTTGTTTGAGGTTCTATTATCTCCCACACCAGAAAGCCAGTGCTAAATCTTTGAAGTCAGTTAGTTTAACTCATTGCTTATGGAAGTAATAGCTGTAAATGGCCTGCTACAGTCATTAGGCATGGTTAATGTCCCCGAGATCATTTAATTTGAAAACTAGAACCAATTGCTTCGAGTTTGTACACTATATACTCATGTAAGCCATGTTATTCCTTACTGCTAAAATTGGTTCCCTATTCCAGTTTAGTAGAGCTACCACTATCTCCACCAACCGTGAAATAGTACATAGTTGTATTAAACAGAATAAGGAAATTGATTATAGTACCTGCGGCCAGTCATATGATGGATTGCAACTTATCCCAGGAATGTACTTGGAAATGTCCTTTCTTTTTCCACTCATCTGTTTCTAGTTTCAACTGTGTAACATCTTGGTGTTTTATTGCAGTTCTCCCATACCGTTTCAGCGACCCATGCATGTTGTAGTTGGTAGGCCCATTGTGCTCAAGAAAAATCCAGACCCTACTGCCGAAGAGGTATTCCAGTTGACCCGCCTAGTTTCTGTCTCTCTTTCTGCGGTGGGCTTGTGAATTGTGCACTACTCATGATTTAACAAACAATGGGGTGTTTCCTTGTGATTATGGGTTCGGGGTGTTACAAACTATTGTCTAAACAGTTTGCTGGTATTTTTTTTATTTTTTTGTATTTATTGAACTTCCAGTTTTTTTTTTTCGTGAAGGTCGCTGAAGTGCACAGTCGGTTCATTGAAGCACTAGAACAACTCTTTGAAAGGCACAAGAAGAGGGTTGGTTATGATGGTCTCCCGCTGAGAGTTGTTTAATGTTTGTCACTTCGCCGTACTGCTTATCATGTGTATCTATTCTTCAGCTGATAAAAGGATTTATTCTTTTCTGTTCTTGCTTTCTCTCTCTTAGTGTGTGCATGTAAATGTATGCTTGTGCATGTCTTGAAGAGGAGGAGATGGGAAAGAAATATATGGAAGTTGTAGTTTCGCCCTGCTTCGTATTTTGATAATGAAATTGCAATCTCTAATGTGTATATAGGGTCAATAATAATGGGCTTAATTCTTCTCAACTCTTACTTAAGCTACAGCTGCCTCATGTAACTAGTGGTGAAGCCCCCTAATTGTTGTATGTCTATTGTAATTAAGGTTTGGAAATTACGGGTTTTACCCTATGATCACGTCTAAAATGATATTTTCCATGTCTATGGCAAGTCAATTAATAGCCGTAGAAAATTTGCAACGCGAATGACGTAGGCAGTAGGTGTAGCCGTGGTGACGCTAAATAGCAGACAGAGACATCTTGAAGTATTTTAGTTCATCACATATGGTTCACTTTCAAAATTGCCTTCCCTTCAAAAGTTCCACGAGATTTTGTTCTCACAAGAAAAATCTAAAAAGAAAACAAACCATATTCTGCGCCAGACGTTTCGCTTTGAATGTGATTACTGTTTTGTAATCCTATACTAGTATACTTAATGAAATTAGACACATTTTTGTATGAGTCAAAATTAATCTTCAGAATATTTAAGCCAGTATAGTGCTAGGGAATGAACTCCCAAGTCGTTGTTTGTCAAAATGGCCCAAGAAGCGATGAAGCCTGTGGTCGAAGACTTAATGAGTATATTACTCAAATGCTCACTTAATTATTCAAAATTATTTTTTAAAGTTATTTTTCATTCGTTTGTAATAACAAATTTACTGAATTATGCCTATTGCACTCAGAAAGTTACTCAACTAGATTTTTCAAATTTTAGATAAATATCTATTTTACCCTCTAAATTATAAACATTTATCTTCTTTTTATTTTTTAAAAACTTTTTACTATTAACAACAAAAATTCAAAAAATTATTTACACAATTCAGAATGAAACAAAATAAAGGTTATAAAATATATATGCCATGTACGTAATATAAAAATTATTATTTAAATAAAGTTATTTTTATAATATATATCATATATTCTTGAAAATTATGCACAATTATATTATATATGTATATATTCTATACATGCCTTAACATAGCATATTGTATCTTATACAAATAGTCCCCATGCTTTCTGGTGACATAACTTTGTGTTGTCAAAAAGTTTGTAGAAAAGTAATAATATAATTGAGCATAATTTTCAAGAATATATAATATATATTATAATAATACTTTAATTTAAATAATTTTTTTTATATTACCAAGGGCCGAAGTCAAGGCATCAACAAGGGTCGAGTACCTTTGACAAAGTTATAACGGCTAGTTTCAAGATAATATATTAAAGAAAAATATTTTAGTGGATATTTTCTTCACATATACTATTATAGGGTTTCTTAGGCCATCTCCAACCTTGCCCCCATTTTTTGTCCATAAAGTGGGGATTTAACTTACTCCAACCATTTCTCTATTTTTTCCCCCAAACTTTTTTATATTCTTGTCTCTCTTCTATATTATATATTTATCTTCTATTTCAATTTTATTTTTTAATTTTCATTAAACAAATTCCATCTTTTATTTTATTAATTTGTAATTTTCATAATTAAAAAAATTTCATAAAATTTTAAATAATATGATTTGTAAGCAATTATTATAGATTAACTAATAATTCAAATAAAAGTGAAATCACTGCGATACAAGATTAATTAAATACATATTGCATAATGATAGAATTCATTCGAAATACTAGATAAATATTCAACTTCAACCTCTATTTATTTTTTTAAATGATCTATTAATGCATTACAAAGTGCAAAATGAGCACCTTTGTCCGTAATTCTTCTATGTCGATGGATATGGATTCTATTGCCGATCCGACTCGTCATGAATTTATGCGACGAGAACAACAACGAAAAATGTATAAAAGAAGTCAAGAATATTCACATTCACAACCACAACAAATCCTCAACCCCATTCAGACAATACTATAATGATTTTGGTGTATCTAAAAATGACCTAGGTCCCTACTAAGTTACTATGCTATTTACCGTAGTTTCAATGTTTATATATTTTAATTTAATGTATTTTCAATTGGCATGTATTTCCAATTTTAATGTATTTTTATTCAATATATTTTCAATTTTTACTTTTTAATTTTAGCAACATATAATATTTTATATTCGTCCCTTTCAATTTTAACAATATCAAAATATTTTATATTTGCACCATTAATTTTTTGAGATAATTATATATTTTTGGTACAATAAATTTATAATAAAATTAACTTACAATTTTACGTAAAAAGAAAATTAATTTATCAAAATTATACACCAAAATTAAGATATAATTTTAATATTATAAAGTCATTACATAAACATAATTAGGTATATATAAAAAGATAAATTAAAAGATTAAATAATAAAATATTGATGAATAGTAACGGGGGTGATGAATAGTGTACCCCATATTTGAGGGAACACTATTCATCGGGAACACTATTCATCCCCTTTTGGAGACAAAAATGGGGGAGGGTTGGAGCAAAATTACCCCAAAAAATTTTCCCATTACGGGGAATGGGGGCAAGGTTGGAGATGCCCTTAGGAGCATGTTCCCTATAAATAGAAAAAGATACAATGACTTGAAAAGGAGAATCAGATCTCATTAACATCAACTTTTCACTGCGATTCTTGTCTATACTTTTCCACTAGATCCGATAATAACTCAAATATTCAAGGGATTATCTATCATTCATCATTGACGGAACGAACATCCACTTATTCCATCTTTTCTTGGGTGACTCATTCCTTCTATTTACTTAAATGTCATTTATTGTTATTCATTAATATTGAATGAAATATTATTGTATCTGATTCCGGATTATTTTTTTTGTACCACCACCACTCTTAGACCATATCTAAATAGAATTTGATGCTTCTTTAAGAACTCTATCTAGGGATAAGTTATTATCGATTAGGATTATTTCTTATTTGTATAAATTTATTTATTTGAACCAAGATCAATATTTTTTTGTCAAATAATTCTAAGTGAAAGTTCCCACTTCCCACTCGTTAACGTGAAAAGCATTCATGTCCTAGCGAAGATTGTAATCAAGTAAAAAAATATTTAATAATTGCTTCATTTGGCTAGAAAATAATAAGATTCGAGCACGTGGATTAATCTAATAATATTTTTAAAGAAACTTAAATTTACATCTTTAAAATTACAAAAAAAAAGTGCTAGGTCGTAGTAATTCTACTAAAAGTATATAAAAAATTACAATAACCGATTACGTAATGACTCCATATAAAATAAAGCAAACAATTAAGGGGAAAAAGAATATAGCACAACGAAACTTCCGAACATCATTATCAAAGACGTGCACAAACATGCGGAAGGAAGACCCATTAAACTACATTTCATAAATTAAAGAAAAAGCAAGTCTTTAGGTGGAAATTATAATTATTTCCTTGATCAGTTATAATATACTCTAACAGTAATTTATATGAGTTGGAAAAAAAAATGCAGAACATTTTGCATAGCTTGTTCATAGTCGGACACGTTTAAAAGTGATTAATATTTTTAATTGTATAAATAAGTTGCATCTCATTGCATAATCTTTGCATAACGATAAAATTCATTTGAAATACTAGATAAATATTCAACTTCAACCTCTATTTTTTTTCCTATAAATGATCTATTAATGCACTACAAAGTGCAAAATAAGCACATTTGTCCTTAATTATTCCATCTATGGATGTGGATTCTATTGCCGATCCGACTTGTCGTGAATTTATGCGACGAGAACAATAACGAAAAATGTATAAAAGAAATCAAGAATATTCACAGTCGCAACCACAACAATCCTCAACCTCATTCAGTCAATACTATAATGATTTTGGTGTATCTATAAAGGACCTAGATCCGTACTAAGTTATTATACTATTTACCATAGTTTCAACGTTTATATACTTTAATTTAATGTATTTTCAGGTTGTCATGTATTTCCAATTTTAATGTATTTTTATTCAATGTATTTTCAGTTTTTACTTTTTAATTTTAGCAACATATAATATTTTATATTCGCCCCTTTCAATTTTAACAATATCAAATATTTTATATTTGCACCATTTATTTTTTGAGATTATTATATATTTTTGGTACAATAAACTTATAATAAAATTAACTTACAATTTTACATAACGAGAAAATTAATTTATCAAAATTATACACCAAAATTAAGATATAATATTAATATTATAAAGTCGTTACATAAATATAATTAGGTATATATAAAAAGATAAATTAAAAAATAAATAATAAAATATTGATGAATAGTAATGGGGGAGATGAATAGTGTACCCCACATTTGAGGGAACACTATTCATCCCCCTTTTAGAGACAAATATGGGGGAGGTTGGAGCAAAATTTCCCCAAAAATTTCCCAATTATGGAGGATGGGGGCAAGGTTAGAGATGTCCTTAGGAGCATGTTCCCTATAAATAGAAGAAGATACAATAACTTGAGAAAGAGAATCGGATCTCATTAACATCAACTTTTCACTGAGATTCTTGTCTATACTTTTCCACTAGATCCGATAATAACTCAAATATTTAAGGGATTATCTATCATTCATCATTGACAGAACGAACATCCACTTATTCCATATTTTCTTGGGTGACTCATTCCTTCTATTTATTTAAATGTCATTTATTGTTAGTCAGTAATATTGAATGCAATATTATTGCCTCTGATTCCGAATTATTTTTTGTGTACCGACGCCACTCTCTAACCATATCTAAATAGAATTTGATGCTTTTTTAAGAACTCTATCTAGGGATAAGTTATTATCAGTTAAGATTAATTCTTATTTGTATAAATTTATTTATTTGAACCAAGATCATTATTTTTTTGTCAAATAATTCTAAGTGAAAGTCCCCACTTCCCACTCGTTGACGTGAAAAGCATTCACGTCCTAACGAAGATTGTAATCAAGTAAAAAAATATTTAATAGTTGCTTCATTTGTCTAGAAAATAATAAGATTCGAGCATGTGGATTAATTTAATAATATTTTTAAAGAAACTTAAATTTACATCTTTAAAATTACAAAAAAAAAAAAAGAAGTGCTAAGTCATAATAATTCTACTAAAAGTATATAAAAAGTTACAATAATCGATTACGTAATGACTCCATTAAAATAAAGCAAAAATGAAGGGGAAAAAGAATATAGCACAATGAAACTTCCGAAACTAGCATCATTATCAAAGACGTCCACAAACATGCGGAAGGAAGACCCATTAAAATATATTTCATAAATTAAAGAAAAAGCAAGTCTTTACGTGGAAATTATAATTATTTCCTTGATCAATTATAATATACTCTAACAGTAATTTATATGAGTTGGAAAAAAAATGCAGAATATTTTGCACAGCTTGTTCATAGTCGGACACATTTAAAAGTAATTAGTATTTTTAATTGTATAAATAAGTTGCATCTCATTGCACATTCTAACTTTTATAATATGCACATACATTACATTTATGAGTAATTATTTGAAGTTGTGCATAATGTCAATGTATGTTTCTCTATATGAGAAATTATTTAAAGTTGTGATTGAAATACTTCGTACAAAATATTTGGTACTTTAGATTATACAGTTGGAAATTACCCTTTTGCTTTATACAACTAGTTCATTGTACAACCTCAATTCGTAAGTATTGAGAGTAACGGTATTACTTGAAGTTAGTTAGTTAGTTAAGGGTAAATTTCTCTCAATTGTTGCCTTCCTATCTCTGCATGTTCTCTCATTTCTTCATCATCTTCTATCCACAATCTAGCATGGTATTAGAGCTCTTAGGGTAAGGATCTCTAGTCTAGCTCGATCTAAACTGTCCGTTCAAGCTGAAACAGAGTAATTGAACTAAAAAATCGAAGGAATCAATTTATCAAAAATTATGCAATTGAAGCAGAGCTGCCGAGAGACACATTTACTGGCACACCTACCAATTCAAGTGTAAATCCTTGAGTAATTGGAGTTGGAGCTACACGAACAGGCAGATCTGGTGTTGGTACTCAAGCTTGCGATGAATTTGAAGTTGATTTGCCGCATAATCATCCTCTATATCTCGGACCTTCATATACAAGTGAAGCACAATTCATTTCCTTTCAATTAACTGGTACGGCCAATTATACTCTGTGGAATCACTCGGTGATAATCGCTCTACGCGGGAGGAACAAGCTAGGGATTGTAGAAGGAACATGGAGAAATGAGAAATTTCATGAAAATCTGTGGGAGCAATGGGAAAGGTGTAATGAAATAGTACATTTCTGGCTTATGAATGCTATAACTCCACAATTATTTGGAGGAGTAGTGTATGGATCTTATGCACAAATAGTGTGGAAAGATCTTCGTGAGAAATTTGACAAAGTTGATGGCTATCGATCATTTAACCTACATATGGAGATTGCAACACTATATTAAGGTACATCTTCTGTTATTACACAAAATTCAAAGACCTTTGGGATGAATTTGAAGCACTAGCCCCAGCTCCATGTGACTGTTAAAAATCCAATGATTATGTGAATCATATAAAAGGCAGAAATTATATCAATTTTTTGATGGGATTAAATGAGTCCTATATCTAGGCTATAAGTCAAATTTTGATGATGTATCATTTACCTTCCGTCAATAAGGCATACTCTATGATTATGAATGATAAGAGTCAAAAATCCATAGCTACTATAATAGTGAATTTTCATTTACACTCTAATGTTATGCCTGAAAACTATGAGTCAACTGCATTGCTTACCACAAGGTTCGGTGGTTTTCAACCAACTTTTCAACCTAACGAATTTCAGCCCAATAATTTTCAACAAACTGGAATTATCAAAAGCCAAGTAGAAATAATAATGAATTTCATGAATACTGTAGAAAGAATGATCACACACGGTAAAAAAATTTATTGGAAACTCATTGGTTATCCACAAGGCTCTAAGTCAAGAAGAAAGCCAATGAATCAAATCAGAACAATTTTATGCAACCTTAAATCTCTCCTTAGATGCAGAACCAGTTGATGCAAACTCAACTACAAATAATGATACGGAAACAATCTCCAAGTACCAACAACAACTTTCAACAGCATATAGCCTACTCTTTCATAAAGGAGCAGTATGAGCAAATATTGCACATACTAAATAAAAGTTCAGGAATACTTGCTGCCGCAAATATGACTAGTCCAACAGGTACCAGTTATGCCTTTCTAGTAGATATTGTCAATAAACCTTCTCAAGTATGTATAATTGACACATGAGCTACTAACCATATGGTATCTAATCTTAGAGCACTATCCACTACAGAAGACGTTAAATATAATAGTCCTAGAAAGGTACACTTACCTGTGGTTTTAGTCACACACATTGGTACTAGTCCAATCTCAGCGAGGATGATAATTAGGTATGTCCTATATGTTCCATATTTATACAATTTGCTCTCAGTTTCAAAGCTAACCAAGGATTTGCGGTGTTGTGTTGTATTTTACCATGACTTTTGCCTATTTTAGGATCCTTACAATGGGATGTTGAAGGATATTGGTAAATAAACAGTAGGGCTATACATCCTAAGGCCACATGCAGTTGAGAATCACACTGAGAAGGCGTTGGTAGTCGATAAATCTAAAAATGTTGATACATACTTGAAGAATAAAAGGAGAAGTTAGCGTCAGCCTATGGCATAATAATTTAGGACATGTGCCTCATATAATTCTAAAGAAGCTATTCACAATAAAACATGATAATTGTGTCAATGTGGTGAGCAAATGTCATGTGTGTCCCTTAGCTAAGCATACTAGACTTCCGTTTCCTAGTAGCAATATTAAAAGTACTCACTATTTTAATTTACTACATGCTGATGTATGGGGTCCCTATAGGGTATCAATATTTGATGGAAATAGATATTTCTTAACCTTGGTGTATAAATTTCCAGAATAACCTGGATATTTCTTTTTAAACTAAAATCAGATGTATGTTGTACAGAAATATTTTTTGCTCTAAGTGAAGAATCAATTCAGTAATAGTGTTAAAGTTATTAGAACTGACAATGACACATAATTCACTAGCTTAAATTGTGCAAGTTTATTCAAAGAGCTTGGAATAACTCATCAGACAACACGTGTCTATACTCCTCAGCAAAATGGAGTAGCAGCAAAGAAGCATAAACATATCCTAGAAGTTGGCAGAGCTATGAGATTCCAAGTTCATATCCCTCTCAAGTATTAGGGCCATTATATGTTAAATATTGTATATATCATAAATATAATTCCTACTCTAGTTCTAAGTGGATTAACTCATTTTGAGAAGTTATACAGCAGAAGTCTTCACTACAACACATAAGAGTATTGGGGTGTCTGTGCTATGCAATAAAGGATAAGGGCAAATGTATGAGCAGGGAAATACCAGCAGTGCTAATGGACTATTCTGGCACACAAAAAGGATACATTCTTTTAAATATAGCTAAAAATATTTTCTTTGTCAGTAGGGATGTTTTATTCAGGGAAAACATCTTTCCCTTTAAACATTCAAAGTCTCAACAATCTCCTATGTTTACTCCATAATCAGAACCAGTCTATAATTATGTCCCTACAACAAGGGCCATGGCTCTTATATATCATACATCTAATATCACTCATCCTTCTAATGATGAAGAGACCAATTCATTTGCAGAAGATATGCTCACCACTGATTCTAGTAAGGAGAATCAAAGGGTAATCCAATAGGAAGAAGGATTATAGGAGCTTCAGCAGGCGGTATTGTCACACATAGTGCAATCACAACATCAAAGTTTTCATCAAAACTTTGAAGAAGTTCACTCTACTTGTGCAAAACAACCTACTGATGCACCTATTAATGATAATGGAAAACACCAAGACAACACTGCAAAAGGCTTTCAAGATGAAGGACCTAGGGGAATTGAAATATTTCCTGGGAATATAATTTGCAAGATCTGAGAAAGGAATCCTTATGCATCAAAGAAAATATGCACTGGAGCTTATCTCAAAGCTTGGACTTGGTGCCGCCAAACCTGCTGCAACACCTTTGGAGATAAATACCAAACTAGTACCAAGTAATATGATGATCACATTGGAACAACAAGCGATGAGCCAGATGAATTGTTACTGGACCTAGGGGTTTATCAGAGGTTGATATGAAAGTTACTCTATCTAACCATGACAAGACCTGACCTAGCATTCAGTGTACAAATAGCGAGCCAATTCACACAGCAACCTAAGAACTCTCAAATGGAAGCTGCTACAAGGATTGTTAGATATGTTAAAAATTATCCGGGACAGAGACTTCTGTTGTCAAGCAGCAATAAAGGAACCTTAAAAGCCTATTGTGATGCAACCTAGGTTGCTTGTCAACACTCCAGGAAATCTGTGACAATTTGATCAAGTTAGGAGACTCCTTGGTCTCAAGGAAGTCAAAGAAGCAAACAACTATCTCCAGAAGGTCTGCAGAAGTTTAATACAAAAAGTTTAGTAGCTACAGTTGCTTAGCTTGTATGACTAGTTTGACTAATCAAAGAAATTAGGATTGAAGTAAGCTACATGTAGACATCTACTATGATAACAAGACAGCAATATAGGTTGCTGCCAACCTAGTTTTTTAAGAAAGAACAAAATATATAGACATAGATTGTAATTTCATAAAGGAGAAATTGTTACAAAGATTGGTCAGAATAGAGTACATCAGCACAAGAGCAGTAGACAGATCTATTAACAAAAGGGCTAACCAAAGTTCAACATGAATACTTAAGTTCCAAGCTAGGTGTGTTTGATGTGTTTACACCATCTAGCTTGAGGGGGAGTGTTGAGAATAAAGGCATTACTTGAAGTTAGTTAGTTAATGGTAGGCTAGTCTATTTATCCTAGGTCGGTTAGTAGACTATTAAGGAGGTTAGTGAGTATATTATATTGTAGCTTGTATAAATATAGTATTGTACATAGAGATAATACACAGAAAATTTTTCTTCATTGTTGCCTTCTTATCTCTGCATGTTCTCTCATTTCTTTCATCTTCTATCCACATTTCTAGCAGTAAGTACCACTGAATCAATCTCTTGTTTCTTTGTTCATCAGCTAGTATTTTTACTGATCTTTTCCTCTTAGATTTTTAGATATTTAAAAATATTTATACCCATAATAAATTCTTTTATATATTCTCTTTTGGTTTCTAAATAAATAAAGTTTATATTTAGATAAGTTAAGAAATATGATCTTTGGATTTATTTAAAAATTAGATATATTGATTTTCTAGTATTACTACCTTGCCATCTTATTTAGAATGGAGGCACGCAGTATATTATTTGAACTTATGTATTGTAATAATAGTAGAGAATAAACATATTAACTAAATTAATTGTCAAAATTTAATTATAAAAATAAAGCATCATATCGAAACGTAAGACTTGAAATGTTAAAATTAAATAAATTTCGGAGACGTATAACTTATTATAATTGAGTAACATCAATTTGATTACTTTCAACAATGCCATAACAAATTTAGCGTAATCCCACATGGGATCCGGGGACACATTTCAAGAGTTAGAAAAATAGTAGTGTCACACCCCCTTTTTTTTTTTTACCAAAAACAAACCTTTCACTAAACCCTCTTAAATAAATAAAAGATTTTAATAAAAAGGCTTGAAAAGGGTTTTTCAATTTTGAAAGTGACAAAAATGTGTGTTTAAAAGGAATTAACTCAGAGTCGCCACCTGACATTGATTTCGGTGTGCCAGGCCACCGTTTTTAAAATGATTTTCCTTTGAAACACTTTAGACTTCAAAACTTAGTCTGCACCAGAGATTCGGGTAAGGGGGCTCATTTGACTCGGGGAGAAGGTGTTAGGCACTCCCCAAATCCCGTGACTAGCACGGTTGCGTACTCGATCAAGTTGGCTTTCAAAACATTCAAATTGAGGTAAAACACACAAAAGCAAAATAAACACATATGAAGCTCGAGGTCGACCCCACCTAATAAAAGAAAATGAAAAGTAAAAGAAAGGAAAATTCTAAGCCAACCTATACTAAACTTTTTACCCTGCTTGTGAAGGCCTTCGAAATATTTACATAGTTCTTCGGGGCATACCCCGGATAATAATATGTACAAATCCCTCGGGGCATTCCCCGGATATATTTGACTAAGGGAACGACCTCTCACCTCGAAATCAAAAGCAAAATCCTAAAGATTGCCTACCCTTGTGTTGTCGGCCTAGAGCATGTTACTATCGAAGAAGTAATCAAAAATAAAAATAAAGGAACAATATAATTTACATTACACCTAAATTTCTTTCAATTTTACCCAACACCCCAACTATTGAAATCAATCCCAAACAAGCCTTCAAGTTTTAACCTCATATTTAATTTAAGATTCGATACTCTTTCAGTTATATCAAAATGTGTTAATCAGCTAATTTCATCGAAAAATAAAAAAATGTCACACATAGCCATGAGAATATATGCATACGCCATTCAAACACCTAGATCACAAACACCATGAGGAAGAGTATTAAAGAGTAAGAATGAACCCGGCATGAACTTTTAATTAGCCTCTAACTCATGTGCACATTTTTCAAAAAAGGGCGTTCCCAAAGCTGTGCTCCAACAGCTGACCACAAACATCAAACAATAATACCAATGATCGAAAACCTGTTTCAAATCCACTCCAGCTCTCACGTCTCGTGCTGACGACAAATTGACGACCAAACGAAACAGAATTCAAAAGAAGGTCACCGGACATCCATCAAAGCCATGAGTGAACTCATTAGTAGCTTATTAAGCCTCTCAACTGGACGATTAGGCTCGTTGAATTACAGAACTTTAAAACTAAACAAATTGAGTTGAGGATCGAGCATAAGACATCGGAGAAGGTTGCTAAGCTCAATTCCGGTTTAAATGTAACACGAACAAACAAGATACATTCATGGAAAACCACAAGCAATCGTAGTGACGGCCTCACGCTTTGTTAACAATCACAAAACAACTTCCAACATCACTTGTAAAATCCAAAAATAGCTAATGAGGTGATCTTTCAATTAATAGAACTTTGGCAATTACATCAAATGAATCGAGCCAAATCGAATGAATCGACAACAGAGGATTTCAAATAGAATCGCCAAGGAGAAGCAGGGAACCTCGACCGAAACTTACGACGAATTCGAAACCCAAGCTCGCTGAATGTGATGGAGTTGGTGGATGGTGATGAGATGAAGAAGAATGGGTGTTGTTTGGTGTTGCGGCTGAAGCTTCTTGGAGAGGTACGAAAATTGTTGTCGCTTGGTTGCTGTTGGTTCGTTTTGTGGCGAGATTGGTGACGTGAGAGGAGTATGGGCGGCAGGCCGAAGGTGCCTCTGGCGGCGGCTATGGCGTTAGGATGGTTGGACGACCGGCGGTGGCTGGTTTCTCTGTTCAGGGCTGGCCGCTGGCTGAAGGTGTCTCTGGCGGAGATGGTCGCTGGTGTCGGAGAAGGTGACGGCTGGGCGTGGAGGAAACGGAAGTGGGAGCTGGGAGCTCCCGGCGGCGGCTTCTCAGGTGGGGGGCGGCTGGGTAGTCTCTTTTTGTGCTAGGGTTTGTTTGTTGATGTTCAAATGAAGAAGGAGATGGGGTGTGATGGGCGGCTGGCTCTTCTTTGTTCTCTCTAGGGTTTTTTATTCTCTTTGTTATGAAGAAGAAGATGTGGCGGCTGGGAGTTCTAGGTTAGGGTTTGTTTGTGACCATTGTGTGTCTTATGAGGGAGAAGATGAATAGTGTGGAGATGAAATCTGGGCCGTCGAATCAAAATGGATGGATGGTTGAGATTTGAAAGGGAATGGGGCGGGTCAGGTATATTGGGTTACTGATTTGGGCTTCTAAAATGTGCAAAATTAGGCCAAAAACTTGCACTTCTTTAATTTTTAACAATCTTTTAAGTAAATAACCCAATGCTTTGAATTAAAACCAAATTAATTTCAATTAATTAAATAAATTATGTAATAGCATGAAACTATTTTTGTATTTTTTCAATTTTATGATAAAAATAATGTAAAAGAGTTAAAATTAGTGTAAATAGCTATATGAGACCTAAATTAAATATTCTACGCTAAAACGGGTGAAATTTCGGGTATGGTCAAAAATTACGTGTCTACAATGTGCATCCGAGTATTTTCAGACAAAGAACGACTAGACAGGATTTTTGACCTGACCCTTATTTAAAGACCAACTAGAAGAAAAGAAAATGTGACCGAGCTCTGGTATCTGAGCTGCCTACATATCCTCGGCTATAGAGGAATCAGGCCACGTGTAGTTCAGAAGTGAATGAGACGATGGAGTGTACCAAGGTGGAGAGTCGAGTCGAGTGCCGTCGAGGTTCCGGTTCACGATCCTGTTATTACATCAAGATCAGAAAATGAAAAAGACTAACTAAACCTGATAACTATGAGTTACAAGATTCCTATCTCTAAGTCTTCTGAAGCTTGATCTTGATTCTTGAATGGTTC
Organism: Nicotiana noctiflora; assembly: GCA_032618575.1. Taxonomy (NCBI): domain Eukaryota; kingdom Viridiplantae; phylum Streptophyta; class Magnoliopsida; order Solanales; family Solanaceae; genus Nicotiana; species Nicotiana noctiflora. The sequence goes on from JASVEL010014152.1 coordinate 181,733, forward strand.
TTCATGCAGACTTCAGATCTGAACCTTGATGCTCGCTAGATGTAGGTGTTAGTTCCTTTTCTTCTGCTTTTCGGATCAAAACCGGACATGCGATGCTTGTGACTTTAGTCATGTCTTGAGCGATCCACCTCTTGTCTCGGCCTCTGCATTTTGGACTCACCTCCATTTTCTTTTTCTTTTTCTTTTTTTTTGTTTTTCCTTTTTTTTTATTTTCTCTTTCTATTCTGGATTGAAATTCCTTATGTTGATCACCTCGGATTATTGGCTCGCATTCTTGCCGTGAGCTTCTGCTACTTCACCATGAACTGATTTCTGAAAATGATTTCCCTCGTTGTCCAGGTGGGCACCTGACATTACAGCAAAACAGACAAAACAAAAGAAATTTTATCCTGCCCCAGTATGGGATTGGGGCATAAATGTGAATGTTAATTGGATCATGCTACCTACAAAGCTCTCAAAATTCTAAAATTAAATCCCATTAACAGGAGGGTCCTGAGAATTCCAAAATTAAATCCCATTATCCAGGAGGGTCCTGAAAACTTAAAATTAAAATCCCATTATCCAGGAGGGTCCTGAAAACTTAAAATTAAAATCCCATTATCCAGGAGGGTCCTGAAAACTAAAAATTAAAATCCCATTATCCAGGAGGGTCCTGAAAACTAAAAATTAAAATCCCATTATCCAGGAGGGTCCTGAAAACTTAAAATTAAATCCCATTATCCAGGAGGGTCCTGAAAACTAAAAATTAAAATCCCATTATCCAGGAGGGTCGTGAAAACTAAAAATTAAAATCCCATTATCCAGGAGGGTCCTGAAAACTAAAAATTAAATCCCATTATCCAGAAGGGTCCTGAAAACTAAAAATTAAAATCCCATTATCCAGGAGGGTCCTGAAAACTTAAAATTAAAATCCCATTATCCAGGAGGGTCCCGAAAACTTAAAATTAAAATCCCATTATCCAGGAGGGTCCTGAAAATTTAAAATTAAATCCCATTATCCAGGAGGGTCCTGAAAACTTAAAATTAAATCCCATTATCTAGGAGGGTCCCGAAAACTTAAAATTAAATCCCATTATCCAGGAGGGTCCTGAAAACTTAAAATTAAATCTCATTATCCAGGAGGGTCCTGAAAACTTAAAACTAAATCCCATTATCCAGGAGGGTCCCGAAAACTTAAAATTAAATCCCATTATCCAGGAGGGTCCCGAAAACTTAAAAATTAAATCCCATTATCCAGGAGGGTCCTGAAAACTTAAAATTAAATCCCATTATCCAGGAGGGTCCTGAAAACTTAAAACTAAATCCCATTATCCAGGAGGGTCCTGAAAACTTAAAACTAAATCCCATTATCCAGGAGGGTCCCGAAAACTTAAAATTAAATCCCATTATCCAGGAGGGTCCTGAAAACTTAAAACTAAATCCCATTATCCAGGAGGGTCCTGAAAATTCTAAAACTAAATCCCATTATCCAGGAGGGTCCTGAAAACTTAAAATTAAATCCCATTATCCAGGAGGGTCCTGAAAACTTAAAATTAAATCCCATTATCCAGGAGGGTCCTGAAAACTTAAAATTAAATCCCATTATCCAGGAGGGTCCCGAAAACTTAAAATTAAATCCCATTATCCAGGAGGATCCTGAAAACTTAAAACTAAATCCCATTATCCAGGAGGGTCCTGAAAACTTAAAATTAAATCCCATTATCCAGGAGGGTCCTGAAAACTTAAAACTAAATCCCATTATCCAGGAGGGTCCTGAAAACTTAAAACTAAATCCCATTATCTAGGAGGGTCCTGAAAACTTAAAATTAAATCCCATTATCCAGGAGGGTCCTGAAAATTCTAAAACTAAATCCCATTATCCAGGAGGGTCCTGAAAACTTAAAATTAAATCCCATTATCCAGGAGGGTCCTGAAAACTTAAAATTAAATCCCATTATCCAGGAGGGTCCTGAAAACTTAAAATTAAATCCCATTATCCAGGAGGGTCCCGAAAACTTAAAATTAAATCCCATTATCCAGGAGGGTCCCGAAAACTTAAAAATAAATCCCATTATCCAGGAGGGTCCTGAAAACTTAAAATTAAATCCCATTATCCAGGAGGGTCCCGAAAACTTAAAATTAAATCCCATTATCCAGGAGGGTCCCGAAAACTTAAAAATAAATCCCATTATCCAGGAGGGTCCCGAAAACTTAAAACTAAATCCCATTATCCAGGAGGGTCCTGAAAACTTAAAACTAAATCCCATTATCCAGGAGGGTCCTGAAAACTTAAAACTAAATCCCATTATCCAGGAGGGTCCTGAAAACTTAAAACTAAATCCCATTATCTAGGAGGGTCCTGAAAACTTAAAATTAAATCCCATTATCCAGGAGGGTCCTGAAAACTTAAAATTAAATCCCATTATCCAGGAGGGTCCTGAAAACTTAAAACTAAATCCCATTATCCAGGAGGGTCCTGAAAACTTAAAACTAAATCCCATTATCCAGGAGGGTCCTGAAAACTTAAAACTAAATCCCATTATCCAGGAGGGTCCTGAAAACTTAAAATTAAATCCCATTATCCAGGAGGGTCCCGAAAACTTAAAACTAAATCCCATTATCCAGGAGGGTCCCGAAAACTTAAAACTAAATCCCATTATCCAGGAGGGTCCTGAAAACTTAAAATTAAATCCCATTATCCAGGAGGGTCCTGAAAACTTAAAACTAAATCCCATGAGCCACGCTCCCATCTTGGATGATTCTGGATATAATTTTGCTCCATGAACAATGCTTTTCCCATAGGAGGTACCTGTGGACTTAAAACATTTCTTGCTCCTGCTTCAGACAAATAAAATCTTGTTAGTTTGAAAATGTGGTGGTTAGTTTGTGGCATCATTGCTGAGTGTCTGCTTCTGCCATTGCCATGCTACATTTTGATTAGCTGCTTCAGGTTAGCAAAGAGTTGTTTGACCTTTTGATTGGAATTAGACCACAAAACCTCTGACTTGGATCTCTCACATTCACTTGTTGCATTGTGTTTTTATTTTGAGAGGTGCTGAATCTTTGTATCTTCTCAAAATTCAAGATCCACTCAATTGCCTGAACCTCAATTATCACCATACTTCAAAACCATGTCAATTGTGATGTGAATGGCCAAACTCCGCTTTGTGCAATTGGAAAGCTGGTAGCAAATTTTAAAGCCATTTCTCACTTGTTCTGACCAAACAGACTCAAGAAGGGACTCTAACAAAACGAGAGGAACAAAATAAGGGACAAGGGAAAGAGATCATACATGACAAGAAAATTACGAAGTTGAAACTTATCGGATGTGGATACCAACTCTAATGACCATGACATGCACCTTTGGACTAAGTGGCCTAATCTCTCAAGCAAGTCTAATATTCAACTCTTGTTGTACCTCTTCGCTGTGAAACTGGGCTTCAGCGCTTCAATTGTCCCATTTGATCCACAGTCCTCAGTCGACTTGTAGTGCCCTAAAGGGTTTTCACCATCAAGCCTCTCTCATTTTGCTCTTTTTCTCAACTCACCGTCGCCTTACGGTGCCCCTGAGGGTTTTCACCTATAAGACTCTCTCATTTTATCATTTTCTCTCATTTTTCTGAGAACGAAGGTATTACCCATGATGCAGGGAGATCATACTTTCACCGACACTTGATATGGCATCCTCAGTAATTAGTCGGAAGGTCTTTCTTTGGACAGTAATATAGGCTTTTGGACAGGGTTAGAAAGAAAGGGTAACATGAAGGCTCAAAATAATTCGAGATAAAAGGGTTCAAAATTACAACTTTTGGAATCAAGTCTTTTGGAAAAATTAAAACTTCAGCCCCAGTTTCATGAAGTTTGGGGAATTTTTTTTTTTTTAATTAATTTTTCTTTAATGGGATTTCTTAAAAAATCTGCCCCAATATTGATTTCGGGGGATTATGAAATATTTTATTTGGTATGACCGAACCGTAAGGATGCCTACGTATCTTGTGGTGACAAGAATCAGGTCGAACGTAGTTCAAAAGACAACTTTTTGTTACTATTTCTTTTTCCTCTTTTTTCTTTCTTTTTTTTTCTTTTTTTTTTCTCATTTTCCTTTTTTTCTTTTCTTTTCTCTTTTTGTTTTTATTTTCTAGGCCCTGACTCTATTTCTGATTCCAAAAGAGGGGTACGAAACAAAAAAAATTATGGCTCAAAATGGGTAGCAAAGGATAACAGTGTTTGGGTAGCAGAATAAAAAGCGTTCGTCATACCAAACTTTGAGAATGCCAAGTACAAGTGTGCAATTGAAGATAACAAAGAAATCATGCACAGTATCTATTGATGATATCAACATAAACAAAAAGTGCCAATGGGCAATACCTTTGTCCTGATGAATGATCATTGCCAGTTCAAAGCAGACTTAATTCAAACTTATCTTGATGCAGAAGAATGCATTTCAGCGCTGACAAATTTACCTCAAACTACGTGAGAACAATTCCTTGTTGCATGCTCTTATCAACCTCTTGATTTCCAGATTTACTGCCTCAGTTTCACTCAATTCAAGCTTTAGTTTATCTCAGAACTCGTGAATCCTTACTTATTTCCTCAAATGCCTCTTTTGTCATGTTCAAAACTGTGTCATTCCTTCATGATTAGACTAGCTTTCAAGATCGGGTTGAGAATTATGTGTGCATGTCATATCACTTGAGTTGGGATGAAGAGAACTATAAGAGAAAAAGAAACCTAAACAAAAACTGACCAAAACTAATAGAAAACACGAGATTGCATTAGACAGATGGTGAAAAGGGGTTTGAAGAAAACAAGCAAAACAGACATGGGTTGCAACCCTGGAACAATCCTAAAGAACATTAGAAGAGTTACTACAACTAAACAAACTAGACAAAATGAGAAGAAGAAGAGTTTGAGCCACAAGATAATATCCGGATTACAACCCCGAAATAACCCGGACAAGCAGAAATGACAATAAAATAAACCACCAAAACTCCTCCCTGGCCAACCAAGAAATGAGTGTCTTTCCAATTACCAAGCTCAAAATATTAGCCACTAGATTGCACATCAAAATTACCGGGACCTTCACCAATTTCAATATCATTAACTTCAGTCAGCCACTTCCCAAGAGGATTCTCATACTCCATGTCACCATGCATTTTTCCCACAAAGCTTGCATCATCATGTGCAGGTAAAGAATTTTGTGCAGTGTTTGGGTATCTGGAGTTGGGAATGCGGTTGTTTTGGCTGGTGGATCATGGAAAGTTTGGGAGGAAGCGCTAGGGTAATTGTGGTAAGGGGTGAAGCCTGGTGCGTGTTGTAGGGAAAGATCAATGGTAGTAGGAACCTGGACTTGTGATAGTGGTGGAATGGAGGCATGATTTCCTGTATAGTTGGTAGGGAATGAAGGTGGAGGATGTTTCTTAATCCAGGCATGATACATTTCTGCATCTGTTGTTTCAACCTTGGACCTCATCTTTCAATTCAGACTCCGACTCCACAAACTCGCTCGGCGGGTCAACAACTCTTGTGTCAAAGTCTTTGCTAGCCATGTGTACCTTGCTCTTTTGACCTTATGTTGTGTGAACAAATAACCAAGTGCCACAAACTAACCACCCTCTGTTATAATGAAAGTAACATCGAGGAGCAAAACAAAGCCAACACGTTAGCGTTAGGACATTTATCAGATAGAAATATCACATTACGTGCAATGCCCCTAGCAACAATTAACGGTTCTAAAATGGCTTCGAGGGTACGAAGGTCATTTGGCATCATCCCCACTTTGTTCATTTCAACCTTCTCTTTTCTTTCATTTCTAGCACTTCTTGGCTTTCCCGTTTTCCTTCCTTTCCTTTTCTCTTTAGTTGTCACTCTTTTCTTTCCTCTCCTTCCTCACATCCACAATTCATTCTTTTTTTTTTCTTTTTCTTTTTAGTTTTTTTTAGTTTTCAGAAAAAATGATTCGATGGAACCCTATGTAGGTTGCCTACGTATCATGCCCCTCATGAATCGGATCAAGCGTAGTTCTTGAAAAGTAATAGATAAAATAAACTAAGAAGCAAAAATCTTTTTTGGAATTTTTCATTTATAATTTTTTGGTTTTTCAAATATAGAACATGAAGTACTATAACAAAAGACTCGACAATCTTAACTAGACTAACAGACTCGACACGATTGTACAAGACTAAAAATTAAAAGACAATCATAAAATAGACTAAAAAAATTAAAAAAAGTTTCTTCAAGCAGCTCGTGCATGCAATGGTCTTTGACTAGAATGGTCATGGGGTATTTATCATGCTCAAACTCTAGCAAATCGCTCCATACCTGAATGGGAAAAATAAGATTAAATAGAGTTAGTGACTCAAGACACATGCAAGAAAAAAAATTAGACTATTTTTTGAAAATTAACCACATGGCCAAAAGTGGCTATTAATGCAAACTCAACAAAGGTGACCTGTAAGACATGGAAATATACCTCATTAAGGCTTATATGAACTCAAACTCCCAATGATCATGGCCCAAAAATTAATTTAAAGAAATAACTCATTTTGCAAAAGTGACCGATATGGCCAAAAGTGGCTAAAGATGCAATTTAAAAAGGACGGACCCTAAAGAAATATGACTCCTAGTTGTAGACTCAAAATTCTAATATATGAGTAATTGAATCACTTTTGCGAAAATAACCCCATTTTGCAAGAATGGCCGATGTGGCCAAAAGTGGCTAAAAATGCAAACTGAAAAAAGGCGGACCTTAAACTGATATGATACCTAATTGTAGACTCAAAATCCTAAGACATAGGTTTATTGAACCACTTTTGCAAAAATGGCCCTATTTTGCAAGAATGACCGATGTGGTCAAAAGTGGCTAGACATGCAAGATTTGGCTAAGACCCCGCAAAGCCAAGAACCTACGACTTACTAGGAAGACCGGACCCTATGTGGGTTGCCTACGTATCTCACCCCGAGAGACGAGAATCAGGTTCGCGTAGTTCGGGAAGATGCAATTATGTTGAAAGAAAAAGCTATATTTTGTCCTTTTTTTGAAAAATAATAAAAGGTGTAAAATCTTTTTTGGATTTTTTATTTTCAATTTTTTTTTGAATTTTTGAAAAATAATGGAAAAGTGTAAAATCTTTTTTTTTTGGATTTTTCATTTTCAATTTTTTTTGGATTTTTCTTGAAAAGTTGTGAAAGGAAAATGCATCCGGACCCTATTTTCTTCATTTTTCACCCTTCTTTTCCAAACATCGGTCCGCCAAATGACTTTTTACCCTCAAAGATGCAACATATAACATATTGGGATGATTGAATGCCTTTTTGGGCCACGGGCCCATTTTTGACAAGATTTGGATAGGCTCCCTACAAAGAGACACGGTGCCTGGGACCGAGCCCTGCTAGGTCTAAATGACATGATGCAAATAAAAATGACCTAAAGGCTGACCTAAGCTTGGGTTCACTAACAAGGCGATTCGGGGAAGCGTATGGTCGATGGTGGCTGCTTAAGCTTTCCACCCACTCCATACGTCCGACGGCCCCCCCTCCTAAATTAAGGGTGACTCAACAAAGATTTCGTGCACGCGACGCGTGCTCCGAGACTTGTTTCAGAAAGAATTGACCGGGTAATGCATATGATGACAGTTATAAAGCAATAAACAAATAAAGCAAAAACTGTAAACAAATAAACAACTAGCAAATAACAAAATATAAAAACATAATAAAAATCAAATAAAGCTAATGAAAAAACATAAAAACCTCAACCAAATATTCCAAAAGCCAACAAAATCAAGTACTAGCTCGAACCCGCAATGTCCCCAGCAGAGTCGCCAGAGATGTCACACCCCTTTTTTTTTTTACCAAAAACAAACCTTTCACTAAACCCTCTTAAATAAATAAAAGATTTTAATAAAAAGGCTTGAAAAGGGTTTTTCAATTTTGAAAGTGACAAAAATGTGTGTTTAAAAGGAATTAACTCAGAGTCGCCACCTGACATTGATTTCGGTGTGCCAGGCCACCGTTTTTAAAATGATTTTCCTTTGAAACACTTTAGACTTCAAAACTTAGTCTGCACCAGAGATTCGGGTAAGGGGGCTCATTTGACTCGGGGAGAAGGTGTTAGGCACTCCCCAAATCCCGTGACTAGCACGGTTGCGTACTCGATCAAGTTGGCTTTCAAAACATTCAAATTGAGGTAAAACACACAAAAGCAAAATAAACACATATGAAGCTCGAGGTCGACCCCACCTAATAAAAGAAAATGAAAAGTAAAAGAAAGGAAAATTCTAAGCCAACCTATACTAAACTTTTTACCCTGCTTGTGAAGGCCTTCGAAATATTTACATAGTTCTTCGGGGCATACCCCGGATAATAATATGTACAAATCCCTCGGGGCATTCCCCGGATATATTTGACTAAGGGAACGACCTCTCACCTCGAAATCAAAAGCAAAATCCTAAAGATTGCCTACCCTTGTGTTGTCGGCCTAAAGCATGTTACTATCGAAGAAGTAATCAAAAATAAGAATAAAGGAACAATATAATTTACATTACACCTAAATTTCTTTCAATTTTACCCAACACCCCAACTATTGAAATCAATCCCAAACAAGCCTTCAAGTTTTAACCTCATATTTAATTTAAGATTCGATACTCTTTCAGTTATATCAAAATGTGTTAATCAGCTAATTTCATCGAAAAATAAAAAAATGTCACACATAGCCATGAGAATATATGCATACGCCATTCAAACACCTAGATCACAAACACCATGAGGAAGAGTATTAAAGAGTAAGAATGAACCTGGCATGAACTTTCAATTAGCCTCTAACTCATGTGCAAAACTTTCAAAAAAGGGCGTTCCCAAAGCTGTGCTCCAACAGCAGACCTCAAACATCAAACAATAATACCAACAATCAAAAACCAGTTTCAAATCCACTCCAGCTCTCAGGTCTCGTGTTGACGACAAATTGACGACCAAACGAAACAGAATTCAAAAGAAGGTCACCGGACATCCATCAAAGCCATGGGTGAACTCATTAGTAGCTTATTAAGCCTCTCAACTGGACGATTAGGCTCGTTGAATTACAGAACTTTAAAACTAAACAAATTGAGTTGAGGATCGAGCATAAGACATCGGAGAAGGTTGCTAAGCTCAATTCCGGTTTAAATGTAACACGAACAAACAAGATACATTCATGGAAAACGACAAGCAATCGTAGTGACGGCCTCACACTTTGTTAACAATCACAAAACAACTTCCAACATCACTTGTAAAATCCAAAAATAGCTAATGAGGTGATCTTTCAATTAATAGAACTTTGGCAATTACATCAAATGAATCGAGCCAAATCGAATAAATCGGCAACAGAGGATTTCAAATAGAATCGCCAAGGAGAAGCAGGGAACCTCGACCGAAACTTACGACGAATTCGAAACCCAAGCTCGCTGAATGTGATGGAGTTGGTGGATGGTGATGAGATGAAGAAGAATGGGTGTTGTTTGGTGTTGCGGCTGAAGCTTCTTGGAGAGGTACGAAAATGGTTGTCGCTTGGTTGTTGTTGGTTCGTTTTGTGGCGAGATTGGTGACGTGAGAGGAGTATGGGTGGCAGGCTGAAGGTGCCTCTGGCGGCGGCTATGGCGTTAGGATGGTTGGACGACCGGCGGCGGCTGGTTTCTCTGTTCAGGGCTGGCCGCTGGCTGAAGGTGTCTCTGGCGGAGATGGTCGCTGGTGTCGGAGAAGGTGACGGCTGGGCGTGAAGGAAACGGAAGTGGGAGCTGGGAGCTCCCGGCGGCGGCTTCTCAGGTGGGGGGCGGCTGGGTAGTCTCTTTTTGTGCTAGGGTTTGTTTGTTGATGTTCAAATGAAGAAGGAGATGGGGTGTGATGGGCGGCTGGCTCTTCTTTGTTCTCTCTAGGGTTTTTTTATTCTCTTTGTTATGAAGAAGAAGATGTGGCGGCTGGGAGTTCTAGGTTAGGGTTTGTTTGTGACCATTGTGTGTCTTATGAGGGAGAAGATGAATAGTGTGGAGATGAAATCTGGGCCGTCGGATCAAAATGGATGGATGGTTGAGATTTGAAAGGGAATGGGGCGGGTCAGGTATATTGGGTTGCTGATTTGGGCTTCTAAAATGTGCCAAATTAGGCCAAAAACTTGCACTTCTTTAATTTTTAACAATCTTTTAAGTAAATAACCCAATGCTTTGAATTAAAACCAAATTAATTTCAATTAATTAAATAAATTATGTAATAGCATGAAACTATTTTTGTATTTTTTCAATTTTATGATAAAAATAATGTAAAAGAGTTAAAATTAGTGTAAATAGCTATATGAGACCTAAATTAAATATTCTACGCTAAAACGGGTGAAATTTCGGGTATGGTCAAAAATTACGTGTCTACAAGTAGTACATTCAAATTTTGTTGAAGAATAGTTTCTTTTTGCAGGAAAAATAGAGGAACTCCTCCAACAATAATTAGCAACAACAATCCATGGGATTCCTAGAGTTGTTCATCGTAGCATTAATGCATGTTCTTAAAACTCTGATCATAACAGTTGTTGGCTTATTCCTTACACTTAAACGTATAAATCTCCTTGAATCCTCTGAAAGGCACTATTTAAACAGTGTAAATTTTCTTTTTTTACTACAGTTATTTACTTTGACGGTAGTCATTCTTCGTGTCAAATATTTTTGGTGTTTGGTTGATTAATAAAAAAATTCAAAAAACATTTAAAAGATCAATAACAATATTAGCAAATTTGTAACAATCCGACCGGTCGTCTTGAGCTCTAGAACATCGTACAGCAGTTTGAGCCATGAGCAGATCCACTTCAAGTATTACGATTTGTACGCATGCTCGAAATTAAATTTCGGGAAGTTCGGAGTTGATTTGGAAAGAGATTTCTCATTTTGGAAGCTTTAAGTTGAAAGAATTGACTAAGATTGGATTTTTGAGTAAATGGCCTCTGAATTAGGATTCGAAGGTTCCAGCAGGTTCACATGATGATTTCGGACTTGAGCGTATTTCCGGATCAGGTTTTGGAAGAACCGGAACCATTTCAGCACCTATTGTGGAAGTTAGGATTTTTGGAAGAATTTTATAAGTTTGGGTTGAAGTACATTTCAGTGTTATCAATGTCCATTTGGTATTTCGAGTCTAGGAATAGCTCTGTATGGTGATTCTGGTGTTGGAAGCGCAATCAGAAGTGAATTCGGAGATCCATAGGTCATTTTGAAATCATTTGGCTAAATATAGAAAATTGAAGGTTATTGAGAGTTTGACCAGAAGTAGACTTTTTGATATCGGGGCCAGATTTTGATTCTAGAAGTTGCAGTAGGCCGTAATGTCGAATATGACTTGTTTGCAAAAGTATGTCAATCGGACGTCATTTGATAGGTTTCAGCATCGAATATATAATCTTGAAATTCTAAAGTTCACTAAGCTTGTATTTGAGTACAATTCATGACTTTAGCATTGTCTGATGTGATAGTAGGCCTCAAGCATGTTTGTGTTATGTAATGGGACTGGTTGGTGTGATTGGATGGGTCCTGAGGCCTCGGGTGTTTTTTGGGGTGGTTTCAGATTATTTCGGGCTATTTTGCAATAGTTGATGCTGGTATATTATGTTGTTCTTCGTGTTCGCGAGGATCTTATTGTGTTCGCGAGGATCCTCTCTCGTTTGCCAAGAAGGATTTGGCTTCAGGGACTTTGTTCTCCACGTTCGAGAAGGGATCCTCGTGTTCGCGAAGAACAAAATTCTATTGCGTAGGTCAAACTTCGGAGGCACATATCTCGCAATCTATAAAGAATTTGGAGATAATCCAAAAATAAAAGTTGTAGCCCTTTGTGTGTAGTTTTCATAAAGATAAATTATGAAAAACCTAGGTTCTACCCAAAAACAACAATTTCAACCATAAAACCTTTGATTTCTCATGAAAAACATGTTAAATGATGTTAGGAATTGAAAGAATTGAGTGGAAATCAACTTACAAGTGATTTGGAGTGATATTGCTCTTGAAAATCGCCTATGGGGTTTTGGGTTTTGAAAGAATGGTGAAAAAAGGGTTTAAAATCGTTTAAGTATAAAATTGCACAGCTGCGGATATGGGAATTGCGAACATATGTTCGCAGTTGCGAACACAACAGTTCCTGGCTGCGGACTTTGCATTTGCGAAGGTTTTGTCGCAATTGCGACCATCACCCATTTTGGCTTGACTTCGCATTTGCGATTGTTTTTTCGCATTTGCGACCATTGCCCTGTTTGTCCTTTCTTCACATTTGCGAAGATTTTGTTCGCATTTGCGAACTCGGGCTATATTGGGATTTCTCGCAATTGCAAGTAATTCTTCGCAATTGCGAAGATATGAGCTGGGAAAAGATACCAGCTGTGTTATTTTTCAAAATTTGCTCTAACGGCCTATCAAATCTTTACCCGAGCCCTCAGGCTCCAAACCTGTCACGACCCCAAATCTGGTCGTGATGGCGCCCACGTCCTCTAACAGGTGGCAATAGAGGTCGTCCACCTCGTCCTGATGCTCGTGTTCTCGCCATCTGTGAGAGAATAGAATATAGAAGTTCGGTTCTCGGAACAACAAGATCGCACGACAGAGTTCAAGAAAAGTGAAGTGTTTCCTAAAGGATCGCAGCTTCCCGAGGATAAGTACATGCGTCCCCGTACCGATCCACAAGACTCTACCAACCGGCTCAAGACTTATGAGGCCTAGTAAACCTAGGCTCTGATACCAAATTGTCACGACCCCAAATCTGGCCGTGATGGCGCCCAGCACATTGCTAAGCCAGCCTGACCAATCAATATCAACAACGGAGCTAGAAGCTCTCTTTAACCCATTTAAGCATTTCAAAGTATGAAACAATAGTAATACTTATACCAACAGCGGGGAAACCAAGTCCAAAAATATACTAACTCCCATAGACCGAAGGGTCAAGAGTCATGAGCCTCTAAAGAACATAAGTGTAATAAAGTTTATAACAACTCAGTACGGAAAGGAAAGACAACAAGATAAGAAATGACAGCTAGAAGGGGAGTCAGGTCCTGCGGACGCTGCAACTACCTCGACTATCCCGCACAATGCCTCCAAGTAGCTACCGAATCAAGTCTGCTGAGAGGTACCTGGATCTGCACACAAGGTGCAGGGAGTAAAATAAGTACTGCCAGACTCAGTGGTAATAAACAAGGGTAAGACAGTGCAGATAAGAAATCCGCGATAAAGCACTATGTAAAACTATAATCAGCTACCCTGTCATAGATTCAATATTCACTGTACCTGTACCAACAAATACCAATAAATAGCATAACAGCTAGCAGATGTAGCTAAATGCAATGCAATGCATGATATGACCGCTACGGCGCGTAGCCCGACTCCAATTTTGGGTACCCGTGCTCACTGTGGGGTTCAGACTCCAGAGGGGCTCCTACAGCCCAAGCACATCTCATAGAGATATTCTCGCGGCGTGCAGTCCGATCCAACATATATCCTGCTGCGGCGTGCAGCCCGATCCACTACTAGTCAGCTAATATGCAGATACAGCCTCACAAGCTCAAAAGTAGTTTTTGAAAACTCTTTTATCATTTTTCAGTTGGAAAACACTAATATCAAGTTCCAGAGATTGGAATTAGCATAATAACAAAAATAGCTGCGGACTAGTGGTAAACTAGCATGTCTATATGATAAGACAATGATAACGATCCTCGCGGGATCCAATAACTGGCTCACGGCCCACAAGTATACTCCATCCGAGAAGGAGGTTCGACGGCTCAGGAATAGCCTAATATCATAACACAGTACCAACAAGTCGGACTAAGCCATAGTCCCCAATCACAATCGACCTCGCACTCACAAGAGAGTACGTATCTCGCCGCTATACGACGTCACAAAGTGGTATACCGGGGTTTCGAACCCGCTGGTCATCACCCACATCTATTACTCACCTCAATACGGCGCGACGACTACTCCGCAATGCCCTTGCCACGAGAATCGAGCTCCGCACGCGTAGAATCTGATCAAATACAGTAGAAATACAACAAATTAGGCCAATGGGACGACACCCAATCAATATAACTCAATTTACATCAAAATTCCAAAGTTGTCAAAACCCGACTTTCGGTACGCTTGTCGAAAAATTACAAAAGTCATATATTCGGAACCCTCATCTCGATACGAGTCTAGGCATATAAAATTTACCAAAATCGGACTCCATTTGCCCACTCAAATCGGTGTTTTTCTTTAATTTAGGCCTAGGGCTCAAACCCACCTTTAATCTTCCATTTACAGGGATTTAACCAAGGATTTCATGTTAAATGCGATCGCATCTACTCTATGCGATCGCATAGAGCATCCGTCTGCAACAAAACCAGCAGCCAACAGCAGTTCAAAAATACAAGAAATGGTCCGTTTGGACCCCCGAAATCAACCCGAGGCCCCCGGGACCCCAACGAAAACCACCAACATACTCCAAAACACGATACGAAATTGTTCCAATCATAAAACACCATCCTAAACATCAAAATCACCAATTACACACGGATTCAAGCCTAAATTCCTTAAAACTTTCCGAATTACGCATTCAATCAAAAACCCGACTAAACGACGTCCGAATGACCTCAAATTTTGCAGGCACATCCAAAATCACCTAACGGAGCTACTGCAACTGTCGGAATTCCATTCTGACCCCCGAATCAAAATTTCACCTACCGTTCGGATTTCGCCAAAATTCAACCTTAGCCAATTCAAGCCTATTTCTACACCGGACCTCCAAATTCAATTCCGATCGCTCCCCTAAGTCACAAATCACCTCCCGGAACTAACCGAATCATCAGAATCCGATTCCGAGCCCTCTAACCAAATAGTCAACTTCGGGTTGACTTTCCTTATTCAAGTTTCCTTCAAAAAGGCTATATGCCTCATTTTCAATCCAATTCACCCCTAACTCACCCGATAGACTCTAACACTGATATAAAATGATAAAACATGTATTTACAACATAACGGGGTGGTAATTCTCGTGACGACGAGCCGGGTCGTCACAAAACCAAACATTCACACAACCTCAAAAACATACCACGAACTTGCTCGTGCGATCAAATCACCAATATAACATCGTTTTCATAGAATTAAGCCTCAAATTCATGATTTCTTCTTTTAAACTTCATAAACTTTCAAATTTGGAACTTATGGTTCAAAACACATCAAACGACGTTCAATTTCCGTCAAACTTTGTAGGAAGTACTTAAATAATATATAAGACTTGTGCCGGGCGTCGGAACCAAAATACGAGCCCGATACCATGGTCGTTTAATCAATTTTCATTTCCATTTTCATTAATAATTTCAGAAAAATAATTTAATAGAAAAATTCATATTTTGGGTTTTAGGGCTCGGAATTCGACTTCAGACGCATTCCCGAGTCCCATATTTTCCTACGGACCTTCCGGGACCGTCCGATATCGTGTTCGGGTCTGTTTATCAAAAATGTTGACCGAAGTCAACTATATCAATATTAATATCTAATTTTTTCAAATTTTCCATAGAATTCACATATTCTAACACAAAAATTTTCTGGCTACGTGCTCGGACTACGCACGTAAATTGAGGCAATATAAAATAAGGTTTTCAAGGCCTCGAAAGCGCGGAACAGATGAGAAAAACAAGTGATAACCCTTTGGGTCATCAGATAATGTCATTATTATGGCATGAATGGTCATTGGTCACATACCTATTGTACACCAAAATAATTTGGTAATGTGATTATTAAAGAATCACATTAATGCAAGAAACATATCTTGCATATAATTTTGACCATGACTATAATGGTATAAACGTTCTCTTTAAAAGAGATATTCACCATATGGATGTTGATGAATATGTGGTAGTACCAAATTAATTGAGAGCTCTAGAAGAGCCAATTATTATTATTTTGGAGAAACACAATTGATTACCAATAAGGTATTGTATTGTAGTAAGTCTCTGTAACGACCCGGCCAGTCGTTTTTGAAATTTACGCCCCGATCCCCAATTTAACTGTTCCCCTAAGTTCATTTCTGCTATTGTGGTTTGCACGGAGGGTCGGTTCTGGAAATTTGGAGTGTTTTGGGACACTTAGTCCCTAAATGGGAGCTTTATAGTTGGAAAATGGCATGTATTCGGAACAGTGTTAAGACGACCTCGGAATGGAAATACGATGGTTCCATTAGCTCCGTTAGGTGATTTCAGGGTTGGGAGCGCGTTCGGAATGTATTTTGGAGGTCTGTAGCTCAATTAGGCTTGAAATGCCGAAGTTTGAAATTTTGGCGAATCCAAATGATAGGTGAGATTTTGATCCGGGGGTCGGAATGGAATTTCGACAATTTTTGTAGCTTCGTTATGTGATTTTGGATATGTCCGCAAATTTTCAGGTCATTCGGACGTCGTTTGTTCTGGTTTTTGATTGAATGTTGATTTCGGAAGTTTAGATGAAAACTTAGGCTTGAATCCGCTATAATTCGATGTTTTCTGTGTTTAACGACATGTTTTTATGATTGGAACAAGTTCGTATCATTTTATGGAGTATGTCGGTGGTTTTCGTTGGGGTCCCGGGGACCCCGGGATGAATTCGGACCACCATTCGGACATTTTGGAACCTTAGAATCTGCAGAAAAATGGAGCAGTAGTGCAGCAGGGCACTGGCCTTCGCGTTCACGAGGCCTGAGCCGCGTTCGCGAAGGTCTGGGCTTGATGGTTATCGCGTTCGCGATGAAGGGTGCCGCGTTTGCGTAGGGTCGGCTGATTGAGCATCGCGTTCGCGATGGGGGAGGTCGCGTTCGCGTAGGTTTGTTTTGAGAGGCATCACGCTCGCGATGGGAAGGCCGCGTTCGCGTAGTTCAAATTTTGGAGGCTGGGAATTTCTTCATCGCGAACGCGTGAAAGGCGTCGCGTTCGCGAAGGGTCGTTTTGGCAAGGAATCGCGGACGCGTGAGGGAGGACGCGAACGCGAAGGGTTAACTTCCAGTCAGAAATATTAAAACCAGAACAGTTCATTCCGCGACCCATTTACACAAAACCTCCATTTTTGAGTCCTAAGAGAAGGTATTGACGGGAAATCGCTGGGATATCATCGGGGGTAAGTTTCTTGGCCTAATTTCGTTATTTTATCATGGAATCCTTGAGTATTTCACTATTAATGGAGGATTAATGGGGGGTTTTAGCCCTAGGCCTAAATTATAGAGAATCATTGATTTGAATGGGCAAACGAAGTCCGATTTTGATAAATTTTATATGCATGGACTCGTGTTGAGATAAGAAACCCGAATATATAACTTTCGTAATTTTTCGAGAAGTGTACCGAAAGTCGGGTTTTGGTGTATTTTGAATTGTTTCGATTGGGTAATGCCCAATTGGGCTATTTTGATGTAATTTTATTGATTTTTATCAGATACTACACATGTGGAGGCTGACATTCGCGGCAAGAGAGTTGTCTCTTAGCGTTTTTGGTACCGGAGTCGAGGTAAGTGGCTTGTCTAACCTCGTGTGGGGGAACCTTCACCCCTAGGGCATTATATGATAGTTGAAAAGCCTTGTACGCGAGGTGACGGGCGTGTACATGTGCTGGTTGTTGTAACTCACTTTACTTGAATTGTCCAATTTGTGATATTTCTGTTCTTAGTTGATTAAATTGCGACTTTTACCTGATATTCGTTAGGAAAAGCATGATTAGATAGAATTTATCAGTCCAATTGCCTAATTGTCTTACTTGAACTTCTTGATAATTGTTGGCACTAGTTTTTGGTGAAGTTGTAGTTAAGCATATTATATTTTCTCCGTGCGTTTCTTTTATTGCTTGTGTTGGTGGACTGCGGGTTCAATTTCCGGAGATCCCAGGGCTGTGGGTTCGATTCCCAAAGACCCGGAGTGGTATTGTTTATGGACTGCAGGTTCGATTCCCGGAGATCCAAGGGCTGCGGGTTCGATTCCCGGAGACCCGGAGTTATTGATATATTATTGAGATATGGACTGCGAGTTCGATTCCCGGAGATCCTGAGATCATTGAGACACATCTTGAGGTATTGAGGCATGGACTGCCGGTTCGATTCCCGGCGACCCAGAGATACTGTTATTGGGACTGCGGGTTCAATTCCCGTAGCTCCCGGATTATTGATTATAGAGTGGGACTGTGGGTTCAATTCCCACAAGTCCTGGACTCGCTGATTGAGTTTTATTGTGTTGGTTACCCGTAGTTAGCAAATCGTAGTCGGTCGTAGTAACTACTTTATTGTTCTTATTTCAAATTCATTCTTACTTATTCCTGCTTATTATTATTTTGATCATTATGTTATTGATCTCTCGGTAGGGCACTAACCTTCCGCGTCACTACTCCATCGAGGTTAGGCTTGGCACTTACTGAGTACCGCCGTGGTGTACTCATGCTACTCTTCTGCACACTTTTGTTGTGCAGATCCAGGTACATCAGGACAGGCTCATATTAGGTGATTCAGCAGCACTTTGGGAGACCTCGAGGTATGATCCGCTACGTCCGCGGATTCGGAGGCCCTCCTTCTATTCTGATAGTGATAGTAGATATTTTCCCTCATTTCATTGTTTTTTGATACTCTTGATGTATAGAGCCACAATTGTACTTTTCCTTTTTAGTTTGTGTTACCCGTGGGATTCCGGGTCTTGGTGGTATGTTATATAATGTGGTTGACGAGTGTATGTGCCAAGCGGCACTGATTACATTCCTTTTTATATCGTTTTTCCGCTATTTCTTATTGAACGTTCATAAACTTGTATATTCCGCAACGTGTTAGGCTTGCCTAGTCGTGGGGACTAGGTGCCGTCATGACAGGTTCACGATTGGTGAACTAGGGTCGTGACGGTCTCGAAGAAACTTATTCAGTTTCCAAAGTATATGCGAAAGCGGTTGATTATATTGAGACTATAAATAAAGGAAAGATTTAATATCTTCTATTACTATAACTTGTAGTGGAGTAATATGTATGTGAAAATATACCCGCTTTATTCTCCAATTTGTACTACATAAACAAAACAATGCCATAATAAAGTGAATGTCTATTGATATAAAAACTCATATCATAATAAACTTGGTGTTTATTGATAATTGCACATATCATGGTGTAAATATGAAGTTTATCAATATTGATAATTTATTCAGTTGACATAATTTATTTAGTCATATCAATTTAAGTATGATGTGTAAAAATAAAAGAGAATTCAGATGGGTAAATATTAAAGAATTAGAAAGTTCTTTACGAATTCTCTTATGTTGGTTGTTCTCATTAATTAGTATACCAACTAAAATTTGGATTGAATCCTATGAATGCTGGAAATATCAAAGGTGAATATGGACTCACTCACCTGCCATGTATACCACATAAGATGCATCTATGAGATGGTTGCATGTGCAATAATTTAATTTAGAGCATATTTCAGATTTTTTATTCAAGAAGTTCATCTTGATAAGTTGGTTTACATCACAGCTGCTATAACAAAATAATTTATTGAGTGCCTCCACTTAATAGCTAAACAATTTCTTATGAGAACAAAGTTTTGTATATTAGTTTGATTTACATTATATACGAAAGTATATTATTTTCTCCCCTCACAAGTGGTTCAAGGTCAGGAACCAAATAATTTCATCTTATTATCATTGATCTACGGTGTATATTTTGATTAATACCAAAATGCACAAAGATGAGTTCTCAACGTTGGGGAAACAAGTTAGTTTTCTAACATGAGGGGGAGACATGATAAAAAGTTGAGAAAAAGTTACATGGAATGAATTATCATTTATATATCTAGATCCTCAAATAAGATAATATGAACTTGCGGTTCATAAGAAAGATAATTCATTTGTAATATATTACAAATCATGCCAGACGCATTTGCTGACATAACGAACATAACTATATTCTCATTGTCAATGCTCATATTAAGTCCTAGAAGGACAAAGTCTATAGTATGCTTAAAGCATATAGACAAATCGGTTTCAAATAAACTCTTCATGAAGAAGACGAGCAAATGATCATAATAAAGGAGGCAAGTGATCTAGAAGATCATATGACATAACACTTCATAATATCTCATGAGAGATTCAGGTAGCTAAATATATGAATGAAGAGATCTCTATGCTATGTCATTATGAAAATATGTTGAAACTGATATAAAATCTTTGTCGACGTCAACCTTCAAGAAGCTAGTACACAAGATTGGGAGCGAAGGCTTAATGATGTGAATTGATGCTCTCATCAAGATGAGTTAATGCGCGTTGTACTTTTTTTCCCTTACAAGGTTTTGTCCCACTGGTTTTCCTTGCAATATTTTTAACGAGGCAACCAAAAGGCGTATTATTAGATATGTGTACTCTTTTTCCTTTTCTATAATTTTTTTCCCTTTAGGTTTTATTTTAGTTAAGGTTTTAATGAGGCACATTACTTATTGAGTAGACATTCATGGGGGAGTGTTATGAATTAATTCTATTTGGAGTGAATGTCTATCTTATAGAGAGTTTTATTTTGTGACTAAGTCATTTTTTTCCTATAAATAGAGGGGTCTTACCCATTGTAAATCATCCCAAAAATTAATAAGAATCCACACTCTCTAGTTTCTCTGCAATATTGCTCTTGTTCTTTTATTATTTCATAACAGTAGGCGAATATTTCGTTGAATTCTTTTTAGTCGCTATTTAAATTTTAGGCAAATTACTCACATGGTCACTCGACTATTTCAATTATCTCCTAAAGTCACTTTGTTTTGTTTGTAATAACAAAGTTACTAAACTATGTATATTGCACTTAGAGGAAGGTCACTCAACTATATTTTTAAAATTTGAATTGTCAAGTACCTATTTTACCCTCTAAATTATATCTTCTTTTATTTATTTATATTTATTTTTTAAATATTATGAGTTTCTCTTTTTAATTTATATTATGGACTTACCTATAGAATAAATAATATTATTTATAAATTAAAAAAATAAAAAGTATTTAAGCATCTATAATGCTGGAATAACAAAATAATGAGCATAACAAACAAATTAATTAGTATAATTTGTTTGTAACAATAATTTTAGTATTAACGACAAAAATTCAAAAATTTATTTACACAATAAAGAGTGAAAGAATATAAAGGTTGTAAAATATATATTCCATGCATGTAATATAAAAATAATTATTTAAATAAAAATCTTTATAATATACATTATATATTCTTAAAAATTATGCTCAATTATATTATATATATTCCATGCACAACTTAACATAGCATATTTTACTCTATACAGATAGTTCATGCTTTTCGGTGATATAATTTTGTGTCATCGGAAAGTTGATAGAAATATAATAATATAATTTAGCATAATTTTCAAGAATATATAATGTATATTATAAAAATACCTTTATTTAAATAATTATTTTTATATTACGTGCATGGAATATATATATTTTACAACCTTTATTTTTTAAATTCTGAATTGTGTAGATAAATTTTTTAATTCTGATTGTTAATACTAAAATTCTTATTACTAACAAATTATTCTAATTAATATTTTTGTTCTACGCTCATTATCTTGTTATTCTAGTATTATATATGCTTAAATAATTTTTATTTTTTAATTTATAAATAATATTTATTTATTATATAGGTAAGTCGATAATATAAATTAAAAAGAAAAAATTATAATATTAAAAAAAACAAAAAAAAAAAATAAAAGATAAATGCTTATAATTTTGAGGGTAAAATGAATACTTGGCAATCCAAACTTTAAAAAATCTTGTTGAGTGACCTTCTGAGTGCAATGACCATAGTTTAATAACTTTGTTGTTACAAACGAAAGTATAGTAATTTTAGAAGATAATTGACTGAACGTTTAAGTAATGAACTCGTTTTCTCGTATTAAAAGATCACCTAAAGATTATAATGCAATAAACGTCAGCGGATATTGTTAATTATCTTTTGATAAAGAAGAAAAAACGTATGAGCTGGAAAAAAACTCAGAGCGGGGCCAAACTGCAATTTGGCAAAGCTGGGAAGGAGGCTGTAAAAGAAAAGACAATCCCTTGGGGCAAAAGTGAAACGTTACCTTCTAATGATTTAATCCTATTGTATCCGAAAACAAATAGGAGATTAATCCTATTGAATAAAAGAAAAAGATAAATTTAATCCTATTATATTTACCCTTGCCAATTTTCAAGTAAAATTTCTGGGTTTTGTATTTCGCTTTGAATTGGATCTTGTTAGTTCTTCACATAAAAGGAGAATAAAAAAACACATGCTTTATTAAACATTCCATTGCTTCGACCTCGCTTGCCGCTGATCGCCGATTCTCTCATCTCCAATTCCACTTTTATTCCGGCGGAGTCCCGGCGAGATCTATCATCAGGTCATATATCTTAATCCAAATCGACGACTTCTACTGCAATTTTTCATTGATTGTGCGATTAGGAACTGTTGTTTCGTTATAAATACTGGACCATTCTTGAATCAAGGAATTTGATTTTGCTTTAATTTTGATATTCTGAGATCAGATGCTGAATTCTATTGTTGAGTTATCTAGTTTTATTTATGCGTTGAGTTAAACTACGTATGGATTTTGGCTACTTGTTAGAATTAATGGTGCTAATGTTACTTTGATTCGAATGAAGGATATGAACATCAGCCTCAGAGTTGAATGTTGCTCTAGATTGTATTATTGTTTTGATAAAGAAAGAATTCTTAACTAATAAACTATTGTTTCCAGATAATTTACAGTTACTGTTCTTACTTAACTGTTTTGTCATCTATTACGGTGTAATGTAGATTATTGGCACAGTATTAGTGCTGGGGTTAACGGAAGATACCAGATAGAGGCAAAATCTGCAAAATCTGTTCTGATTTGGCTTACATTAAGTGTTCCTCCACGAGATTTAGCTACTAGAGACTTCTTATAGAAAAGAAAAACAAAAAAGAATTTAGCTACTATAAACAGATTCTCTGCGCAGTAGGCAACTAAAGGAAATGCAACTGATATTACCCTTTGCCCTGTCCCCTCTTTCTCGGAACTATTGCTTATCTGCTGTCAAACTCGTCGGACTGCTCATTGACAAAATGATAAAAGCTTCTTCTGAAGTATTTATCTACTTAGACAGCTGTTTTTCTTCTCCTATGTCCTTATCTTTCTTTTTTTCTTTTTTGCCTTTTTTTCCCTTTTGCATTCTTGCATTGTACTTTAACTCTGCAAATATTTTGCTTTCCTACTATTTTCGGCTGATGTATAAGTCTTGCATTGCTATTTTTGTGCTAATATAATAATGACATGCCTTTTTGTTTGTTTTGGTGGAAAAACATCAGGAAGCGGTCCTTTGTGACCATGGGCACCGAATACCCCAATCGACCAACCTTTCCCTCAAGGCCTGCTAGTACACCTTTTGGTGTTCCGCAGAGTGCAAGTCCTTTTCAATCATCTGTTCCAGTAGTTGGATCTGATGCTTCTGCTTTTCGGCCTGCTCCCCCTACTTCTTCTCCAGCTATGTCACCTCTGTCTTCATCTGGCCCCATGGTTGGACCAGGGACCTCTACTTTTAGACCGATGCCGCCCGGTATGCCACCTCCAACATCAGCACCTCCATATGGGCCGACAGGCACTGGCCCTTTCCAGCGTTTTCCAGCACCGCAGTTTCCTTCTACAGCTCAGGTACCACCTCCACGCACTTCAGTGCCGGGACAGCCTGTTTTAGCACCCCCAGTTAGACCTGTTTCAGGTCCTTTCTCACCACCTCCTATTGCCCATCATCCACAAATCCAACCTCCTCCAGTTCCAATGGGATCTCCCCCTCAAGGTGCAAGTACACTGCAGCCTAGACCAAATGTTCATCAGGCACCCATACCATCCCAGTTTTCTGCTGCCAGAGCAACCATGCAGCCGTCTTCTCCTCCAGCTAGTTCAGTTTATCCTGCTGCTAGACCTGGCTTTCAATCTTCTTTTCCTGGGTATATAAGTCAGCAGCCTTCAGGGTTTACACAGGCTCCACCCAGACAATCAGTATCATATCCTTCTCAGCCAGGTGGCTATGTCCCACCAGTGCCAGCAGCTTCTACCCCATATCTTGCTCAACAAGGAGGCTATGCAGCACCACCACCTCTAACATCTCAACATCCAGGATCGACGCCTCCTATGTCAGCTATGCAGGGTTTGGTGGAAGACTTCAGTTCCTTTTCTATTGGGTCTGTTCCAGGATCATTTGATTCTGGCCTTGATTCTAAAGTCTTACCGAGACCAACTGAAGATGACCCTGAGCAGAACGTTTTGTCTGATATGTATCCCATGAACTGTAGTTCTAGATTTTTGAGGCTAACAACTAGTGGCATTCCGAATTCTCAGTCTTTGGCTTCAAGGTGGCACTTATCTCTTGGAGCAGTTGTTTGTCCTCTCGCCGAGGCTCCTGATGGGGTTTGTATTCATAATATAGTACTCTTTTATATTCTTGGCTGTTACAATTTTTAGGGCTTCATATGAATCTCACTTGCTCTACTTGCAAAATATACGTCATGCAGGAGGAAGTTCCTGTAGTTAATTTTGCCCCAACTGGTATCATCCGCTGTAGAAGGTGTCGCACTTATGTAAATCCTTATGTGACATTCACTGACAGTGGAAGAAAGTGGAGATGTAACATCTGTGCATTGCTTAATGAAGGTAAATAATGTTGCTTCATTTCTTGAGTTTTTAACCGGTTTATTGTTGGAGCTCTCCTTTTTGGTTTTAGTATGCTTAAAAATTTCAGTAATATGTAGCTAGAATAGTTGAATTCCTCCTTGAATATTCTGTTGCATTTCTGATTAGAAGTTTTGTTACTTCCTAATATGTGGGTAGGATGGGAGGGGGTTGGGAGAGAGGGAGGGAGGTGGGTTAATGTTCACGAAGCTGTCATTGCTTCCTAACAAGTAACGTACTTACGACTTACAAGAGCACATG
Organism: Nicotiana noctiflora; assembly: GCA_032618575.1. Classification (NCBI taxonomy): domain Eukaryota; kingdom Viridiplantae; phylum Streptophyta; class Magnoliopsida; order Solanales; family Solanaceae; genus Nicotiana; species Nicotiana noctiflora. Next base: position 206,658 of record JASVEL010014152.1, read on the forward strand.
CGTCCCGATTTTATAAACAACCTTAACCTTGATTAACTAATTGGTATTGACCCCACTTAACTTTAAACCTAAAGTGTACTATCTTACTAATGAATGAAAAATTCTATGTAGACCTTTCTTTCTGCTCATTGAATCTTTATCAGTCTATCTTCTCCTCGTCACCTTTCATTCAAATTACTGCTAAGAGAGTTTTGATACTCCAACATGCCCTCTTTGATTGTGATTGCTGAAGAGCTATCCTGGTTTTAATGTGCCTTTATGGTATTGTTTTCATTGCCGTATATGCTCTCAAGTTAGCATCCAATGTCAGGGGCCTCAGGGCCTCCCTGCTATGTTGTTGTGCTTTTAGTCATTTTTAAATAATCTCGTGGATTCTCATTGCTACCATTGCATATTGAGGCTGTAGAATGTTGTGTCCTTTTTTGAATTGCATGGGCTCATTTATCCTCTTTATGTCTAGTTCCTGGTGAATATTTCGCCCATTTGGATGCCAGTGGCAGAAGAGTCGATTTGGATCAAAGGCCTGAACTTACCAAAGGTAGCGTGGACTTTATTGCTCCGGCTGAGTACATGGTCCGGCCTCCGATGCCACCCCTGTACTTTTTTCTCATCGATGTATCTGTGACTGCTGTCAGAAGTGGAATGCTTGAGGTAAGAACTTCTGTTCTTTTAGTTATTGAGCTTCCAGTCTGAATCTAACTGCAGCATAGAACAAATCAATTCAAAATTGTTCAATTATGGCCAGTATACATATTGCCTAACTAGGAGATGATTCTGTATTTGTCCATTATCATGTGGCTTGTTGACGCAACTCTTGCTGTTACCACCTTATGTTAGAATGCTTTTGGAAAGCAGTCACATAGATAAGCCTGAATGTGTATATATATGAGCATGAGAGTCTCCGTTCATTTGGTTGTTTAGTTCGATATTCCTTTTAGAATCACTTGCCTGCCTTGTTAGACTTCTGTTTGTGTTGACTACTAGAGCAACTTTTTGTAGAATAATCTGTTAAATTGCAAGTTTATCTGGTATGCCCTTTATAATTGGTTTATAAATCTATGTCAGGTTTTAGCACAAACAATCAAGAACTGTTTGGACAGCTTGCCTGGATATCCCAGAACACAGATCGGGTTTATAACTTATGATAGTACAGTACACTTTTACAACATGAAGGCAAGTCAGCCGAGTAAAATTGATCTTATCACATAATATCAATATCCATTTACTTTTAAATAACTAGACTCTTTTCATCTTGGACCAGTCGTCCTTCACTCAACCTCAAATGATGGTCATGTCAGATCTTGAAGATGTATTTGTGCCATTGCCAGATGATCTCCTTGTCAACTTGTCAGAATCAAGAACTGTGGTCGATGCATTTCTAGACAGCCTTCCCTCAATGTTTCAGGATAATGTAAATGTGGAGTCAGCTTTTGGTCCAGCTCTTAAAGCAGCCTTCATGGTTATGGTGCGCGAACTTTCTATGCTGTTCACATGATTTTATGACTTTCAAGTTCTTGATATCACAGAAGTTTTTCCCTTCCATTATGTAAAATCTTCTTTTTTTTCCTTCGGTTGATTCACACTAACTAATATGGTCTCTCTGCTTCCAGAGCCAACTTGGCGGTAAATTACTGATCTTTCAAAGCAGTCTTCCATCACTTGGTGTTGGCCGCTTAAGACTGCGAGGAGATGATCTTCGTGTTTATGGAACTGATAAAGAGCATACATTGAGAGTACCTGAAGATCCTTTCTATAAACAGATGGCTGCTGATTTCACCAAGTATCAGATAGCAGTCAATATATATGCTTTCAGTGACAAATATACTGACATAGCTACATTAGGTAATTGAACTTTCACAATAGAGGACATCTGCTCTTCTAATTAAACTGTGTTTCATTTTAAGCTGAAATACTCTTTCATTTTTAACTTTTCCTTTTGATGAATCAAAATTTTCATTACTAGCATCAAGTCACTGTCAAATGTTAGTACAGATTGTTTGTTTGTCTCAAGCGAAGTTGTGTACTGGCATCTAATCAAGTTGCCAATTGTCTATAGAACACGGTATTCTCTCTTAAGAAGTGAAATATGAAGGATCTTTTGATGCCTTTTACATCATTGAAGCACTCTTTCTTCCTTTCATTCCCTAAGCACCAAAAGTGACATAATGGTGTTGATCCAGGCTATCTCTCTCTCCACTGTTGATCCTTTATAATCTGTAGCTCGTGTTTCCCTTCCCCTGCTTTCGTTGGATGACACACTTGATTTATTATGAAGCTTTGGGTCCCCAATTGTGCAGTCAACCTGTGAGCAACGACAGATGATTAGTGTTCTTTCTGACTCCTTGCACGTGCAACACCAACTCACAAATACCCCCCTCCCCCCTCCCCCCCTTTTTCTCAAGTTTTCCATTGATGAATACTTAGGTCTACGCCAGCATTTCCTTTTTCTGTATTCCTAAAATTCTCTCACTGGATTCTGTGAGCTCTTTTGCTTTATCAAACATAATCTTGTTTCCATAAAGGGACCTTGAGCTGAAGGCAATCAGGGAAGGCCGACTTAGTGACTACTGCGAGGAACTTTGATGTTCTTTCAGTTTGAAGTTCACTAGAAGTATAAGCAAAACTAGAATTAGAGGAACAAATCACTTACAGGGTTAACTGTAAAAACATATGTCGTGCTTTACACTATTTGGTATACTGAAACCTTCTGTATCCTCGTATTGCTATAGTCAAGTTCAATTTTTTTAATTATAAGCTACAGATAAAGGGAGTTCGTAATCTTGGTTACCAGTTGGTAATGTTTAGGTACATATGCCTCATGAAATATTGGTGTATAATTTTCTTCAATCATGTTGTAGGGACGCTTGCGAAGTATACAGGTGGTCAGGTATACTACTATCCAAGTTTTCAAGCTTCCATTCACAAAGATAGATTTTATCACGAGTTAACCCGAGATCTTACAAGGGAAACTGCTTGGGAGTCCGTCATGCGCATAAGATGTGGAAAAGGTAATCTTGCTATATTACTCTAACCTAGAGCTAGAAGCTAGATTCCTCTTCCACGTGAAATAAAGGGCGAGCTTGTGGACTGTATGTTGGTAATGGTCATTAAGGTGTTTTTATATGGTGCTTTCAGGTGTCCGTTTTACAACTTATCATGGCAACTTCATGCTGAGATCCACTGATCTAATAGCACTTCCTGCTGTCGACTCTGATAAAGCATATGCAATGCAGTTATCCCTTGAAGAAACACTACTCACTTCCCAGACAGTATTTTTCCAAATTGCTTTACTGTATCCTTTAGCATGAAATGTTATTTTGATCTCAATTCACTTCATGCATTTTTCTTGAGTACTCCTGCACCAGTCTTTTTAAAGAGAAGGCTAAGGTAATGTCTATTCTAGGATGAAAACTCCCCCCCCCCCCCCCCCTTAATATTTTATAGAAGCATTAGTTTCCTACCTTTTATATATCTTTTAGGTAATGAATGAATTTTCCCGTGACAAATTCTTCTTGACTTGGTTTCCTGGAACACTTTCTTAACGATTAAAAGATACACATCATCTTCTGGAGAAAGGCGCATTAGGGTACACACAGCAGCAGCACCTGTTGTCTCAGATTTAGGAGAAATGTATCGCCTGGCTGATACTGGTGCCATTGTTTCTCTTTTTACCAGGCTTGGTAAATTTTGCTATACTTTTCCTGTATTCGGTCATTTGACTTTGAAACTGTCGCCTCGAGTATTTTTAGGTCTCTCACGCTCAAGTTCTTGTCTTTCAGCAATTGAGAAAACTCTGACCTCTAAATTGGAAGAGGCTCGAAATTCTGTTCAACTCAGGATTGCGAAAGCTCTTAGAGAATATCGAAATCTCCATGCCGTGCAGCACCGTGTGGCTGGAAGGATGATATATCCAGAATCTTTGAAGTACTTGCCATTATATGGATTAGCTTTATGCAAATCAACAGCCCTCCATGGTGGATTTGCTGATGCTCAGCTTGATGAACGATGCACTGCTGGATATACCATGATGGCGTTGCCCGTTAAAAGATTGTTGAAGCTTCTGTATCCTAAGTTGATCCGTATAGATGAATATCTTCTAAGAGTATGTATCTGACAACCCTTCCACACTGTTGCTCATTATGCTTAAAAGGTTCTAAAACCTAATAATTTTCTATTTCTAGAAACCATCTTCACCTGAGGAGTCTAAAGACATCTTGAAAGGGATTCCACTTACAAAAGAGAGCTTAGATCCCCAGGGTCTCTATCTCTACGATGATGGTTTCCGGTTTGTCATCTGGTTTGGTAGAATGCTTTCTCCTGATATGATCAAGCACTTGCTCGGAGAAAACTTTGCTGCTGACTTCTCTAAGGTAAGCTTTTTAGATCACTACATCTTCATCACAACCACATTAAATAGGTTCCATATGGTACTGAGTGGACCAAAAAGTGGGCCATATGAAATTGAATGTGCACTTTTACTACCAACTACTTTGGTACTTATTTTGGTTTGGTTTAACACTTTAACTGGTAATATCTGAGTAGACTTTTGACAATGGATAATAGGATGTAGGTAGCCAGAAGCAATGTTCTCATTTTATTTTTCAAAGTGGTTCCATGGAGCGCATGTCGGAAGTGTCACCATGTATAGATGTTACTGATTAAAAGGATATAAAATCTCCATTCAACTTCACCTATACCATCTTGTTTTATTGAACAAGCCTCCTTTTTTTAATTTTACATGGATCATAAGTTATATGTTTCTTTATTGTTTATAGTCTTCTGTTTAGTCTATGCGACTAATTTCTGTAGCATCATCTCTCTGGCATTTGTATTTAGGGTTAGTTCCTTTAATCAACACTGACCTTTAGGTAAGTGCTGGAAGCTACTGCTAGAGCCCTCCCCCTTTTTGTAGAAAGAGCACACAATCCTTTATTGGTTCCCACTAGGTTATAGATGAGTGTCTCCAATTCTTTTTGCTTATACTTCGTCATTTTTCTCCTAAAGGTTCTACTCTTGCTATCTTCTCAATTTTGTCTTCTTTATTGTAGCTCTACCCCTGTTGTTATTCTCACTGATTTATTTACATTTTCCTTAATATAGCGTTGTTCAAAACTGTAGAATCCATAACATTTGCCTAATTCTTGCTCTCCTTTTAGCCTGCATGTAAACAGAATTGCTAAAACGAGATGGTTTCTGGTTTAGACCTCTATATATTTGCTTTTCCTTGGATGATGAAATTCTCTACTATTGTGTTGGTGTGTTCAGCTCTAGATGTTATCATCTTAACTTTATTCACTCCTATGACCAATGGAGCAGAGTACTGGATGGGACGTTGAAACTCAGGGTTAATATTGTGTGCCTTGTCTACTAGATGAACAGAATTGTTCATGCTTAAGACAGTCTTTTGACATATTTTGGGATTTTTCTTTTATTTTTGTTCCTGGATATGGATGAGTTGTACTTCAGAAGTACTTTAGTTGTTTTGCACGTTCTGGTTTGTGGTTAGTCTCAGAACAGGATTTCTTTCCCTTCGTGCAAGTGTATAATGAAGGCCCAAAGATTCAAAACTTACCATATGAGTTCCTTTCCCTGAAGGTGTAGAAACTTCCGGTTTATTCACTTTTCGGAGCATACAGTACGCCAGCAGCACTAGCTAGCATGTGGCTAGGTTTGCAATTAAAGAAGAGCTTCATTCATAACATCATCTTCTCTTGTGAAGGCACAGACTCCTTCAATTTCTTAAGTGCTCAGACCTGTCACTTTCCTGAAATGCTGAGATCCAAGTAGTTGGAATGGAGAGCCAAGTCAATAATGATATGTTGTCCAAAAAATAGCAAGCGCACACAATTTATGGTTCTTTAGCATCTACACTTTATTGACAGTGTAGTATGTCACTTAAAGAAGCACGTGGAAGATAAGAAATTTAGACCCACATAACGATTTTGGCATTTATGAAGAGATAACTACTGCTCTTTGGTTGCCTTGCAAATTTAAATTTAGTCTGGATCTTTGAAAGAGATCCCTTGATGGAGATAGGTCTTAAATCTTTGTTCGAGTAATTCACATCTTCATTTTAGAATAAGTTTGTTTACAGGTGATATGATGTTCACTGGGAACTTATAGGCATTCTTTGCTTACGAAAACCTTAAAAAAGGGTGCATGGTCCTCCCTTCTTCCGAATCTAAGTGCCCCATTTTCTTTTCGCACAAATATTAAGTCATGAGTCGCAGTGTTATTTTTAATAAAAGTTGTGAAAAAGTTGGAGATAAGTTGAGTTATTGAGGAATTTGAACTGTGCGCCACTAGCCCTCTCGGATTTCTCAGTTATCAAAAAACAAAGAAAGATCTGGTCTTTGTCTACCATTACCCTTTTGATAATAAGGGTGGTTCTATTTCTTGCTTATCCCCCACCCCCCCAAAAAAAGGTATTTGATAGTGCAGGGAATGGCTTCACCTGTTTGGAGAGAGGACACAACTTAGGCACAACCTGATTAAGACAGAACTTAGGGCATTTAATTTGGAATAGAGGAACAATGTTTTGACTCAGCTGGTCTCTTTGCTGATTCAACCCTATGGCCTTCACTACAACAACTACACCCCAGTCCCGAACAAGTTAGGGTTGGCTACACGAATCGTCACATCTCTGTTTAAGCTCTCACGTCATTGTCATGCCAAATAAACCCTATGGCCTTCACTGTGTTGATATTTGAATTCAATTCCCGCAAACTTTCTGCTTGTTTTGCAGTCTCTAATGTGGTTTCTTCTATTCTATTGAGAACCAGGTTTCACTTCAAGAGCTCGATAATGAAATGTCAAGAAAACTAATGGGCTTGCTTAAAAAGCAAAGGGAGAGCGACAGATCGTATTATCAACTATGCCATCTTGTGAGGCAAGGTGAACAGCCTAGAGAAGGCTTCTTCTTGCTTGCACATCTAATTGAGGACCCAGTTGGTGGCTCTAATGGTTATCAGGATTGGATTCTGCAATTACACCGGCAAGTCCAGCAAAATGCATAATTTAAGGTAATGACTAATGACAAGGATTTGCTGATCTTTTTTTAATTCATGAAATGGTTTAACGATGACGGAATGTCGGTTTTGTGTGAACATAAATCAACGAATCTATCCATAAACGCCATCCTGTCTCTCCCCCGAGGGAGTGGTAGAGAGAGAGGTCAATAAGGGGATGAAAATTTGCCTGGGCATTCATGTGTGAAACTCTGCGAGTGTGATAATTTCAAGTATATAAAAGAAAGTTGTGTCACTAATCATAAGCTAGTAACATGATTTCAGTAATACTTGGTCTATGTTTTTAAGTTTTTGTTTTCCTTTATATTTCATGGGCTCAACTCAGGATTTGAATAGTTTTGGTACTAGTTTCCTGATTATGAACAATATTGTCATTTGCCAAGGACAGATTTAAAGGAGCTGCTTCATTTTTTGTTTTCATTTTTCGATTTTAACTGGATCAAGTGTAGAATGTCAGTGGCTCCCAACCAAGTGAAGGTAATTTTCTTAGTGAAACAAATGTTTGTGGCACATACAGGCATATATTATCAGTTCTGACTAATCTCTTGGGAGTATCCATTAATTATCAAAAGAAAAGAAAACCTCCAAGTAATCATTTTTCTATGTCATGCATGGTTACAATGTTACTCGATTTCTTAAATCAGGAACCATAACTGTCATTTTTGGTTTTTTATTTTAAATCTCCCTATTATCTCTTCGTAGTTATATTTTTGCCGTGCATGCTAATCCATTGACTTCATCTGTTTGGTGGTTTCTAAGCTTTCTCTTTTCTGGTCCCTTCATCGTTCCTTGTGTTATGGAAATTGTTTCATAACAAGAGTGGAGGGTGTTGCATATCTGAAGCGAATTGAAAACAGAATAACTTAATTCTTCCTGGTGAAGAGACTGCCCCTATGAATTTCTCCACTCTGAACCTAAAATGACGAGTTTTAAGGTTGCTTGCTGATTGCACACTTCTTATTTTAACAGGATTCTCAACTCTTCAAGCTTTTATGGTCTACCGAGTGCGGATTCCAGAAGAAGTTGGTCTTGTTGTCAGCCCCAACTATGGATGGTTCATCCAATGAGCAAAAGCTTCCATGGAAGAAATCTGCTGTTAGTGTTAATTGACATGATTGATTGCTGCACTTACCTGATTTGCCGTGTAACATTAGTTGAAGAACTAATACTTTCTCTCCCCTCATGTTGGGATCATTTCATACACCTGGACCACTCGTGCATTAAGATGAGGGATATTAAGATTGTGCTCGACCTTGTGTGCTAGCGCTGTCCCATTTGGTTGGGGTGAACAACATGGAAGGAATGATAATTAGTAGTATTTACTTTCACATGTTGGTCTGGTTAGAGTGCGATGAGATTAAATATAATAATATTTCAGTTAATTAAATTATTTTTTGGATCTTGTTATGGGGATAGGGTGTGCCTTTTCAGTGGGATTTATTCGGACTTTTTGTGGAGATCTTGTACATTGCATTTCTTTTCAATAATCCAATTTTGCTGCCCATAGTGAATTTTTTGTTGAGCTGAAATGTAATGCTGACGGTTTTTATCTCTTTTTTTCTGCGGTTTTATTTTAATTTATTGGTTTTTGGATTCATGGTGCTGTAGATATACAATCTAATCTGAACCAAAGTAAATTCCGTTTGGTTCGGATTTAAGTTTGCTTATTCAGTTTTCGTTTTTATCTTTGGCAAACCAAAAAGAGAACTTATTGTGCGTGAGAATTATAACTACTACCAGTACTCAACTAAATGTGCCTGTATAACACCTTTGCTATAGTCTCTTTGAAAATGAAGTGATTTTCACACGTGCTGCCATCAGTGGTTGACAAATGTAAAAGAAAAGTCTTTTTTCTTCTCCTTTCATCCATTTGCCGCCTTCAACTCCAATTAAAAAAAGCTCCAACCACTGGCTGCAATTCTGCAACCAGTCATTGGAGCTGTATCTGGAAGCTCTGGTGCTGTAGCAATAATGAAGGAGAAGTCGAATATAACAATGAAGCGAAGCTTTTGGAGATAGGCGGTAGCTTTTCAAATTTCAAGTGGGGGTTAAAGTATCATGAAGTACAACATAACAACATGTTTCTAGAGAATAAAAGCTTTTATCAAAACAAAGAAAAAGAACACGCAGCTTATCTTGATTACTTGCCATAGAACATCCTAGGACAAAGGCCATGCAATTATTCAGCTATTCTTGTGTGTTTTAACAAGTAACCACCAAAGAGTTTATCCAACAAGAAACGCAATAAAAAAACAAACATATTGCAATGTGGATTGTAAAATAAGATTATTCCGACTCTTCTTCTAACTTCTCTGTTTTCCAGTCTTTGTTTCTTTTGAGGTAGTTCGATACCTAGAGGAGAGAACAAGTTGAAGATGAGAGGCTTCATGCTCATTGAAAACTACTACTAAACCACAACTCGTAAAACATAATTGATATGGACCAATCTGAAAAACATATAACTCTGCCAAGACCGGAACTTTGGACAATCCAAATGAAAAATGTTCCAAGTCCTAAAGAAGGTTGGAGAAATCAAGTGGCCAATCCACTGAAAGACAAACCTTCTCAAGAGCATATAACAAGAACGTAAAGTCCTCCATGGTCGCAAAAACAAGCATCATGAAAGACATTAGTTATACCAGAAGCAACCAATATAAATGTTGATACAAAAAGAGTCATACCAGTAATGCTCCGAGTAAAAAAACCATGATACATATTTCACTATCGGGCAAGGAAGCTTGGAGGAATAAATACTTCAGCAGTAATTTTTACTCATATCACCTCAAAAACAATATAGAAACATGTACAAATATTGTACAAATATATAAGTTTTGCAAACGCCGCTGACCATGGGAACCACTTTCATGTAGCCATCAATGCCAAGTCTAGTTCTTCATCAGAATCAATGACATCTTCAAAATCATAGTATGGATTTACCTGACACAATAATTTCCTCAATGTTATGACTAAATTCAACAGCCAGGAACATGCAAGTAACTTTAAGACAATTTCTCTTTACTAGCGAAGGAACACCCCATGAATCCAGTTCAACAGAAGAAAATGCTTCAAATTGTTCTATACCTTTGGTCTTGGAGTAACTGCTTCAAAACTACGGAAAACAGGGACGTCAAAATTAGGTGGTTCCAAAATAATGTATGCTCCTTTATTTCGGTATCTTTCCTCTGTTGCCTGCAGTTAAGAGCACAAACAGAAAGAGAGATAAGTTTCTCCATTTGTACTGCAGCTTCCAGGTATGAAAATGGCATCACATATAATTTAAACTTTTAATGGCATCAGATATAATTTAAACTTTTTGCATGCTGAACGCCTAAATTAATCTATTTTCATAGAAACTTAGGCAACTTGCAAAAATTGTTGCACATTTCTTAATACTCCTAGAAGTGACAATTGGTTGTGTTAACACCAAAATTGGGCAGGGATCTGGGCAAGCAATGTGGGCTTTATTTCCCTTTACCAGGCTGAAAGCATGAAAGATTATTGGGCCTCCACCAAAATATGGGCCAAGTACAGAGACACAGCCGGTTATGTCATTGGAAATTCAGTTTGTAATATGACTAATCAAGCCCACAAACTACGCTTCAACATGCAACTGGTGCAGACGAACAAAAAGTAGGACGGTCTGGCATTAACTAGATCGTGCCAAGATTTTTGCATTAAATTGGGATACGTTAGTAAAGCAGTCTAGGCACATAACAGTTAGCCTCGCATGTAGAACACTTTTGTAAAAATGGACACCGTCCAATCATCATAATAAATCAAATTATATTCATTTCACTTTAAGCTTTCTTTACAACTTTCCTTACAAGCTTCCTTACAGCTTTCTTAGATATCTTTTTCGGTTAATGCTAGCCGTACTTCAGATACTTAAGGTCTTTTTTGCTAAAAAAAGCATCACAAGAACCTCACCTGAAAATTTTAGACTATAACACTTTTAAGAGAACTTACAAAATCATAGTCAAGGAGTATTCTTCTCTGCATTAACTGACCGACTTTTAATTGGACGTCATTCGCTGACCAGTCCATAAATTTTCTAGCCAAAAGGATGCATATGAAAGATCTGACTTCTGAAGAATCAAGTTCTTTATGCAAGTATGGTAAATATTGGTTGCCAAAGTAAAGATACCTTGCAACTCATTATCACCCTTTCATATGCATCCTTTTGGACGTCATTCGCTGACCAGTCCATAAATTTTCTAGCCAAAAGGATGCATATGAAAGATCTGACTTCTGAAGAATCAAGTTCTTTATGCAAGTATGGTAAATATTGGTTGCCAAAGTACAAAGATACCATGCAACTCATAATCACCCTTTTCTATATCTGACTGATGCAATCATCGAAAGCACATGGCAATAGAAGATAAATGTTCCTAATATGCCATCAGTATGCTCAGGCACATATTTTCACAAAAAGTAATTCAGTACTAACAAAGCTTACAAGCATTTACATATTCTATCAACAATAACATAGAGGGAAGATGACAACATACTCGTGTATAACACAAAATACAAACTGACTGTGGACAAAAGGTGACCATGTAAGGTGAATTTTCCGATTGAAAAATAGTGAATGATAAAATTGAAGATACCTGAAACTGTGGATAGTCTGGGGCACTAAAAACTGTAATCAGTTTCCCGGATGGGACAACATGATCTATAGTGTACCCTATATCCATTCCTCCAAGTCCATGTCGCTTTTCCCTTGCATCTGGACCTTCATGTGACCTTATAATCAACTGAGGCAGCAACAATTAAAGACCAAAATGTTAGCAAGTTCCTCATTGTTAAAAGTTACAAAGGGAGGTGTCAAGCTCACATAAAATACAACCCGTGAACAACGTAATCGGAAAATATGAAGGATAGATGAAACAACTCTGAACATCGGAATTATTACTCAAGAGTCAAGAGGCCTATTTCTCCCAAAATATGTTTAATCCTTTGTGCTTCACTTTTTCCTCAGTATTTAGGTGGTTAGATGCTTTGTTGATAGATACTTGCAATTTTTATTTATAAATACTTACGACTAAGATCTCATACCATTTTTAGCTATTCTTTTTTCAATTAAATGATAGGACTACATTTATGGAAGAAAATATTATTTCTTTCAAAACAAAATTCCAGGGAAAAATCAACACTAGCGACTTCTTATAGCTACAATGACCAGCAGAGTGTTATCTCATCCTTATTAAGCAATGTTGCAGCACAATAAAGCTAAATCTGAGTTGGTTTTGCCTTTCCAAATACAAGTAAATTCATCTCCAGAGGTTGTTCAGTATGTATCTCTAGGAAATATCAGGTGTCCAGCTACATTGGATTGGCTATGTTGGAAAGAGGAAAGAACTTCAGGTATTAATGTGCCCTACTATCTTTATGTACTAGCTTTTAGGAAACAACAACCAGATCATTTTCTTACTTGAATGGGTACGGGAAATTGCATGCTTTTCTAAGATTCTCAGAACAGGTATGTCTAAAACTTATGCACTTGTAATTGGTTAACACTAAAGCCTTGCAGCTAGATAGAGAGCACTGCTCTCCTCAAGAAAAACATGCTACACCCAACCCCCTTCAGAGGAACGAGGATGAAAAGACTTTTCTGATTAACATTCAAAAGAGGTGCATCAACTCTTTGTATGTCCGCAAAATTGACTGCTACATCCAGGATTACAGACTGATCCCAAAGGAGTCATTCTCTATGGTTATGAAATCAGTTTGAGTGAAAACCAAGTCAATGATACCACAAGACAAAAGTAAGGGTGAGATGAGAGCCCTACAAGCCACAACCTAGGAGAGCACACTATATTATATGAAAAAGTACGACCTTGTCCTATTATTAGTAACCAAAGTTCGTAAGTAACTAAGGAAAGAACTTTACCCGGCACAGGAAAGATAGAACACGTGCAAGAAATCTTATTCCATGACGACCTCTTAGAGTTGCTTTGATTGGTTATGCTAATCCTTCTCGTGGACTCAAAATATTCAGATAATTAATTAATTTCCATTAGAAAGTACATTGGATCCTTTCTCTTGCCTGATAGTAGATTTTCTATGTTCATCATACAGGTTGAAATGGCAATGAGATGAGCACAGAACTCCATGAGTATACACATCGGGCAACGACCCACCATTTGAAGATTCAGTCATATGAGAAGAAAACTGATGGAATCAAATATTAAGTGGCTTAATATGTTACAAAAAAAGTATATTTGAATTGTTATGACTAAGATAAAACATATCAATGTAAAAATATGTCCCAGTGAAAATTTGGGGAGTAAAGAAAATAATTATAACGCAACTGAAATTTGTGAATCCTTTCTTGATGTACTGTCATGAACGGATGAATCAAAAACTGCAGGAACTAGCACAAAGGTTAACACCATGTTTGGTTCCAGAAAATTGAGGGGAGGATGAAGGAAGAGAACAGAGCTGGTTTCATTACATAGGAGAGATATTAATTAATTTGCACACAGTTGTCTGATAAGGTTGGAAAGTTAAGTAGTGAATAAAAGTGGTATACTTCCTCCTTTCCATTTAGTTTCGGAAGGATTTAATAAGCTACCATGGAGGGGTAACAATTAAAAAAGCTACCGCGTATGGGTACCTAAACCTTCCAATTTTACTCCACCTCTTCTTTTACTTCCCTTATATATGAGAGAAATAACCTTTATTCCTCAACATTTACTCCAGTCCTGGTAAGTCTTAACCCTCTTCTTACACCTCAACTAAACATAAGTTAAAACAGAAGCTTTTGAAATCTAATCACACTCAATGATTATATTCTGACCAATAGTACATTCAATCACATCAATCAACTGTAAAACAGTCGAACAAGACATATTATATTGTATATGTTCATTCAGAAATGAATGATAAGAATGTGGTATAAGATCTGGTAAAAGACAACTTAAATTAACTTTGCGGCAGGGCGGTGTCAATAACAACAATAAAAGAGCATATACAACAACAACAACAACAACAACAACCCAGTATAATCCTACTTAGTGGGGTCTGGGGAGGGTAGTATGTACGCAGACCTTACCCCTACCCCTGGGGTAGAGAGGCTGTTTCCAAATAGACCCCGGCATCCTTCCCTCCAAGAACTTCCCACCTTGCTCTTGGGGAGACTCGAACTCACAACCTCTCGGTTGGAAGTGGGGGTTGCTTACCATCGAGCAACCCCTCTTGTCATTAAAAGAGCATATACAAAGAAATAAAAATAAGGCAGTATACCTTTAAGTTAAACGTCTTCAAAAATTCTTCCGTACAATCTGGACCCCATAAGAGACCAATTCCTCTGTCTTTATTCGGGGAAAGTCCAGGCTTCATTGATGGGTCTGACCACAGGACATCACCAGGTATCAAATTTGCACCTTCCCAAGGAGGATCAAGGACAGATCTCCTGGCTTTTAATAACTCCTCCAAAGAACCAAGAGATAAAGCACTAACTTCAGGATTCGAAACTATTTTGCGATTCTTCTTCCCTTTAGCTCTTTTAGCTGGAGTGACAGGAATGCTGCGGAAAATACCTCCATGTGCAGTATAGACATTGTCACCAATAATGGAGGCAAGAGGAAGTCCTTCGAAGCATCCTAAACACTTCCTATAGACATGTTTCCCTCTGTCCGCATACTTGGCTAAAACTTCCTTTTCAAAACCATACACAGAAGTACAATATTTTGACTCGTGATTTCCGCGAAGAAGAAACACCCTATTGGGCATAAAAACCTGAAAAACATACAGTTCCGTTAAATATCCACTGTTGCATTTTGTTGATATCTGATAGAAATTCATATACGTGGACCAGTTGAGTTCAAAGGCACAACACATCAAATTATCAAGAGTAAGGTTGCTATAAGCTCACAGCTGCTTGACGCATATCACTACCTCCCAGCAAAACAAGGCACAATACTGAAGCAATATAACCAAGGAAAAATCATTTTGAGATAGCACTTTAAGAAGACAAAGGGTAATAAAACCTAACACAAAACTGAATATCCCTATTCTACATATTACCATGAATTTATATGAATGCTGGTTCTTAAAAGTTTACAAATCACCATCTCATTTTGCTTCAGTATTTTGTTGTTGTGCACCCTCCCAAATGTTAAATGGCGTTGCTATAGACAAAGAGAGAAAATATCTCTCTCTAAACAGAAGCTCCACAAGTTCTACAAGAATCTAACTCTCCATGCAAAGTGACCCCATAAAGTGATAATCATGATCAACTATCACTTTTGCTGATATAATTTCCATAAACACACAGATTTCTATCTTATCACCAAAACACGACTCATAGCTACGTAGTAAGCACAATAAAATAACTTTTCGCGGGTAGGGTAGCAGCATAATTAATGCGGATTACTAATATCTGCCAAAACTGAATTTCAAACTACATTACCTTAATAGTATTCTGATTAGAAATAACTGTGTAAGTTACAACAATCAGCTAAAACCGTTGTTAAAAGAATTTCTCTTCTTACCTTCCAAGCGAGCAAGAGAAGGAAGGTCTCAAGACCCCAAGCTCCTCTATCAACATAATCCCCATTGAACACAAAGAACCGATCATCTGACGGAAAGCCCGCATCTTTTAACAAGAACATGACGTCATGCAACTGACCATGCACATCGCCTACCACTACAACCCTCGAATCCGGACCCAAACCCGACCCGCTATCGATACGTACACAATTGGGTTCTTTATGCAGCATCTTTGATGCCGTCAGTACGAGCCGATCAAAAACTTCTACTGGTAACACCGAGGGGAGTTCAGCCGGAGGGAGATTCTTAGATCCCCAATCGAATGCGAGCATAAGGTTTGTAACCCAGGCTAGGGTTAGTGTCCCGTCTTGGGGCCATGAAATGGGGATCTGCGGATGAGGCTGTGGTGAAGGAATTGGAGTTAGAGGCGATGACGTGGAGGACGTTGAAGCCGCCGATGCTGACGAGAAAAAGTCCTCGTCGGATGACGGCGGCGGCGGCGTTTCTGATGGTAGACTGACGACGGGGGCCGGTGGTTCTGGCTCGAGCATTTCAACTGGATATTTTTCTAATTTTCTCTTTCGTTTTAATTATGTTTGTTTAGGTTTTCAGTTCATAGAAGAAGTGAGACAAGAAGAGAAAAGGAACTGTGGGAAGTAGTTTTGTTGACAGGGACGGTATGTTCATGGGGAACGAGAGAACCCAAATTTTGTGTTTATACTAATTACCTATTAATTAATGTGTTGGTGCTGCGTCATTGACAGCTCAGTTCGCCTGGTTTGCGATGCAACTCGCTATTCTTCTTCTATTTAATGTCCAAATATACTTTTTTTTTTTGGTAATATTATTTTCTACAATCTTTACCTCATTTTGGTCCATAAAATTTTAAATAATATAAGTTTTAAGCAATTATTATAGATTAATTAATAATTCAAATAAAAATAAAATTATTACGATACAAGATTAATTAAATACATATTACATAATGATAAAATTCATTCAAAATACTACATAAATATTCAACTTCAACCTCTAGTATTATCCCATAAATAATCTATTAATGCATTACGAAGTACAAAATTAGCATATTTGTCCTTAATTCTTCTATATCGAGCTAAAAAATCTTGAAATCATTGATTTTCATCTACTAGCATTTTTACTGTTGGAGGTGGACCTTTCAAATCATCTTGAATTGGTGCATTAAGATCATGTTCATTCTCGATTATTATGTTGTGTAGTATAATATATGTATTTCCAATTTTAATGTATTTCAATTTTCACTTTTCAATTTAGCAACATCTAATATTTTATATCCGCACCTTTCAATTTTAGCAAGATCTAAATATATATATATATATATTTGCACCATTTATTTTTTGAGATGATTATATATTGTTTGTACAATTTTAACTTATAATAAATTAACTTATAAATTTACATAAAAACAATAAATTCAAGAGAATTAATTCATCAAAATTATACGCCAAAGTTAAGATGTAAAATTAATATTATAAATATATTACATAAACATAATTAGGTATATATAAAGGGATAAATTAAAAAGGTTATATAATAAAATAATAATAAAATATATATGAATAGTAATAGGGAAGATGAATAGTGTCCCCCATATTTAGAGGAATACAATTTATACCCCATTTATGGGCAAAAATGGGGTTGGAGCTTTATTATGACAAAAATTGCTCCCACTATGAAAAAATGGGGGAGGGTTGGAGATGGCCTTAGTGCCCTAACCATTTTATCCCTTCCCTTCATTTTGTTTTCACCGCTAAAGTTTTCTTTTCCTCCGCCACCATTGTTATCATAACCGCCATCATGACCAATATTGAATGTTCAACTAGTCAACTGAGATGAATCAGAGTATCGGAACAGTATGAGACTAAATGTTGCCTATCTACAAATGCTTTGAGCACCTCGGTATACAAAAAAAATCAATTACTCACCCCAATATCACAAATACTAGTAGTACATAAAGAGATTATTTAGTTCCTCGAGGAAGAGAACTTCATTTGAAATTCGAGAAGCTTTGAATTGTATTAAATTCAACGTGAGCGGTGAGTGGATAAACAAACATATGTAAAAGACTAAATATTGAAATACAGTATTATTTACGGTGGCAGTAATAGTGGCAATGGTGGTGGTGAGCAAAAATTCTAGCGATGAGAAAAAATAGAACGGGGAGGGGGGAGGTAAAATGTGTTAGGGGCGCTGAGGTGACATGCCATATGGCATACACCTCATCAAATGTCAGTGTCACGTATGATTTTATGTCTATCTTGGACAAACTTAACGGAATAGGAGTATATTTGAACTAATAGTATAATAACATAGATATATTTAAACCCTAAGTGTCACGAGGGATACATTTAAACCTTTTCTCATAGTACAAGATAATATTTGGCCCTTTTCCAATATTTTTTCGGACGGGTGGCCAATTAAGTTAATTTCTAATATTTTTTTAACAATTGTGGGATTAGACTCCTAATAGTTTTCACCTGAATTATCTTACGTACGAGTTACATTCCACGTTCATTTATATTTTATATTATGATATTTAATTGGGCACATTATTACGGAAAAAATAATTTAAGATTTATGCGGCTATAAATTATTTTAATACAATTAAAAGTTTAAATTTAAATTACTTTAAATATAAAAACTGTCACCTTCTATCCACGTAGATAATTAAAATATCCAACTGCATATAACTCTATTCACTAAAAACATACGATTGTGTATATATTCTCATTTTTTGTGAAACTTCCGCATAGAAATATACTCCTAAAAATAATTCAAAATAATTAGTTGTGTTTATAGCATTTTAGAAACTTTTATTTTATTTGTTTTGCATTTATTTGTATTTTTCATGCATATATAGAAATGTTGTAAATCATAAAAAACAATTAAAGTGTTCCGTCTTTCATTTAGTGTTAATTGCATCTAGGAGTTAATCATAGGTTAAAAGTATTGTTAAAATAAAAGTCACAAAAAATGTATACTAGTTGTACTTGGAATTATTCTTTGCATCCTTAGTCTTAATTAATTAATTTTAATATAGTCAATTATCTATTTATTAGTTTAAACATAGATAAATGTTTTAATTTCGCAAATATGTGAAACTTCACAAAGAAAGAAGAAAGGAGGACTGTCCAAAACGGGGCCAATTTCCAAACGGCCTAGTAAATCTCCACGAGCCAGCAGCCCAAATCCCCCACAATTACCCGGTCCGGCCTCCTTGACTTTCAGTCACTTGAAACGACGTAGTACCACATCAATACTCCGTCGTTCTTCTTCTTCACTTATTAGAATGACCGCAACTCCCAAATTAAAGAGAATGGACCCCTCTCTGAAAACATAAAAAACCCATAGCCACCACCCTGTCCTTCTTCACTCCCTCCGATCTGCCTAAACTCCTCATACTCACCTCTTTCATCTTATGTACATACTTATACACATTCAGTCGTTAACTCATCAGCAAAAACCCACGTACCCAGGAGAAGGAAAAACTCTGGAAGGCGAAAAACTCTAGATCTGAAGAAATAAAATTCAAAGGCTTCAAACAAAGAAAGTAAATTAGGATTTCAAGTAATTTCTCAATCTATGTCGGTTTGATCTCTGTTTTCCTGAGTTGTTTGAAGAGTATCGAATTTCAGAGAGCTGATCACGTTGTTGATTACTCTGCTGTCCCGTAGCCGAATTCCAATATTACGTCTGTTTTCAACCTTTATTTGGTTAATTTCTTTGTACGCTGGAGTATTTTTAGTTGAATGAACGAATGAAATTGTTTGTTTAGATGCTCCTTTGTCACCTGTTTCAAACTTGTTCGTTGCTTTAGCATATGAAAATCTGTTAGTGTTAAGGAGGATGGTCTTATTCTTATATGACCTATATGTCTAAAGTCTGCTATACGACTTGTCACGAATTATGATTTTTTGATTAAATTTAATTGCTAGTATATAATAATTTGGATGTTTTATCTGTTGAGATAACGATGCCTGGATATTTGAAAGTAGAAGATATGTGCCATTAGTTGGTCAAGCCGTCAAGTTCAGTCAATGGGAACGGCAGAGTAAACAGTGATTAATTCATGAGGATCTGCGGCCATGTAGCTAAAATAAAGAGCAATAATTACGTTTATTGTAGAATCATGTATGCTAGGATCGAAAGGGATAATGGCTAATTCATTTATGCACTTGGATTGTTTAATTTTCCACTATAATTTAGTTAAATTGGTCTGTCTTTTTCTGGTAATTGACGTTACAATAAGAGCATGATGCGCCCGTGCATATTGTTGTTGTTTTTTTTTTTTTTTTTTTTTTTCTTTTAATATTTCTTGGTTGTTAGTTACACACTTTACACGGGAAAGAAGAAATGAAATAGGCTTTTCTATAATAACGTATAGAACCACGATTACATGTGTTGTTATTTATCTTTTGCATTATGTGCATTTTAATTTTTCTGAAATCGTATTACTATACCAATCACTTTGAAATATTTGTCGAGTTTAATGCTTTATTATACAGTGATTAGATAATAACTCAAGTAGAATTTTAATTATTTCTACATAGGGCCTCTTTTATTTTAAAATTTATTTTTTACATCATTAAGCCTTAAGTTAATTATTATTAAATAGTAATTAAAAAGTTAGTAGAGAAATAATTCGTCATATATTTTTTTAAATTTTTTAAATTGAATGATATATAGTTTTATTCTTTTAGTATTTTAAGTGTGTTAATGCATTATCTTTTCTTTTTTTACTAATCATAAGTTAAATATTAATATTATTCCCAAATAGTTGATGAAAAGGTATTTTTTGGTTCTTTTAAATAATAATTATGATTTTAATTATTAAGAATTTTAACAAGAAACTTTGTGATTTGTTCTATTGGAATGACATAATATTTTTTATAGTTTCATTCGATATGATTGAGATATTATTTAGGGTATTAATGCAAGCATCATCACAATAGTAGTATTTGTTGAGACTATTTTAAAAATATTAATTGTATATTTATCTATTTAAAATTTTTATAATATTAAATTCTAATTGAATAGAGTATGTACTCAACTAACTTCGATCATAGAGATAGAAGTATAATATTGTATGACGATACTTTTCATACTTCTTAATATATAAAAAATTTTAAAAGATAATAATTTCATAAATTAGTTGTCTTCATTTTTACTTTAGATATTCTCAACTCATATTTTTAGAAAGGGGATAATTATTATAATTTTTTATATTCTATAATAAAAAAGGGAACTTGAAACTATATTTTATTCTTAAATAAAAAAAAATTCGAATTTTATGAATTATTCCAATTGAAATTTGTATATGATATCAATTGATAATGATATAATAACATTTGAATGTCAATCTACATATAGTATCATTAATTTTTTTAATAAAATCTTCTTTACTGAAATAGTTAATAAATAAAATGATATTTCTTAAGAAAATAACTGAATTGTCATATATAAATGTATGTGACCTTAGTATTTTTAATCGGACGAACATTTGAATTATAAATTATCAAAAAAATAACTATTCTAGTTCAAAGTACTTGTTAAAAAAAAATAACAATCAAGTAATAAATTTAATAAAGATAGTAAAGGTTGAATGGAAAGTGGAGTCCACCTAAAGAATTTAATAGCTTATGAACACGTTAGTTTTAGTTTTTTCGGTTATTAAAAAACCCACAACAAAACTTTTGAGCCTAGTATGCAAACAAACAAAACATTAATATATTTAAAATAATTATTATGTCCTTCGTCAACCTTCTTATCTCTTTTCTATATAATAGAAAATTGAGAGATGATGCATTTTTGTCCCTTTGTCAAACTTAAAGAAAAGTTTGATTAAGGCCTTAAGTGGTGCTGAATGCACAGTTGTTGACAGGTCGTGAGGGAATTGAATCTGTTAATGAATGAGTAGCGCTAATCATGCATATCTTATTCGCCACGACTTCCATAATCCTCGCGCCTCACAATAATTTTAAATTTATGAAATAAGTAATTCACTATTGCTAGCATGCTTTTAGGTATGACTAAATAAAAAAATAATCATGTTTATGGGTACAGTTTTTGTGGCATAGTCATAATATATATAATCCAGAATTTGAGTGCACGTTTCATGCGACTTGACCATAAATTCAAATAATAGTAATAATAAATATGTTGTAAATCGTGAGTGTGTTTCACGTGACATGATTGCAATGTGTACCATAACGACAAGTGTATGATATCATAACTTGTTCAAAAAATAACTCCATAAATACTAAAAAGTGATTTAATTTTTTAATTAAAAGCGCTAAAAGATAAAATGCACCATAAGTTTTAAACATGGAATAATTTAGATAATTAGGCCAAATATTAAATGTTAGGCGACCGTGCTATAACCACAGAATTCAGGAGTGCCTCACACCTTCGCTCGGGTTAACAGAATTCTTTACCTCGTCTTCTGTGTTTGCAGACCATAAATAGAGTCAATTTCCTCGATTTGGAGTTTTAAAATAAATCGGCGAATTGGGACACCATGATAACTACTTCGACAACTCTAATTAAATAAATAATCTTATTTCTAATACTTATTATTTTTTTTCTTTCTAATTTTATAAATTCAATTATTAAACTGAAATAATATTAGTTGTGACTTGATGTAATACACTGAATATCACATTGACTGTTGTTGAGCACCATATATTACATAATTAAATTCTAAGAATCAACACGTGATTGCCATGCAAACCTTGATCTCCTTCCATATAAATATCAATACACACACTCTACCATTAGCAGTAACACAACCAGTTACGGAGCAAGAAAATATAATCTACGGCAATCAAATCTCCATATATACTAGTTGGAATTAAAATGATAATAAAGTATTAAAAATACAACAAAAGTATAAGTAGCGAAAATGACTTATATTTCCATGTGATACCAATATGGTATATATGTATACCAATATGGTATATAAAGCATATGATTTCTCTAGAATATTGCTACAACTATCTGCGACTATACTACTTTACAAAAAAACAATAAAGGACGCAATAAAAGTATGAGAAAATTACATGCTCGTATTGCAAGCTAAATATTCGCAAAATAACTTGCTCATTTCGTATACTAAGAGGGTATATAGTTGTATGGGGTCGTTTCAACAATTGCCTATAACTATAAAAACTATTAATACACATAATTTATGTCCATCAGCACACGAAAATTCCAGCATTATTGCAACTCATGTTGATATAAATAATTTCATGATAGAATTCACTTAAAATGCAACTAAAACAACCAAAACAATGTTTAAACTACTATATGATACCAATATGGTATATAACTATACCAACATGATATATATTTTTACTAGTTAATTTCCGGTAACTATATGCCTATACTATAACACATATGCATAAAGCGAAAAATAATGAAATAGTGTACAACATATTAATATAATAATGTATTTCAAGCTATTGTACTATATTACTATTATTAAAAGAAAATCAAATATTGTACCAATTAGATGCAACTAATACAAACATAAAATAATTCAACTAGCATATGATACCAATATAGTATATAGATATACTAATACGGTATATAATTGGAATGAATTGTATACTAGAATGATATATTTGTGTATTGTTTGGGTATACAACCAAATTCGTCTTCTTCTCTGGTTCAACTATATTTCAACCCAAATTTCTAAAATTTATTACAAAATCTCCACAAAGTTGACTAAAACTTTAGCTACAACCTCCAATCAACTTTCCAAACCATCCCATATAGGATCAGATCAAAATAATTAAAAACTCAAACAAATCAAATTATGAGTTTCAAGCTTCAAGGTCCGTCAATGGTGGATTTAAATTTGAGGGTATGTATTTTGCTCCTCTAGTGGGTGTTGTTAACATGGCATCATCTTATTCATCTATCAGAGCTTATGGAGGAGAAAAACTGAAGGTGAATATGAAGGTGAACAATGAACAAAAAATGATGGAAGGTGAAGCAGAACAAAAGTGAACGAAAACTATTTGTTGTAACTTTGAACGAAAAAAAAAAAGAAACAAAAGCATTTTATCTGGTCGATCACCTACCTATTGTTGAAGTTGGATTGGAATTTCTTTTAGCAATAAGCTTTACTCCTAATTCAGCTCATAGTTATAATTATTAAGCCATCTGGGCGGGTAAATAATTTTGATTGCATAGATAGACAAAGTAAATAGTTTAAGTATGGGTATTTAAGAGTAAATAGTTTAATCTTAATAGGTATAAAATGAAATTTTCTCATTAATGTTGCGTACAAGTGTAAGCCCATCTGCTTTAGAACCAAACTGCAAAAAATAGAAAAAAGAAAGACACATTTGTGTGCATCTATTTTTTTTTTTTAGAAATTTCAAAAAATTCAAGACCTCTTATAAATAAATTTTATTTATGGTGAATGTCTATATTTAGAGAGATTTTAGGGTTTACTACTTAGTGGCTAAGTCATCATCTCCCTATAAATAGAGGATTCTATTCCATTGTAATTCATCTCATATCAATAAGAATTCTCTCTCTCTCTCGCTATATATATATATATACTTTTCTATGCAACACTCTTCGTCTTCATTTATTATTTCATAACAAATTATTAGCAAGAGGCTCTAACCAGTTGAGTAGAAGCTTTGTGATTGAGCATAATGATTACCAATTGTTCAATGAACTTCCTTCATGATTAAATTCTGAATTTAAGGTATGTATTTTACCATATTTTTTTCTTTTATTCTATAATTTAATTTTAAATACAAGCAATTTTTTTTTATTATAACTCTAATGGAGTTAGTACGAAATTATAACCGCTCGACGCGAGAGAAATTTATATGTCTTGCCATGATCAAAGTCATGTATGACCGTGAACACAAGAAGCGAAAATCCGTCCCATTGAATTTGTTGCATTCTCATTCCCTTAAGAGAATGTGATAACAATATGTGATAACTTTGAAAGAAGATAAAATTATTACCGTGAAGATATCAATGGATGTGGATGTGATAATAAACAAAATTATAATCATCATCATTGTGGTAATGAGAATAATAAGGATTCTCAAAATAATCCTTCACTTTTTGAAAGTAATATTTGTCATTGATTTTACATGAGATTTTATAAAGCACATATAGATGATTATGCTCCATTCATATATGAATGTGACAATATCTGATTTATAAATACGTATTCATTCGTGGAAGAATATGAATGTGCTAGTGATAGTGAATATACCACACTAACCTTTAGAAATATGTTTGGGATGAAATAAGAAAATTATTTCATTATTATTGCATAAATGATCATTGTCACGTACTTATTGTATGCCAAAATATTTTGGTATTGTGATTATTAAAAGACAATAGTAATGCAAGAAACAAATCTTGCATATAATTTTGATCATAATCATAATGGTATAACTTTCTCTTTAAAAAAGATATTCACCATATGGATATTGATGATTATATGGTAGTATCAAATTAATTGAGAGCTCTGGAAGAGCCAATTATTACTATTTTGGAGAAACACGATTGATTACCAATAAGGTATTGTGTTGTAGTAAGTCTCAAAGAAACTTATTCAGTTTCCAAAGTATATGCGAAAGCGGTTGATTATATTGAGACTATAAATAAAGGAAAGATTTAATATCTTCTATCACTACAACTTGTAGCTAGGTAATATATATGTGAAAAGCAACCCCATTTATTCTCTAGTTTGTATTACACAAATAAAAGAATACAACAATAAAGTGGATATTTATTGATATAAACTCATGCCACAATAAACTTGGAGTTTATTGATAACTGCATATGTTATGGTGTAAATCTGATGTTTATCAATATTGATAATTTATTCACTTGGCATAATTGATTTAACCATATCAATTTAAGTATGATATGAAAAAATAATAGAGAATTCACATGGGTAAATATTAAAAGAACTAGAAAGTTCTTTACGGATTCTCCTGTATTGCTTCTTCTCATTAATTAATACATCAACTAAAATTGAGATTGAATCCCATGAATGCTGGAAATATCAAATGTGAATATGGGCCCATTCACCTGCCCTGTATACCACATAAGATGCATCTATGAGATGGTTACATGTGCGATTATTATTAACCCGCAACATGGTGTTTGCTAGATAACTTGCTCAATAATTTGATTTAGAGCATAATCTGTAGATTTTTTATTCAACATAGTTCATCTTGATAAGTTGGTTTACATCATATTTAGTTTAGAAAAATAATTTATTGAGTGCTTCCACTTAATAGCCAAACAATTGCTTATGAGAACAAAGTTTTGTATATCAGTTTGATATACGTTATATACGAAAGTATATTATTTTCTCACCTCACAAGTGGTTCAGGGTCAGGAACCAAATAATTCCATCTTATTGTTATTGATGTGCGGTGTATATTTTGATTAACACCATAACGCACAAAGATGAGTTCTCAAAGTTGAGGAAACAAGTTAGTTTTTCTAACATGAGGGGGAGACATGATAAACAGTCGAGAAAAAGTTACGTGGAATGAATTATCATTTGTACATATGGATACTCAAATAAGATAGTATGAACTTGAAGTTCATAAAAAGATAATTTATTTTCAATATATTGTAAAGCATGTTAGACGCATTTGCTGACCCAAAGAAAGTAACTATATTCTCATTGCAAAAGCTCATATTAGAATAAGTCCTAGAAGGACAAAGTCTATGGTACGCTTAAAGCGTATAGACAAATCGATTTCAAATAACACTTATTGATAAAGAAGATGAGCAATGATCATAATAAAGGAAGCAAGTGATCTAGAAGATCATATGACATAGCACTTCATAAAAACTCGTGAGAGATTCAAGTAACTGAATATACGAATGTAGAGATCTCTATGTTATGTCATAATTAAAATTGTTGAAACCAATATAAAATGTTCGTCGCCAACACTTATGGTAGCACTACATATATATATATATATATATATATATATATATATATGAGGATCTTAAGTGTGGAGAAAGAATTCGAATAGAATTGGTTTCATATGAAATACATGTAGTTTGGACATATAGTTCAATCACTTAAAAGTATAAAGTCAATAGTTGTGTGCAATCACTTTCGTGTATTTTATATGTCGGCGTGACATAAAAACTTGATGTAAATCTAAACTCTATTTATATGGCTTATTGACAATACTTATATGGCAATTCATGAATAATTTAAAATGCAGATAGTAGATACAATTCTTGAAGAATTTTTTGATTACGAATGATCACATCCTAAGAGTAATTTATGTATAAAGATATTATGATATAACTATAAGCATGATAAATTTTCTTTTAATGTACTCCAATTTCAGAAGAAGAAATGGGAGGGGAAAAAGAGAACAGAGTAATAAATGTCGGTGCATTTACCATTTTGACGAGGTTGATTTGCATAATGCGGTATTGTGTTATTTTCGGAGCACGGCTTCTCACGCTAGTACTAGAGTACAAAATGAAATACTAATTTGGAAATATCACTAACGGCACAAGGTTAAACTTATACGTTTCACTTTGACGTTGGCTAATATAACACTTGTGGTGAGGATTTAATATAAAGGTGTTAAAGAGGCGGGTTGGGACGGTTTGGACAAAAAAACTGTTAACTCGTACGGGTTCAGGACGGGTTGTTAACGGATTGGTGACGGGTTGGGATTTTTCGGGTTATATAAGGCTCGTACGAGTTCGGATTTAACGGGCTCGGATGAGTCGGGCTTTATATATTTTTTTTTTTAAATTAAGTTATATTTTTATTTTTCAATATTATTGAAACTTTTAAGGATTAAAATTAAAGATTATAATTGAACTTTTAAGGGTTAGAATTAAAAGAACAAACTAAAAAATTCTAAATTTGAAAATAAATAGTAAGTGTCTATGTAAAAAATATTGAATAAGACTAATATGCAATATTAAAAAATCATAGTAATATTTAAGTAACTTTGATATTTTTATTGAATAATATAATACTTCAAATTAATTTGGAAGTTCTTTTTTTATTTTTAAAATTTTTGAACTTGCAAATTAAAAGTTTACAATAATTATTAAGAAAAAAAGAAAGAAATAGTAAATCCTATGTTTTGCATCATCTTTGAAAGCTCTTCCCTGTCAACATGAGGTTCTTTGTTACCGATATTATAATTGGTACCATAAACCATTATATCTCCAATTTCTTGATCTTCCTCTTGATCTATCTTGTCACGCTCTTGATTTCGTTGTTCGGTTCTAATTCAATCTCTGAAGCACACTAGAACTTCCAAAGCGTTGTTGCCCAATGAATGACGCGTATCTCCTAGCTGCTGTCTTGCTTGGCTAAATGCGCTCTCTGATGCGACTATTGAAATAGGCACATTTAGAATGTCTCGAGCCATAGCCGAAAGAACAGGAAACTGATTTGAGTTGCTCCTCCACCAACTCAGAGGTAGAAAATCCTTTGTGAAGGGCTCTGGTAACTTTTGCAAGTAGAATTGGAGTTCATCAATATTCCTGCTATTGGTTTGTTGATGCTCTCCTAATGTAAACCAAATCAAATAATCATGAACATTATGATCATTTTCTAAATTTGTTCTAGATGTTGAAGTGTTAGTTGATGGCATATTTGCATCTACAACCGAGGAAGCATCAACAATGTTAGCATAATAATTATACAAAATTTATAAATATTTGTGCAGATCAGAAATACAAGTCTCACTATCAGGAGATTCAGTTAGTCCAATATCCATACAAGTATATTAAAGCACTGATTAACTGGCGATACTTTATCATTTTGGTAGTAGGGTTTAAACTAGTACCAACTAGGAAAATATGGGGAATTGGGAAGAAATATTTTTTAAACTTATCTAGCATTTCTGCAACAACAGTAGTATATTCGTCTTCCATCTTCAACTTATGTAGTAAAAAAGAAAATTCAGCAATATGAACTAAACCATTTATGATAGTAGGATAATAAGTTCCAGAAAGATGCTCATTGAATGATAAGAAAGCTATTTCCACTTAGACAATTTCAGATATTCAAGTATTGCACATTCTGTTCTAGATTAAGCAAGTCTTATTTAGGGAATTATTGATAGGCTAACAAAAAAAGACAATTAGGGATTCATTGGAATTATCACATTTATTTGGAAGATACTTATTTTGGATGGGTCACACCAATAGGATGAACCAAATGAGTTCTGCATCATGAACTTTATACTCTCAAGTGTAGCAACATAAATTTTTGTAAAAACTTTACAACATCTTCAATGACATCCCATTTTCTAAATGTTAACAAATAGTTAGGACCAGTACAATAAGAATTAGCAACTTCAGTTACATGCATTCTATATTTATGACAACATCTTAGGAATAAATAACTATAATTCCACCTAGTAACTATTTCTTGAGGAATGAGCCTTGGTTTTAGTCCATAGTGTACACATTTTTCCTTAAATGTATTTAATCTATCACTTTTATTATTTTCTTGAATTACACCAACAACTCTCCTAACTAAAGAGATTTCATTGTGTAATAAGTCAGTGCCACTCTTCACAATTAAGTTATAAATATGACATGCACATCTAATATGAAATATCTCAGGAAGTGGTGGGTGTAAGTACAATTTTTGTAATGTAATAGCAGAATTGTTGTTAGAAGCATTATCAAATGACATACACAAATTTTTTTCAGAAATATTATAAAATAAAGAAACTTCATAGATAGTATTACTTATAATGTACCGGTGTGACTTTGATCTTCATCATACTTAAATAATCATTTCCATTTACAGCACGACCAATATCAGAAGTAAGAGAAACTTTACAAGGAAGATTTGCGAACAAATAACGTATATATGTGTGATATTGTCCATAAAGCCTAAAGATATCAGATCTACAAGTACTTCTAGGATACCTTTAAACATAGGGTAATAAATTCGTTGAATATAAGTAACAAGATATGGTGAAGAAGCAAAATTAAAAAGTACACAACCTAAACTAATCATTTTAGCTAATTCTTCTCGATCCTTTTTAATATCGTATTTACCTAATAACCCCCCGTGGCCGGGTTAAGTTTTTGTTGCCCACCTTCATCGCCTACTCCCCAGTCAATATGGTGAATTTCTTTCATGTGCCTACGAATTTGACCCGTTTTCCCATTCTTACCGGGCTCATGTTTATAAACTTCCTTACATAATTTACATTTTACATAATTATTCTGATTTTCTAGTCTATCAAAAAAAATTTCAACACTTACTTCTTAATCTTCGATTCTTTTTAATAGGCAAAGGAGGCTTACTCGCACTTTCACCCCTAATATTTTATGTTTGACTAGCATTACCGGGGGTAGGTGGTAGTGTTTCAAGATTATCGGGTGATGGAATATCATTTAAAATATCATCTAAATCATCATCAACACCATAATTTTCTAGAAGTAGCTCATAATCTATATTTATATTTTTTTGGTGAACTTTCAGAAACATGACTACTAGAAGAACCACCTCTTACTCTTTTGGAATTTTTCTTACTACCACCTCTACTAGAAATGCAAGCTTTTTTTAGCTACACTAAGTAAATCCATTATGTAATTTAAAATAAAAATTCAAATAATAATTCTAAATAATAAAGAGAAAGGGATGGAACAAGTGTACCGGGATTCCGAATGCCACACTAAATTTGATATAGAAACGTAGAAACTCAAACTTTAATTGATAACTTGATACTTGATAATTGATGCCACACATTACTTGAATAATTGAATTAAAAATTTATGATAATAATACTTTTGTAATGACAAAACTAAATATTTTATGAAACTTGAAAGTAGAAACTTGAAATAATGAGCAATTGAGAATATTATCAAGAGAGAATTAAAGAGAAAATGAATTGAATTGTGAGGGATAATGAAGAACAAAGGGAAGGTATTTATAGTTTTTAAAAGGCTGAACTGCAATTTACAAATTATAAGGGGTGGGGGACTAAAATATAAATAAATAGCCCAAAAGTAGTTGTTTTTGGCATAAATGGACGTTGGCCAACGGTCTTTGGTTTTTGACCGTTGGCAACGGTCAAATTAAAAAATAAAAAAATAAATTAGCTAACGGGTTACCGGGTTGAATCGGGTTGTGGCCTGTTAGAAACCCGTTAAGGGCATAATGGGTTGTAGCGGGTTCGTTTCCCGTTTAAAAAATATTAGACGTTACAAGTTCGCCTCCTGTCCAACCTGTCCCAACCTGAAAATTTTTACTACTGTACTAGGCTGGACTAGACTGACCCGAGTTGAACCGGGTTATTAGCAGGTCAGCCCGGCCCAATTATCACCTCTAATTTAATAAATTGATATAACTATGATAAGTTGATATAATTGGATGTAAATATTGAAGGTTAATTTTTGGCGCTACAAAAGCATATTCCTAATGCTAATGGTGCTAGCCCATTAATGGACAATGATAGCCAAATCAAGATATTGCGTGTCCTATTCAAATTTGTTTAACTTTAAATTGCATAAGTATAAAATATAACAATTAAATTGAATGACGTTAACTATTTTGCCACTAAAAAAAATGGATACCATAT
This sequence comes from Nicotiana noctiflora, assembly GCA_032618575.1. Classification (NCBI taxonomy): domain Eukaryota; kingdom Viridiplantae; phylum Streptophyta; class Magnoliopsida; order Solanales; family Solanaceae; genus Nicotiana; species Nicotiana noctiflora. The sequence goes on from JASVEL010014152.1 coordinate 237,811, forward strand.
ACTGCAAGTGACTAAAATAATGTAAAAAATTATCTGACATGTAAATTCCGTATTAAAAAATATTGGACAAGGACTCCAATTGTCCAAAATCAAACATTGACATGTATTTCGGTGCGACTTCCAGTACCCTGTCCCCTCGTTAAAATCTCAAGCAATTATATTACTATTTGGCCAAAGTATTTTTTTGGGCAAGTATTTTTAGCTAAAAATTAAAGTTTTTAGCCAAGCTTTTGAAAGGAAAAAAATTTATTTTGAGAAGAAGCAAAAAGCAGTTTTGAAGAAACAGGAAAATATAGCTTCTTTTGAAAGTATTTTTTTAAGAAGCAGTTTTGTGAAAATACACTTAGAAGCAAGTTTTTAAGGTTTGGCTAAATATTAATTGCTGCCCAGAAGTGCTTTTCAAATTAATTAGTCAAACACAAACTGTTTCTCACTAAAAGTACTTTTGAGAAAAATACTTTTAAAAAAAATACTTCTGAAAAATTAAATAGTACACGGTAATTAAGGAAATTCGTCAAGTGCAGTGTACAGATTAGTCATTAGATCTTCCTCGTTATTGTCCTTGTGTTAACAAAAGAACTGCAAACAGATTCATTCACCATATGATAAAAATTAGTACTACCGCTCAACTAAGGAAAGTATATAATTTCTGTAGGTTTCGACGTGCAAGACTGACAAAAGACAAAATATAAAGAAAATTATATTCCTTATTACAAATCTTAGAAATGTAAGTTAAGTTCGTGGCTAGATTTGTGTTTTTTCACCCTACTAAAGGGACCAAACCTTGGAAAGTGGTGCAAATATTTCCTCTTTGCTTAGTCATTGTGTATTACATTTTCTTTTGACGTGTTCTCCTTTTATATGGACACTTGCTCTCTTCTTGGAATGCTACGTACTTCTTTACTATTTGTTTGAAAAATGAGATGTACAAAGGACCTAGACCTTTTCACCTAAAACTGCCTAGAAAACGAAAAAGGGAACGTCTTGCTGTCGAAGAAGGTAACCTACATGTGCTTTTTAAGTTCACACTAATATCAATTTTTTATTATTCAAGTGCTATTTTGCATGGTCATGAACTGAGGTATCGTAAACCAATTACTATTATAGACAAAGGTAATTTAAAATTAAACTTTATGAATTTAGGTATTTAATATTATTTTATTATATTTTAAAATTGTGGATCATAACTACTAATTATTTCACTTTGAATATATTTTTATACATACATTTATGTTACGCGTACTGGTTCAAACTAAACCCGGTGACAGAACTATACGTCCACCCTAGACCATAGGAGTTTGTGAATTTTCGTAGTTACGGCTGATTACTTTTAAACTTCCACATTAGTTAATGACCAAAAGCGAGTATGTCACGCCGCTTACAGCCGCAAAAGTGGAAAGATCAAGCTAATGACCAAATTAAGTGAGTGATTTTATTTTGTGTCTCACATAATTTATATTAGTTGTGTGAGATCTCTTTTTATTTTACATATTTATGGACTCATATCTTACATATTCGACAAAATTCTGGGACCATACATTTGCAAGATAAAAAAGATATCTCATACAACTAGTATCAGTTGTGTGAGATACAAAATACAAATTTTCAAATTTTGAAGTAGAATAGCTAAGTAGCACTCTCTCTGATCCATATAAGTGATCAATTTGTTTTTTATTTTGGTACAAAATAAGTATTCATTTATATATTTATTTTTCAAAATTACCCTTATATATGTATACCTAAAAAGTCATTTACTCCTCACATTTGAAAAGATAAGTACTACCATAACTATCGCGAAACATTCAATGAAGAGTAGTTTAGTCACACTAGCAATTTTCGTCTAGAATTTAATATTTCTTTAAGGGGTGTGCCCAAAGCAAATTGATCACTTATTATAGATTGGATGGAGTAATTAACTATATTAGTCCTATATATTTACTACTCTTTCGATCCATAATAAGTGACCGACTTGTTTTTTTTTTATTTTGGTCCAAAATAAGTGTTCATTTATATAATAAAAAAAGAATTTAATTTGTATTTTATAAAATTACCCTTACGTACGTATCCTTAAAAAGCTTTCTTACCTAATATTGTTGAAGTGAATTGCATGACCATTAAGATAAGTAATCTTAATTAGATTACCATAATCAAATAACAAACACAAACCAACAATACTGATTTCCTACATAAGTAGGCAATAGTACAGGAAAGAAAATTATTTACTACATCAATTGATTGCCAATATTTGACTATGACATGACACCCAGTATTAAAAGCTGAAAGATAGAGTCGAATCTCTTGATTAATAAATTCAAGAAAGTTATCTCTAACTTTTGTTTTATCTTTCTCTTTGTTTTTGGATCATGATTAACAATACTAAATCCTTTTTAATTGAATATACTTGCTGATTGTCTTGTCCATGCATGCAGTCTTGTCCGCAATCACCAAATATCCATGAATTAGTTCTTTTATTTTTGTCGCAATAAATGCATATATACATATTTTTCATAAAATATTACACCAATGTCTACAAAATTAAAACCGTCCAACTTTTTTAAAATATTGGAATGCTACTCATTACTGGGTTCTAAAAGTAATGTAGACACTAATTTTGAATAGTGTACAGAAAGGGGCGAGTAACATATAGACTAATATAAATTTTAAAAGGAGTATTTTACCGACAGCTTTGGCCACTCCATTGGAATAAACAATATAATTGATACGACAAAATTGTGAGACTTAAACTTAAGAAATCGACATTAAATGTTAATCAATGAACTCTTGTGTATTGCATGATAGAAGTTAGATCATCAGCCTTGTTGTTTAAATGTTCTTTGTTGTGCCTATCTAATCTTACAACAACTCCAGTCACTTGATTAATTCCTCCTTATCACAGCCCCCACCTCCACCCCCGCCCCCACCCCGCCCGACCCGTTGCACACAGAAGTTTGTGCCATGCATCTTAATTAAGAAGGGTAGTTTGGTGTATAAAATATCCCACATTCGTACAGGATCGGGAAGAGCCGCACCCTTATAGGTATATGTAGATAGCCTATCTTATGCGAGCATTTAGGGGTGTTCAAACCGAACCGGAAAATCGCACCAAACCAAAAAATCAAACCGAACCGATTAAAAAACCCGACTAGGTTTCGTTTGACTTAGTTTGGTATTGAGTAAAAAAATCCGAACCAAACCGACATATAAATATATAAATTTTATTTATATTTTTAAGACTTTATAGTGATTTTTCTTTAGAAAATGTAGAAATACTTGGGATCCTCTTATGTATTAACCTTAAAAGCGTAATTTAACGAAAAATTATTATTAGACGACTAAGAAAGTAACTATCATGTGTTACTAAAAAAATTCTCCCATTAAAATATTTTAATAGATCATATGTTTGTCAAGTTTTTTCATATTTACTAAACATATATTCACTTATCAAAGTTTTATCTATAATTTTAGTAACGTAAGATTGAAATAATATTCATGTAACAAAAAATACGAAAACCTGACAAAACCGAACTAATCCAAACTGATATAATTGGTTTGGTTTGGTTTTGATAAAAACCAGACCAATCCGGTCTATGTACACCCTTACCAGCATTAGTAATTGTAAAGAATAGCAGAAGAAGAGTATTATTCGGAAACCTTCTGCTAGCCCAAGATCGTTAACTAAGATTGGAGGATTCAACTAAGGAAGATGAAGCTTTCAAAGGAGAAGAAAAGTTTTGGAGAGAACTTTGTTTAAGAAAGAAGGCTTTCTTGAATTTGGCTTGGTTACAAATGAACAAGACACTCCCTATTTATACTAGCCTATGGATGATTCTAGATATGATGCTACATAATGTACAAAGAAGATTCTAGCAACCTTATCTTCTAACAACACTCTAGAATATCTAGACAAATCTTATATTCCTACAACATTCTAGAACATCTAGATATGTCTACTAAATATCAAAGATACCATATTAGGACATTCTAGAGAGTTTATATTTTCCAAAAAATTAACTTTATTATTTTTCACACTCCCCCTTAAAGTAATTTTTTGGAAACTACTCCAAGCTTGTCACAGAAGAACTCGAATGAAGCTTTAGCAAGTGACTTGGTGAAGATATCCGCAATATTCTCTTGACTTCGCACTTCCAAAGTATTGATAGTTCCATCAAGAACCTTTTCCCGAATAAAGTGATGTTCCACCTCAATGTGTTTAGTTCTTGCATGGAATACTGGATTGTTTGCAAGCTTGATGGCACTTTGATTATCTCCATAGATTGTAATTGGCTTTGATATAGGTAGATGCAAGTCTTCAACAAGCCTTTGTAGCCATACACATTCTTGAGCAGTAAGACCAGCTGCTTTATACTCTGCTTCCGTGGTTGACAAGGAAACTGAGTCTTGCTTCTTACTACACCAAGAAACACTTGTTCCACCACATAAAAATATATAGCCCGATGTAGATCTTCGGTCATCCAAATCACCACCAAAATCAGCATCCGTATAACCAACTAACACCAAATCATTCTTCTTCTGAAAAAACAAGCCCATGTCTGATGTTGAGTTTATATATTTTAGAATCCTCTTTGCAGCTTCTAAGTGAGGCTTTCTTGGCCTTTGCATAAATCTGCTTACATATCCAACTGAGAAGGCAATGTCCGGCCTTGTAATAGTCAAATACAAGAGACTTCCAACCAGAGCCCGAAAAGGCTTGGGATCTGCAAGAAGTGAGCCTTCGTCCCGCTTTAACCTTGTACTTATCTCAAGAGGAGTAGAACATATTTTGCTTTGCTTCAATCCAAACCTGTCAACAAGTTTCTTGGCATATCCTTCTTGAGTGACAAAGATACCATTGTTCATGTTTGTCACCTCTAGGCCAAGAAAATGGTGTAGCTCTCCCAACTTCTTGATATCAAATCTTATGGAAATCTCATCTTGAAGCCTAGCAACTTCATCTTTATTGTTACCTGTTATTATCATATCATCCACGTACAAGAGAACAACCATATACAAGTCTCCTTGTTTTTTAACAAATAAGCTAGGATCTGATTGTGATGCATCATATCCACAAAAATGAAGATACTGAGCAATTTTTCCATACCATGCTCGTGGAGCTTGCTTGACGCCATAAAGAGCCTTCTTAAGTTTGCAGACATAATCAGGGTGTAAACTAGAGACGTACCCGAGTGGTTGCTCCATATAAATATCTTTGTCAAGCTCTCCATATAAGAAAGCATTCTTCACATCAAGTTGCCATAACTTCCAATTATGCGAGGCTGCCAAGGCTAGCACAACTCTGACTGAGATCATCTTAGCCACCGGACTGAATGTTTCTTCATAATCTTCACCGTACTTTTGAGAAAATCCCCGAGCAACCAGCCTTGCTTTATATCTATCTATGGTGCCATCTGCTCGTCTTTTGATTTTGTAAACCCATTTACAAGAAATAGGTTGTATATCCTTCGGCTTTGGTACAAGGCTCCAAGTTTGATTTTTCATCAGAGCCTCCATTTCATCATCCATAGCAAGCTCCCATTCTTCGACTCCTTTAGCTTCTTCAAATGAGGAAGGTTCTTTATCATCAATTGTTCCTGCAAAGAAACATGAATACGTACTGACAAAATTTTCATCTCTGAAGCGAGCTGGCTTGATAATAGTTCTTTTTGGCCTTCCCGAACCACTTGAATTATCTTCTTGTTGAGTTTCATGTTGTTGAGGTTCAGGACTCCCCCTTTCTCTTAACTCCTCAGCAACTATATTATCTAGAGAAGTACCCGCGATGGGAAAGCTTGAATCTCCATTATTTAAGGTTTTTGAACTTAGTTCATCCAATGCAGCTCCATAATATAAAGACACTTCGTCGAATATGACATCCATTGAGACAACAAAGAGATGGGTCTTAGGATCCATGCACTTCCATCCCTTTTTTCTTTCATCATATCCGACAAAGATGCATTTCCTTGCCTTGGCATCTAACTTGCTCCGCTGGGAATCTGGAATGTGAACATAACAAATAGAGCCAAAAATCCTGAGGTGTTTCACGCTAGGCTTTTCTCAAAACATTAATTCATAGGGAGACTTCATATTGTTTGGAGAAAGCGACATCCTGTTAATCACATACGCTGCACATTTCATGCCTTCAGCCCACAAGGCTCTAGGTAAATTTTTGGCATGAATCCAGCTCTTACATGTCTCAGTTAAGTGTTGGATCTTCTTTTCAGCCACTCCATTTTGTTGTGGCGTATTAGCGCATGTCAGCTCTCTTTTAATGCCATGCCGACGACAAAAAGAAAGAAACTCATCTGATGTGAACTCACCGTCATTATCAGTCCGCAACCGCCTTATTCTGGAATTGAGTTCGCCTTCAACTATTTCTTTGAACTCCACAAACTTACTAAAAACTTCTGACTCGTGCTTCACAAAATGAACCCTAGTGAATCTAGTAAAATCATCAATAAAGATTAGCATATAAGAATAGCCTGAGAATGAAGGAGTTCTTGTTGGCCCCATCAAGTCACTGTGAATAAGTTCTAGTGGGGCATTACACCTTGACAAGGATCTGTCAAATGGAAGACGATGTGCCTTTCCATATTGACATCCTTCACAAACCTCCCCTCCACCAAAATTTCTTAAGTTAGGCAAACCTTTTACTAGATTCAACTTTACCATGACTTTTAATTTATCCAAGCTTAGATGTCCAAGTCTAGCATGCCAAAGGCGTGTATTATCATTGCTGCTCATTTTCTCAATATATGAATTAGAGGAAGATAAGACATATAAATCATTAACTCTCTTACCTGAGTGAACGATATCCGCCTTGAGCACCTTGATATTTCGGAGGAACTTCACATCACGTGGGCCAAATAGCAAATAATTTCCAGCATCTACAGCATTTGCAACTGAAAATAGATTTTTCTTCATACCTGGAACATGAAAGACACTGTTAAGTGTGATAGCGTCTTTTTGCTTCTCATTGATCACAACAGTGCCTTCCTTCTCCACATTATGGACTCTATTATCAGCTGTAACAATGACGTCATGCCCGTTGTATTCGTGAAAGGTGGAGAATTTGGATTGATCTCCAGTAAGATGGTGCCCACATCCTGAATCCACGATCCAGTCTCTTTCAAAATTTATGGAAGCCATGGCATTTATTGCTCGAGTCTCCGCTGCGAAACACTTTCCCCAGCCTTCTTCTTTTTCTTCTTCTTCAGCAACTTTCTTGGTTTGAGCCATATTGCTCTCTTTGACTCGACAATATCTTTTTATATGCCCGACTTTGCCACAACGATAACATTTTAAAAACTTTTTATTGTTACTGGAAGACTCCCCCTTCGTTCCCGGCGAGCTTGAACCACATGAGGACTGAAAGTGCATGCTATCTCTTGATTTCCCTTTATAGTTTCTCTTATCGGCAACAAGAGCATTTCCTTCTCCTTCTTTGATAGATACACCAACCATCTGTTTGGCTAGTAGCTCTTGTGACGATAACAAATTCTCAAATTCTTCCAAAGAAGGTTGTTGAACCCATCCTTGAATTGATGTAACAAATGGAATATATTCTGACTTTAAACCACGAATAATGATTCTTCTTATTCGTGCTTCAGAGATAGCCTCGTCCGGATTTAATAGAGAAATTTCGGAACATAGATTTTTAACCTTCAAAAAGTACTCGGCAATAGAGAGATTACCTTGGGTGGTGTTAGCTAACTCATTCTCCAAAATCTGTAGACGAGCTTCATCCTTCTTGTTGAACAGCCGATCGAAGGTCTTCCATATTTCATGAGCCGATTTACACCTTATAATATGATCAAATAAATTAGAAGAGATAGACCTCTTCAGGATAAATTCCGCCTTAGCATTAATCTGCTTCCACTTCTTATGCGTATTGCTATTTTCCGGTGCGTCAGCAGGAGGACTTGTGTTACTCCCATTGACAACTTCCCACAAGTCCTCACCAACAAGGTATGATTCCATACAAGTCTTCCATACCTTGTAGTTGGACTGGTTCAATAACTCCATCCCTAGTCCATTAGCACGACCACCCAAATCCATTTAGAGAAACTAGTTGAATCAACCACTAACCCGATCTTGAAATTTAAAAGCCGACTTAAGGCTCTGATACCATGTAAAGAATAGCAGAAGAAGAGTATTATTCGGAAACCTTCTGCTAGCCCAAGATCGTTAACTAAGATTGGGGGATTCAACTAAGGAAGAGGAAGCTTTCAAAGGAGAAGAAAAGTTTTGGAGAGAAATTTGTTTAAGAAAGAAGGCTTTCTTGAATTTGGCTTGGTTACAAATGAACAAGACACTCCCTATTTATACTAGCCTATGGATGCTTCTAGATATGATGCTACATAATGTACAAAGAAGATTCTAGCAACCTTATCTTCTAACAACACTCTAGAATATCTAGACAAATCTTATATTCCTACAACATTCTAGAACATCTAGATATGTCTACTAAATATCAAAGATACCATATTAGGACATTCTAGAGAATTTATATTTTCCAAAACATTAACTTTATTATTTTTTACAGTAATTACTTATACAATACAGCTCGAACCCATAACCTATATATCACATAAAGATTACTTTACTATGCTTCAAGGCTTCGCTTTATGTATCGTCTTAATTATTACAATTTATTTTTTTGAACAAAAAAATAAAATCGAAGCCCAAAAGAATGATATTGTGTTTCGAACAATAATTTTTGTTTGACAAAAAAAAAAGTTAAAATTTTGTGAATAAATTTCCTTACCGTAGTATTTACCAGCCATTGAGTGTGTTTGGATGCAAATAATTTTTATCCATTTCAACTCGTTCTGTCCAAACCGACCCTTAAAATTAACCCATTAAATAATCTTGTTTTCTATAGATAAATATAATCCTCTAAGGTCACACCTTACTTTTCTGCTGCCTAAATATATAAATACGTACTCGTATCTCTCTCTCTTTTATAAGTCTTACCTCCGATTCAGACCATTCCAAAAATTACCCCTCAAAACCCCAATAGTATTGTTTTCCAACTTCTCTTCTTCCACACCAACTTGTATTAAAATTCTTGCCTTAATTAGCATCCTTCCTTCTCCAGAAATTAAACTCCTTTCTTGAATCTTCATTCATCTTTTTCCCACTTGATATAACAAAAAAACTTTCCAAAAACATATTCATTTCTTGTTGCCAAAATTAGAAACCATGGGTTATATGAGTTATAACAGAGTTGGAAGAAGGTGTAACGGAATGAGAGGTTTTAAGCTAAACTCTAGAAGATTTTCAGTACAGCGACTGCGTGTAAAGTTTTTGTATTTATTTAGGGTTTTCAGCAGATCGTGGAAATCATCATATGGACATGCTATTCGTTTGTTAAAGAAGAATTTTAATGATAGAAGTAGCAACAAACAAAAGAATAGTGAAACATATAATGGCAACTGCAGCAGCAGGAATTTGGTGAGGGAACAGGCTGATTATGCTATGTATGGAAGCAGCAGATCAAGTGATTATACATTAAAATCTTATGGACGTTCACGTTCAAATTCATTTTATGCTGAAGCTATAGCTGATTGCTTGGATTTTATCAAAAGGAATTCTCTTTCAATGGAGGAAAAACCAGTTCTTATATCAGCCATGAAAGTTAATTAAAGAAAAAAGAATTACCCCTTAAGTTTCTTGTAATTAATTAGTTAGTATATGTCCAGCTTTTCTTCTTATTTTTCTTCCTTCTATATATCCCTTTGGCTTTAATTTCGCCATGTAGTTGGGATTTGTTTTATAATGTACGTAGTACCTTTGAATTAAAATTCAGGTGAATATTGCTTGGGCTATGATTTGAGGGAAAAGAATATTTTTGAGATTTTCTTTGTCTGTTTATTTTTAAATTTTTTTTTTCCCTATCTTCTTGTAATTTATATACCTTGGGCATAGTTCTGTCTTGTCCTTGTGTTTCCTCTTGAAAGTTGGAAATGCAAAGTAGTGGTCTTTTACTAGGGAAAACAAAGGAGTAAAATTATTATGAACAATAGAGAATTTTTTTTATTTTTCACGACTTAATAAATATGAATTGAACTTATATATATCAAATTATATTTACACTATTTAGTGTTATTAGGTTATTGTTTCTATTTTCTTGATTCCCAAATCATCATGATCAATATACTAGTTACTTATATATGCAGTTACGTTCTAAATGATTTGATTATATTATTGCCAAAAAACAAAAAACCCGGTTACTATATTGAAATTAAAATCCTAAATTATTACTTTTGTTCTAGCATTAATGTTCTTCTTTAATGATATTAAAATTCCACGTTGGAGAGTTGCACATTTGAGGGGAAGATTATTAGTAGGTATCAAATACTATCTATAAAGATTTGAAAGATGTGCTGACCACCTAACAAAAGGTCATTGTATTGACTAACCTAAAATAAAGAAAAAAGTTTTGAGCAAAAATTAATTAGTACTATTCGACTAAGGCGCCACCCTATTTTTCAAACTTTAAGAAAGTTCATTAGTTATGTCTCCATGATGATAGTCACTTTTCATTTCTTTAATTGGTGAGATTAAAGTCTCTGTCTTTAATCATTTCATAACAGTTTTGCCCACTGACTCTCTTGTTTTTAGCTAAGTGATTAGGTTTCACATTATGATTAAACAGACAGGAGAAGGCAAAGGGCTATTTCTTAGCCAACAATATATAGAGAGTTGCATTTTTACGTAGAACTTTTTGCTCCAAATTGTCCCTACCAAACCTTGAGATTTGATCTCGAGGTCCTTTATTTAGATACATTTGACTTCAAGGGAACATACTTTAGAAAGTTCAAGGCGCAATTAAAGGCTGAATTGATTAAGATGGTGACATTTACCACATAATTAAATTAAGATGACGCCTTAATTTGAATAGGACAACAAGAAGAAAATATGTATGGTTCACCTTGCATTTCAAAGTTTGTTAATTAAAATTTAAGTTGGACCATAACCATTGAGACTTAATTGATTTACAAAAAGCCTAGCTATGATTAACTACTGCATGATAGAGTTGATTATTTCGCCTTTCATTGTTCACATCTCGTTACAAATCATCTTGTAAAATATACCAACATTAATTATGTGATGAAATAATTTTATGATAGAATAAAGATGAAATATCTTTTAATTCTTCAACAAACATAATCTTGCGAGCTTTACATCATCAATAAGTTATAATCACCTTTACTTTATCTTTTCGAGGTGGAAGTAGTTAAGGGTCAATCACGTTTCATCATTTAGTTGCATCAAAATTGTGTTGATGACCATTGTTTTTTTGGAAAAATTGGATGATTATGGAGAATAAACGGTTTAGCTTGAGGCGTGTCAAGAACACTGTCCTTAAGGATATTTCGCCCACACCGTAATGAATAAAATATTAGGCGTATCCCCCAGGATTCAACAAGCTCTTCTAGTGTAACTAGGAGCAGAAACAACAAAGATTTATAAGAAGAAAACCCAGCACAAAGAAATTGGAAGAAATTATTTTTAACCTTTTCCCCTTCTTTCTGATTACGAAGACAGGTCTATATATATAGTCTCAAAACATATATCCAAGATAGACTATTTGTGAGGCTATTTAAAAGAAAAAGGTCATAAGAAACATTCATGCCATAAAGGCATACGTTAAAACTTAAGCCATTAAAATTGGTCATTGACTTTTCAATAACGTACCAATATATACTAATAACCATTCAATTGTCTAATTTAATTTGTCCAAATTGATTTCAAATTTGACAAACTTTCTGTTACAAATATTTAAAATAATTATTATAATAAAGACTTATCAATATAATTGTAAAGAAATGAATCTGGACACAGTTTTGTAATATTTCTTTTTGAGATATCAAAAGTATTTTTTTCATCAATCCCCCACATATCTCAAAAGAATATTTAGAAAATAGTAAAATAATAATATTAAAACATTTGCTGGGTTTCAGAAAAGAGCATAATGCGTCGAATCTTGTGTCTCTTGGACTATGAACCAGACCTAGATAAAATAAGATTAAACTTACAGAATAAATGGTGAAGTTTAGAACTTCTATGAACCAAGAATTCTTTTGTAAGTTTAGTGTCTTATCTATCACATTACACCCGCACACACTTTGTTGTTTATCGCGGTTTTGCGCTAATAGGCTGTCACACCTCCCTTTTTACTACCCCATACATGCGTAAGGTGTATAAATACACTTGTAGGGTATACCCCGACGCTCAATTACCCGAGACGGATAAAATAACGTAAGGGAAGGAGTTTTTCCAATTTAAGGACAATCGGTTCGGGATATATTTAGAGATTAATCAGAGTCGCCACTTGAGAAAATAATGGTGTCCCAAGTCACCGGTTAATCCCGAATCCGAGGAATTTTGACTCTTATAAATGTCCGCGAAGCAGAGGTCCGGATAAGGAACTCTGTTAACCCGGGAGAAGGTGTTAGGCACTCCCGGATTCCGTGGTTTTAGCACGGTCGCTCCACTGTCGTTCTTTGACTTTTGTTTGACTCAGTTATAGATTTTAACAACATAATGTGCTTTTTACGTTAAATATTATTTTTAGGAATTTGCGGTATCGCGAAAACACGCCTCAAGTCATACCGCAACTAGTACGCCTATGACCTTTGGTGTATTTCGGCTTTACCGAGATTTGGATTTGAGTCGCACCAAGTGCACACTCATTCGTAGGAAGATATATTAGAATCGTACCCTAAAATAATGTCTATCGGCTTTTAAATCTTTTGGGAGAAGCTATGGAATTGGCTATTAGCTTTCCCGGGCCTATTTGTGTTATATCATTACTAAATGGGGGCCCCGGTTGTTATTCGGGCGAGGCTCGTCCCAATTAATTTTAAAATCCGGTCCTATTTTGTTAACTACATTTGCTACATATTGTTCTTTCCTTAGTCGTATTACTAGCACTATAATAATCCAGGCTCGTTGAAATCTGTTTTTAAAGACCCGGTCTTCTCTTCATAATATGTTCGAACTGCCCAAGCCTTTCTGATGTCCAGGCAGTCTTGCTCGTTGGCCCAATCGGCTCCATGTAGAGATTTAAATCAAATGGAACAATAATAAAGGATAAAATAAGGAACTCAAAGTAAATCGGACACATAGAAATAACATTTAACTATCATTTTATTGATCAAAAATGGAATAACTGTACAAGCGTATTATTAAACCAATGTCAAAACTACTCAATGAATAAGTGAATGAACCATCACTGTTTCTTTGCTTTCTATTAATGACTTATATCAATACTAAAATCACCCTGTCAAAGAGACGTTTTGCCTATATGATGCAGTGTTTAAACGATCCGATTGCTTATTGACAACAACCATATTATCTAAAGCTAAACGACTAATTATATATATTGCTATACTACAATTTTAGGCTTAAACAATATTACTGATCTAGTCTAAAACTACTTCGTTTTCTCTCTTGTACTCATTGATATTCAGAGACTAATTAACCAAATGATTATCTACTGTTGTTTAATAAGAGCCAAATCTGTCAAGACCAGCTTCATTACTCAACTGTTTGTTTCTCTTTTTAGACTTACTCGAACTCTAAGATTAATTAATGAAACAGATTAGCTAAATGAACTTATTATTACTAATGTATGCAAGCAAATCGATTATCTCTGGTTTTAATAGCATTCCTATTTGACTAAGTGATGGGTGATCTACAACTATACTACCATTACACTACTGATTTCCTCATGAATTTTTGTTTCCAGATTGTTAGTCTTGCAGGTTTTGTTAATTAACTTACATTTTAGAGCCTTTACCTAATTAAACTAAGTGGTAAACTATCTACATTATACTACTACTATTACTAGCTATTACATCTCTTGTTTTTGTTTTCTACTACTACATATTACATTGGTCTAAGATATGAATGCTGAAACTAATTAAAAGACAACATAATATCATAACAAGGTAATTAAAAATAAGGCTTCATTTCATTATTTCAGCAGTTACATCTTCAGTGAATTGAGGAATGTACCTGGATCAAACGAAAAGAAACCGATGAGTCTAGGGGGAGACAGGTAAGTAACAGCAGTAAGGACTCAAGCAAGGCAATGCAACAGTGAGATCCAAAGAGCCAAGTATCACAGCAACAACAGGAACGAATCAATCAATGTAACAGAAGAATCCAATCCAATTTCGAGCAGAAGAACACGGCAAAAAAAACCAATGGAAACCAGTGGGTTCTACTGAGAAATTCCAGAAAAATCCTATTGTTCTATTGCTCTTTTATCTCTCAATGCTTTTGTATGAATTTCAGCTTAAGTGTTTTCAGATTCTTCTCTAATGGAACCCCCTTTTCAGCCCCTTTTAAGAGATATTTATAGCTAACCTTTAGGGCTGAATACTTGGGGGAAGTATGGGATTAATCCCACTTCCCCCCTCCTAAAATTATTCATTCTACACTTTAGTCCATTTTTCAGTTACTAAAAACCATTCCAGCATGTGCTGGAAGGTTCCAAAGATTCTCTTTTATGGCCTTTTACTAGTATGACCTTAGGGGTTTGAGATTTTTACAGATTTCCCATTTTTAGGAGACCATTATACCCCTAAATCTCTGCAAAATTGCAGAAATCGGGAGCATGAATGTCCCTATTACCCTCCTAAGTTCTTACTAGTTACTATTTTACCTTTTTAATACCCAATTATGCCCCTAAGGGCACTGCTGATTTACTAGCTTGCCTAGGGCAGATTTTCAACTTGTTTTGAACTATTTAACTAATAGCCAGCCCTAGCATTAGTATTTAAGGGCTGGCCAGTTTCATTTTTAAGAACTATTTCAATTTTAGCCACTTTTAAACTAATTCCAATCAATTAAAACCAATTTACTCTTAATTAAAGCTAATTGCAGGCATAGCCTGTTTTATTGTTATGATTAAACTATTTAAAAGTTAGCCAGTCTCAAGTTGAGACTTAGCTTGGGCTATTAAAGCCATATACTGAACAGCTGGGCCCAAAACCTTTACAGGTTTGGCCACTTTGCTGTTCAGGGCTCAATATAGAGCCTGGGCTAGTCTGCATTTGCAGACATAGCCCCTTTGCACAACCAGCCACTGTTTAACAGTGAGCTGTGTGTTAGGGCTCACGGAATTGGTCAACCTTTTGCAAGGTTAACCATTCTTAGGCCAATTATTAAACTTATAACCTAATTATGCATTTTCAGTTCTAACCTATTTAAAAACTAGCCAATTTTATGAAGCCTAGCACTAACAGCTATAACCAATTCTCCTAAGGTTAGTGAATGTTAATCAATTAATCATACCAACAAGAACTACTGAAAACTTAGTTATTCCAACATATTTTTGTACACAGAGCCACATAAACCAAACAAATGCATCAATCATCCAGAACTCAGAAAGGGAAATTTGATATGGTTGAATTCCGGTTAATCAATTAATTCCATCCAATTCATGTAACAAAGTGTCAAACTTATGTCAATCTAGCCCAAGTTACCACTAGTTCAGGTCAAATGACAATTGAAAAATTCCCAAAATCCTTAAGATTAATGATCATAGACATGCACAGAACTAAACTATCACAAACAGTCAGCAGTAGATGAAGCATGTAAAGCAGGAAAACATGGAGAATCGGTGAAAAGAGAAACCTAAGTCTATCATATGAGGGTAACATGAAGAGAAACAGACCCCAAATTGGCATACTCATTCATCAAATAAAACATATGAGAGATGATATGACAAGAATACTAGACTTGCACTAAGAATGAACACAAATAAGACCACCAGGATGTGAGCAAAGAAGTGAACCCCAGATTAAAGACAGGATAAGGGATGAATAAAGATTGCCAAGCTTTACTAAGACTAAACAGAGAAAGGGAAACAGTAGAGATACTGCAAGCCAATAAAAAGTAATCTAATGCAAAGTTGAGTGACAATTAAACATAGTATCAGAATCAAAACATGCAAGATGACAGAAGGACTACTGAAGATTAACAGGATGAAGTATTCTAATACTAACTAAGGTTATCCAAGTCAAATCTTCAAAAATAGAGAAGTAGATCCAAACAAACCAGATAAACCTTAATAACAATGACTAAACGATTAGGCATGTAAGGCATCATGAAGAGAAGAGCAATCATGCTTGTTGAAAACTGACGGATCAATAGCCCCAATACCAATATAGAATCTTAAACTCAGAAGAAACAGAATATATAGAACCCTAGTGATAAACAGTCCAAACAGGATAATAGGAAGATGATTATAAGCCCTAATACTAAACAGGATCTTGAAAGAACAGAAAAACATGCAAGAATACACAGGATAAAAAAAATATGAAACAAGAGCGGATGAACAGACAAACTGGAACAAGGTATGAAAGATGAGCAAGTTAAACCTAAACTAACAGATGAAACATAAGATATGGAGAATTTACAGAATATAATAGACATACAGAAACAATGAAAGACAAGAGAACATGAACAAACAGGCAAAGAAATCAAATACATGAACAAACAAGCAAATAAAACGAGTAAAACATGAAGAAGCAGAGAAGGTAAATAAAAAAACAGAGAAAACAAATTAGGGTCGGGGACTTAGCTTGCGGGGCCTGTCCCCCGAGCTTCCTATTCTCCTTTCTTTTCCTTTTCATTCTCTCAGACTCTCCTAGACTCTCAGGCTCCTTTTTATTCCTTCTTGTTTTCTTTTTCTTATTCTTTTCCAGATTCTTTTTTTCTTTTTCCTTCTCTGTTTTTTCTTTCAGGCCTAAAGACGAGGCCTTTTGGATTCTGGGTTGCAGGAGGTGTTCAAGGGGATGGTAAAGGTGAAGTCTTGATTGGGTGTTGAATTTGGGGTCGCCGGAGTTAGGGTTCCGACGACCTTCTTCAGGATATTCGAGAAGTTTGAGGGACATTCGAGGGGAACCAGTGGTATGGGTGGGTAGATCTCATGAAAAGGCGTCGAATGGTATTGGTTTCAGGCGGTGGTTCATTGTTTGGGTGGTCACCGGTGTAACTCCGGTGACCGGGGTTTTGAAGAGCAAGGTGTTTTCTGGGGGTTTTGGGGTAAAGAAGACGGAGAAGAAGAAGATGAAGATGAAGGGAGTGGTAAGAGAGACCGGCGACCACCGTGGAAGGTGGTGGCCGCCATGGCCGCTTAGGGTTCTCTTGAGGTTGAAGACGTTGGTGATGAAGATGAAGAGAAGGGCGGCGTCTCTAGGGTTTGAAGGGTGTGTAAAATGAGCGGCCCGTTCAGACAAGGCCTTTATATAGGCCACATATACGATGAAATCTAAGCCGTTCATTTGATGATGATCAACGGCTCCAGGAGGCGTTACTAAAACGGCGTAGCATCATCACATATGAGACTAAGGTCTCTAGCCGTTGGATCCAATCACACAGACGGCTCAGATTGACTCCCAATTATTCAATTATACCAATAATTCACCTAATATTCTCGGCCGTTGGATATACCAAAATGAACGGCCATGATCAAAACAAATAGAAGGCCGGCGGGCCAAATTACTGGGCTAATTCGCTGGGCCAACGATTTGGACCACAATTGGCCCAGATTCAATTACCCAGCATATATATATATATATATCTATTTTTTTTTTGTATTTTCTGGTTTTAATGATTTTTATGCACTTTTCTTTTATATTTTTTTTTCTTTTCTTTTATGAAAGATTATAAATCCTAATTTACTACCTACTCTAATTTCCTAGTATTTTTTGGTAATTTTCTGCTATTTTTTCCTAATTTCTACTACTTAAGCTATTCTACTAATTTCCTAATTAACTAAACTAACAAATTACTTACTACTATTTTTTTGATTTTTTGTAATTTCTTACTTATTCAAACACACAAAAATATAACTAATTTCAAACAAAGCAAGTAATTGCACTCAAAAACATATTTATTTTAATTTTGGAATTTAAAGGCTTAGTGCAAAAATCATGTGCTCACAGCTGCCCCTATTTGCTCGGGAACACGAAGAGTTTCAGTGCAAAGATAAGTGAGCAATAATGAGAGATTTTTGCACATCGGCATATTCCGTGAAAGCATTTTTGAAAACCTTTTGACCGCACCCTGCTTTAGAGGTTGCCTACATATCCTGGGCTAAACATGAATCAGGTCAGTGTAGTTCGGGAAGGTCTGGCAGTTTTAAAAAGCTACCAGACTCACTGTTGCATTGACACTGTTGAGACCTGCTGACTTACTCCTTATTACACCGGGGGAGGGAAAATGTAAAATGAAGAAGTTATTCTAAGCTATGATCCTACGATTACAATTGTTCCTAATCTAGCTTTGCTCTTCTTCCCTTTCTGGTGATGCAGAATCTTCCTTTTTTGTTGATTTTCTTGTTTTCTTGATGACTCTCGTTTTTTGTTGATTTTCTTGTTTTCTCTTGTTGACTCTCTTTTTGTTGATTTTCTTTGATGCTGACTTTCTTTTTGTTGATTTTCTTTTCTTGTTGACTCTCCTTTTTTTTTTTTTTTTTTTTTTTTTTGTTTTTCTTGATCCCGAGCTGAACCTGCTAAAAACAAAACAACAAACTACCTCTTTTTTTCTTTTTCTGCCCCAGTGTGGGCTTTTAAGTATAAACCATGATGATGCGCAGAAAATATTCCCGTATTTGAAGGTGGGCGCCTAACGGAAATTTAAACGTGCAATGCAAATGCGCAGAAAATATTCCCGTATTTGAAGGTGGGCGCCTAACGAAATTTAAACGTGCAATGCGAATGCGCAGAAAATATTCCCGTATTTGAAGGTGGGCGCCTAACGGAAATTTAAACGTGCAATGCGAATGCGAAAAATATTCCCGTATTTGAAGGTGGGCGCCTAACGAAATTTAAACGTGCAATGCGAATGCGGAAAATATTCCCGTATTTGAAGGTGGGCGCCTAACGTAAATTTAAACGTGCAATGCGAATGCGAGAAAATATTCCCGTATTTGAAGGTGGGCGCCTAACGTAAATTTAAACGTGCAATGCGAATGCGAGAAAATATTCCCGTATTTGAAGGTGGGCGCCTAACGAAATTTAAACGTGCAATGCGAATGCGCAGAAAATATTCCCGTATTTGAAGGTGGGCGCCTAACGGAAATTTAAACGTGCAATGCGGATGCGGAAAATATTCCCGTATTTGAAGGTGGGCGCCTAACAGAAATTTAAACGTGCAATGCGATGCGGAAAATATTCCCGTATTAGAAGGTGGGCGCCTAACGGAAATTAAACGTGCAATGCGATGCAGAAAATATTCCCGTATTTGAAGGTGGGCGCCTAACAGAAATTAAACGTGCAATGCGATGCGGAAAATATTCCCGTATTTGAAGGTGGGCGCCTAACAGAATTTAAACGTGCAATGCGAAATGCAGAAAATATTCCCGTATTAGAAGGTGGGCGTTTAACTGTATAAACCATGATATGCAAAAATATTCCCGTATTAGAAGGTGGGCGCCTAACGGAAATTAAACGTGCAATGCGATGCAGAAAATATTCCCGTATTTGAAGGTGGGCGCCTAACAGAATTTAAACGTGTAATGCAAATGCAGAAAAATATTCCCGAATTTGAAGGTGGGCGCCTAACAGAATTTAAACATGCAATGTGAATGCAGAAAATTATTCCCTCAGCCTGAGGACTGGGAAGTGGATTTTAAATATGTTACCTCCTCTTTTTGGTATTTTCTTTTACCAACTTATCTCTTGCCTGTGAATTTCTCCACTTATTCGGCAGACTTTCTCTTTTTGGTATTTTAAATTTTCCACATTGGTCACATTCACTTTAAAGTGATTAGTGACAATTTGTTCCTGCATGAAACAAAATTTATTAGATATAAACTGCTGGCAACTGGCATCTGCCGTCCCCACTTCTTGTTGCTTCCTTTGTTTTTGCTTTTTCATGTTGCATGGCTTTCGACTTCTTGTCCCTTGCAGACTCTTTTTGTATTTTCTCATTTTTTCCATTTTTGTTTTGTTTTCTTTTTCTTTGGCCATGTTTGCCAAGCTTCTTTATTCCTTTCCCCAATCTTCCATTCTTTCTGATCCAGTGTTATTTCAACTTCCGTTATCAGGAGCTGGTAGTTAGCTCTCAAAAGGGTAAACAATGAAATGCAAGAAAAATGAAAGAAAGGTAAGGGTATTTTGGAGAGATGACAGAACTTATCTGGGTATTTGCTGGCTGATTCCGCTGACCATGCCATGTATTTAAACTCGGACCCAGTTCGTTCCAATCATTATTCTGACTCTGGATTGCCTTTGACCCAAAACCGATACTCTTTTTTTTTGTTGTCTTTTCTCTTCTGATAGTCCTCACAATCGCCTTACGGTGCCTCGAAAGGTTTTCACCAATAAGACTCTCTCGTTTATTCTCTCAATCTCACAATCGTCTCACAGTGCCGATTAAGGTTTTCACTGATGAGACTCTCTCATTTTATTTCTCTCAACCTCACAATCGTCTCACAGTGCCGGCTAAGGTTTTCACCGATGAGACTCTCTCATTTTTTTTTTATATTTTCTTTTTCATTTTTCCTTTTGTATTTTGTTTTCTGTTCCACGGGTATTGTCCGATACTTCGCTCCTCCTTCGTTGTATTCGTTATCATCAGAATCGATCAGAAGGTCTTTCTTTGGACTGTAACGTGGCTTTTGGACGGGTTAAGAAAGAAAGATATAAAGGCTCAAAATTTCAACGAGGGTTAAACATATTTACAACTCTCGGAATTATTAAAACATAACTTATGCCCCAGTTTCAATATGTGGGGAATTTTTGGATTTTTTCTTTATTGTGACTGAACCTCGGAGAGGCTGCCTACGTACCCTTTCGGGATCAAGTCAGACGTAGTTCATCCAACTTCAAAAGTTAGATGGATTTCTTTTTGACTTTTTCCCGATTTTTGTCTTTTTCTTTTTTTTTTCATTTTTTCATTTTTCATTTTTTTTTTCATTTTTTGTCATTTTTCTTTTCATTTTTCCATCATTTCATTTTTCATTCTGGCAATTGAGAACTTATCGCATTAGAGTGATTCCGAGAGAGGGATATGAAAGAATTCATTTATTAAGGCTCAAAGGGGTTAACAATGGATAAAGTGTTTGGATAGAGAATAAAATGCCTTCGTCATTTCAATTCCAAAATCACAACAAAATACAAAACATACAATTGAAAAGGAATCGTACATAGTATCTTTTGACTGCATCTGAATTGATAGCAGTCTCTACGCACTTCCCTTTAACATCAGTTAAGTATAATGCTCCATTGGACAACACCCGTGATACCACGAACGATCCCTGCCAATTCGGTGCAAACTTGCCTTTTGCCTCTGCCCAATGTGGTAAGATACGCCTCAATACCAGTTGTCCAACTTCAAACTTTTGAGGTCGTACCTTCTTATTATATGCTCTGGCCATTCTCCGCTGATACAACTGTCCATGGCAGACTGCAGCCAATCTCTTCTCATCAATCAAATTCAGCTGTTCTAACCGGGCCTTTGCCCATTCATCGTCATCTATCTCAGATTCGGCTATAATTCGCAATGATGGTATTTCTATTTCTGCGGGTATAACGGCCTCTGTTCCATACACCAAGGTATAAGGTGTGGTTCCGATAGAAGTACGTACCGTCGTGCGGTAACCCATGAGAGCAAAGGGTAACTTTTCATGCCACTGCCTGGATCCCTCCACCATTTTCCGGAGAATCTTCTTGATGTTTTTATTTGCCGCTTCTACTGCACCATTTGCCTTTGGCCTGTAAGGTGTGGAATTGCGGTGCGTGATCTTAAACCTTTCACAGACCTCCGCCATGAGATGACTGTTTAAATTGGCTCCATTGTCTGTGATAATCACTTTGGGGATTCCAAATCGGCATATGATATTCTCGTGCACAAAATCCACCACCGCTTTCTTCGTCACCGCCTTGAATGTCTTAGCTTCGACCCACTTGGTGAAATAATCAATTGCAACCAGGATAAACCTGTGCCCATTAGAAGCGGCCGGATCTATTGGGCCGATGACATCCATGCCCCAAGCAACAAAGGGCCAAGGTGCTGACATTGTGTGCAACTCATAAGGCGGGGAGTGGATCAGATCCCCATGTACCCTGGCATTGATGGCATTTCTTTACGTACCTGATACAATCACGCTCCATAGTGAGCCAGTAGTACCCAACTCTCAAAATCTTCTTTGCTAAAACATATCCGCTCATGTGGGGTCCGCATACTCCGGCATGTACTTCAATCATGATTTCATCTGCTTGTTGTGCATCCACACATCTCAATAAACCCAGATCTGGTGTTCTTTTGTATACCACTCCTCCACTGAAGAAAAATCCATTGGCTAGACGCCTGATGGCTCTCTTCTGGTCTCCAGTGGCTTGCTCCGGGTATTTGCCGGCTTTCAAGTATTCTCTAATATCATGATACCACGGCTCTCCATCCGACTCTTCTTCCACAGCGAAGCAATAAGCATTCTGATCTCGGACTTAGATCTAGAGTGGATCTATGTATGTCTTGTCCGGATGATGCAACATAGAGGACAATGTGGCCAAAGCATCTGCAATCTCATTGTGCATTCTCGGGATATGCTTGAATTCTATAGACTAGAATCTTTGAGACAACTCGTGCAAACAATACCGATATGGTATCAATTTCAAATCTCGTGTCTCCCATTCCCCTTGAATTTGGTGTACCAAGAGATCCGAGTCACCCATGACCAAAATCTCTTGAATACCCATGTCAATCGCCATCCTTAATCCCAAGATGCATGCCTCGTATTCGGCCATATTGTTGGTACAGAAAAATCGAAGCTGAGCTGTTACGGGATAGTGTTGACCCGTACTTGAAATAAGTACCGCTCCGATACCAACGCCCCTGCTGTTGACAGCTCCATCAAAGTACATTTTCCATCCTGATCTCTCCTCTTGCTCCGTCTCCTCGACAAGCATTGCCCCTTCATCCGGAAAGTATGTTTTCGGTGGTTCATATTCATCATCCACCGGATTCTCGGCTAAGTGGTCCGCAATAGCTTGTGCCTTCATTGCCGTACGAGTTACATAAATAATGTCGAATTCTGTGAGCAGAATCTGCCATTTGGCCAATCTTCCCGTAGGCATGGGCTTCTGAAAGATATACTTGAGAGGATCCAATCGTGATATCAAGTACGTAGTGTATGCTTGACAAATAATGCTTTAGCTTCTGAGCCACCCAAATCAATGCACAACAAGTTCTCTCCAATTGGGTATACTTCACCTCGTAAGATGTAAACTTTTTGCTGAGGTAGTAGATGGCTTGTTCTTTCTTGCCTGTCTCATCATGTTGACCCAGTACACAACCGAAAGAGTTATCTAGCACCGTCAAATACAAAATCAGAGGACGCCCTGGTTCTGGAGGAACTAACACCGGAGGATTGGCCAAATATTCCTTGATCTTGTCAAAGGCTTCCTGACACTCGTCGGTCCATTTAACTGCTGCATCTTTCTTCAACAACTTGAAGATCGGCTCGCATGTTGATGTCAATTGAGCAATGAACCGACTAATGTAATTCAACCTTCCTAATAAGCTCATGACCTCCTTCTTGTTCTTCGGCGGAGGTAGACTTTGAATAGCCTTGATCTTTGATGGATCCAGTTCAATACCTCGCCGGCTCACAATAAACCCCAGTAGTTTCCCTGAAGGCACTCCAAAAGCACACTTCGCCGGATTGAGTTTTAGATTGTACCTTCGGAGTCTTTGGAAAAACTTCCTCAAATCTTTCACATGATCAGGTTGTTTTCTGGACTTTATGATGACATCGTCCACATATACCTCAATTTCTCTATGCATCATATCATGAAACATAGTGGTCATTGCCCTCATGTAAGTTGCCCCGGCATTTTTTAATCCAAACGGCATTACTCTGTAACAGTACGTTCCCCAAGGTGTAATGAAGGCAGTTTTCTCAGCATCTTCTTCGTCCATCAGGATCTGGTGATAACCTGCATAACAGTCCACAAACGAACCGATTTCATGCTTGGCGCAATTATCGATCAATATGTGAATGTTTGGCAATGGGAAGTCATCCTTCGGACTGGCTTTGTTGAGGTCTCTATAGTCTACACACACTCTGGTTTTGCCGTCTTTCTTCGGGACCGGCACAACATTTGCCAACCAGGTGGGGTATTTGGTAACTCTTATGACCTTTGCCTCAAACTGCTTATTCACCTCTTCTTTTATCTTCACGCTAATGTCCGTTTTGAATTTCCTCAGCTTTTGTTTTACCGGCCGGCATTCCGAGTAGATAGGCAACTTGTGTACCACTAGATCTGTGCTAAGCCCGGGCATGTCATCATAGGACCAGGCAAAGATGTCTTTAAATTCATGTAACAACCCTATCAATTCATCCCTGAGGGGTGCCTCCAAATGCACACTAATCTTTGTTTCTCGGACATCATCTTCGCTCCCCAAGTTTACAGATTCCGTATCACTCAGATTCGGCTTGGGTTTTTCCTCGTATTGTTTCATGTCCTTACTTATTTCCTCCAGGGCTTCCTCATCCTCACATTCTATTTCACTATCTTCCTCGATTTCTTGTATAGTAGCGTGATTGTCGGAACTGGGTCTAGAATCCTTCACGCATGACATGGCATTGGAATCAACACATGCAAAACTGTACAAAAGGAAAAATAAAGAAAAATAAGGCAAAAGTGAAGAAAAAGGAAAAACTGCATTTCATTAATAAAAGAAACGAACAATGTTCGGGATACATGGTGATTTTTTTTTCATAAGGGGGAATGGGGAAATTATAAAATAACAACTTTCGGGGAAACAATGATGAAATTTTGAGCTAACTACCAAGACTCCTTCCGGATAAGGAAAGGAGTAGCTTCCCAATTGTTCAATGTGACTCCGGGCCCCACAAATTGCACGTCCATGTTGCTCGTGCCTTCCCCTGCTTCAATCGTATTCACCTCCCAAAACAATTTCTTGAAACCAAGCATTTCTTCATCAAGTTGGGTCTCAATGCACTTTGCTGCAGCAGATGGTTGATATTTTGTACCAGGCCCGATAAAGATGTCGGATAATTTGGGTATGGGTTTGGGCAAGGTCCAGTTTCTCTTGGCTTTAGAGGCTCTTTGGATATCGGCAAAGGTGGGTTTGAACCCTAAGCCGAATGTACCTTTATTCTCCGGAAGTTGAACTGGTTGAGTGACTCCCTGCAGTGTTTTACCTAATCCCCTCCCCGGTGCAAATCCGTTTTTCAGCATTTCTCTGGCCACCATTACAGCAGTTGGTGCCAACATCGGGGTTGATAGCTTTTCTCCTTCAGCAACTCTATTCACCTCAACAGCATCCGTCACTTGGTAAACCCAAGGACCCCGATCCCCATCAGTACCGTCAAAAGGTGCTACCACATTACAAGCATTTTCCTCTCCGTGTACAACAATCTCTTGTTGCTCCCATTCAAACTTGACCATCTGGTGTAGAGAAGATGGTACCGCTTTGGCCGCATGAATCCAGGGTCGACCTAACAGCAGGTTATATGATACGGCAATATCAAGCACCATGAACTCCATCGTAAAATCAACGGGACCGATGGTCACTTCCAAAATAATATCCCCCAACGTGTTCTTACTTCCGCCGTCAAACCCTCTCACATTGATATTGTTTCTCCGGATTCTATCCGGGCTAATGTTCAGCTTCCCTAGAGTTGACAGCGGGCAGATGTTCGCGCTCGATCCATTGTCAATCAATACCCTAGTCACGACTGACTCTTCACTCTTTACCGTGAGGTACAATGCTTTATTGTGTTCAGTTCCTTCTACCGGCAACTCCCTATCAGAGAAGGTGATTCTATTGGACTCAAAAATTTTGCTGGTAATCTTCTCCAAATGACACACTGAAATCTTCTCCGGAACGTGAGCCTCATTTAGAATCTTCATAAGAGCCTTCCGGTGCTCCTCTGAATGTATCAACAAAGATAACAAAGAAATCTGGGCCGGGGTCTTTCTTAACTGCTCAACCACTGAGTACTCTTGCGACTTCATTTTCTTAAGAAATTCTTCTGCTTCCTCCTCCGACACTGGCTTCTTCAATTGACTTTCTCTTACCGTCTTCATCTTTCTCAGTTCCTCCGGAGCAAAACACCTTCCAGATCGGGTGAGTCCATGCGTTTCATTAATTTCACCAGAAATCTCTTTTCCCTTGTAAACTACTGCTACCTTGTTATAGTTCCAAGGTACAGCCTTTGTACTCACCACTGGCATTTGCACTACGGGTTTTATGATTACTGGCTCTGCACTTGCTCCTTTCACAGTCACGATCGTCTTTGCACCTGGAACTACCACCTTTAAACCTCCCATCACTACTGGCTTTGGTTTCTCAACAATTACTTCCTCTTTCACAATTTCTTTCTCTGACTTGTCACTCAACTTTATCATCATGACGGCCTGAGATGGTTTTTGATTGCCATCACCCTGCACCAGTTCTATCATATTCGTTTCGTGGTGATTCGGCAATGGATTCTGGGTAATGTTTGGGGCCTCGGGAGCCTGCACTTCAATTCTCCTCACATCGATAAGATCTTGAATGGCATTCTTTAATTGCCAACACTTCTCAGTATCGTGGCCCAATGTTCCTGAACAATATTCACATCTGACAGAAGAATCAAGATTTTTCGGGGGCGGGTTCGGATTTTTTGGTGCGATTGGTCTCAACATCCCCAATTCTTTCAACCTGTGGAAAAGACTGGTATATGACTCTCCGAGAGGAGTGAATGCCTTCTTTGCTTTGTTTCTCCAATCAGCGTCCGGCCTGGGTCTATTCTGGTTTCGGTAAGGTTTAGGGGTTGGGTATGTGTTTTGGGTATGGTACACATTGTGCGGAGCTTGAGCTCTCCACACGTGGGGTGGTGGTGGTGGATAAGCTTGGGTCTGAGGGTGATGGTAATGTGGTACAGTCGGTGGGTATGGCGGTGGTGGTGGGTTATATGGGCTTGGTGCATTGTAGGGATTTGGCGGGTAAGATGGTGGTGGTGGATTATACGGGGTTGACGGGCTTGGTGGGTGTTGGCGATAGGGTCTTGGTGGGTTATAATGTGGGTTGCGACTCCAGGACCTGCTTTCAATGGTTGCTACTTCTTCTTTCTTCTTCTTTCCCATCACTCCTCCGCTTCCACTCTGTATAGCTTGATTGGTGGCTTTGATAGCCGAAAAACTCATAATTTTGTTTGTCTTCAAACCCTCTTCTACAAAACTTCCCATTTTCACAACTTCGTTGAAACTTTTTCCAATTGCTGACACTAGATGGCCGTAGTAGGTTGGATCCAAAGCTTGCAGAAAACAATCCACCATCTCTCCTTCTTTCATTGGTGGATCCACTCTAGCGGCCTGTTCCCTCCATCTAAAACCGTATTCTCTAAAGCTCTCTCCTGGCTTTTTCTCCAGCTTGGTAAGGGATAACCTGTCGGGTATGATCTCCAGATTGTACTGAAAATGACTAGCGAAAGCTTGTGCTAAATCATCCCAAACGAACCATCTTGTATGGTCCTGTCGGGTATACCATTCCAGCGCCGATCCACTCAAGCTTTGGCTGAAATACGCCATCAACAATTCATCTCTACCTCCCGCGCCTCTCATCTTGCTACAATATCCTCTTAGATGAGCTACCGGATCCCCGTGTCCGTTGTACATGTCGAACTTGGGCAACTTAAATCCTGCAGGAAGCTGCACCTCAGGGAACAAACACAGGTCTTTGTAGGCTACACTTACTTGTCCTCCCAGCCCTTGCATATTGCGGAAAGCATTCTCGAGACTCTTCACTTTCCGAGCCATCTCCTCCTGTCCGGCACTTGCTTCTATCATGGGAGCGTGAGACTCGTGTTGTCTGAAAGTCGGCTCCGGAGGGTAGTAGTGAGAATCCTGGATATGAAACATTGGTTTGCTAGAGGATTTGTGGATAACAGCGGGCGGAGGTGCCACATATACAGGAGCAACTTGTGGAACCTGAGGTGGTGTTTGCTTGGCTGGAGGTGGTGGTATTTGGGAGGTGGAAGCATAGTAGTGAGGGTAATCGGGGTAGGTGGAGGATGAGTTCAATGTTGGTGGCTCGGGGTTAGGATTGGCTGGAGGGACATATGCAGGGTTAGCAGGATAGGCTGGTAGTGGTTGACCTCTCGACCAAGCCTGGTACATTTCAGCCATCTGCTGTCTTAACTTGTACATTTCTTCTTTCATCCCGGTCACATCCACGATCTCTTCTTCGTGAGCAGGGTCTACAATGGTTGCCTCGATCTCCTGGGATACAGCCTTTGTCATCTTTTTGGATCTGGTGTTGTATGAGTGGGTAGCCAGTATGCCAGTTGCCTAGAAAATCTGAACTCACAAACATCAACACTTGTTAGTTGTTAGCGCATGAATAAGATGTAACGACTTTAAAAACAAACACATTTGCTCGAGTCGTTATGCATCATCCCGGCCGCTGCTACTCCAATCATCTTTTCTTTTTCCGCTCTTTTGTTTTCTTTCTTTCTTTTCTTCTTTTCTTTTCTTTTCTTTTTTGCTTTTTCTCTTTTCTTGCTTTTTCTCTTCTCTCTCTTTTTTTTTCTTTTCTTGCTTTTCCTTCTCTCTCTTTTTCCTTGCCGTTTTCATAATCACGCTCCTATTTATTTGCCTAGCGGATATGAAGGAAATGACATAAAGTAAAAGAATTGGTAACAACACTTTGTTTTCTCATTGATAATTCAAAACCTTGATTACAAAGCGATGTTTAAGAAAAAGAAAAATAAAATAAAAGACGATGCATGACCTAAGAGTACATTAATGCACCTAGTGCCCGCGAGGCATCGTTCGGCCTTGCCGCGGGCCTATATGCTAAACCCCTTTGAAGCCTATCCAAGTCGGCCATGACTTGTTGTACAAAAAACTTCACTGCAGAAACAAAAGTCCTCCGAGTCATATCTTCGCAAAGCTGAGTCTTTCGGGTGATATACTGGGCGATGCGAACAATCTTTTCTCTGATGACCCCTTTTTCTTGCAATAGACGGCTTATTTGCTGATTGCGAGCGTCCAAGACATGTTGGTTGTCCTTTTGCACCTGTTGTAGCTCCAATTTTAATCTAGCCATGGTCGTGTAGCAATATTCTCTTTCTTCCTCAAGATCTTTGATAATCTTGTTGCTCTTGGCCGTGGTTGAGATTATTTTCTTCCTAAGCTGGACTATTTCGGCATCATGCTTGTCTTGCAGTTGTTGAACCAATTTGGCTCTCCTCTCGACATCCTTATCCATTTGCTTCCGAGCCATGACTAACTCTTTCTCCGCTTTATCCAAATCGAAGCTATAGTCATTTACCTTTCGCCGGAGAATCTCAATTAACTTTTCATCCCGGGCTGAGCGAACTGGGGTCTCGGATGCAATTTTCATTTGAGCCATTTGAGCTTTCAATATCTCATTCTCTTTCTTCAACTGCTTCTTCTCCACTTCATCGGATGCCGCTTGTAAGCCGCTTTCGAAATGAAGATTTCTCAGTTTATCTTCCAACAGACTGATTTTTGCCTTATATTCTTTTTCCTTGGCCACCCATTTCTGATTCTCCTCGGATTGCTCTATCAGGTCTTGCAAGTGAGGTCTCTTTGAAAGACGTTCGTGTTCAACCCCTCGTCGGTACCGTGTGGAGTATCCAGGTGATATCTCCCCCTTTGCTCTATTCGGCACACAAGTATCAATCTTTAGATTTTGGCATTCATTCCAGATTTGCCGGATTTTTGCTTCCGGGAATTGCCCGTCTGGACCAATCTCCACGGCCTGCACACTGAGATCCCCATCTCTTGGAATAATCTGACACCGACCCAACTGTCGCAAGGCTCTGTAGGGTGCATAAGGTTGTATACTCTTCAACCCCATGATCAAAAATGGCGATCCCTCTGTTGGCATATAAATCACCTCGTCAAGAGGTAACCAGTCATACGTCCAATCAATTTGACCGTCAGTTAGTGATCGAAGATACACAATCCAACCTTGGACTCCCTCTGGCAACTTTACTTCTTTTGTCCTCGCATTGAACTCTTCCAAACATGTCCGATCGGCCGAACCATAGCTCGAGAATGAAGGGTGGTGGCACAAATGCTCAATTAGCCAGATTTGCAAGATCAAGTTACACCCTTCGAAGAAAGTAGCCCCCGCTTTGCACGCAGTCAGAGGACGATAGATATCCGCAACAATCATCGGGGCCAGAGTACAGTTTTCTTGTACTATCAGTGTGGAAGCTACCCCGGCGACTTTTATATTGATATGTCCATTTTTCCTCGGGAATACAACAACTCCAAGAAATGCCACCAAAAATGCGAACCTCCGGTGTTCTTCCCATTTCACCCGGTTGGACTTGCAACACAGCTTGTTGGTAAGATCATTGAAACCCCCAACATGTCCAAACCCATTGTAGATGAAGCTTAAAGAACAAAACCCGTTGGCCAGATCTTCATTATGAACATTCCGGGCAATTTTCAAAGAGTCGAGAAAGCGATGTACTGTCACCGTCCTCGGAGATACCGGGTATTTTCCTTTCAGCGGAACCTCGGTCTTCCCAATGTAAAAGGCAATCTCCTCCAAAGTTGGGGTGAGTTCAAAATCTGGGAAATGAAATACGTTGTGTGCCGAATCCCAAAACGTGACCAACGCTCTAACCATATCACCTCGAGGAACTATTTCGAGTAACCCCGTAAGGCCTTTCAAGTACCTTTTGACCCAGTCTTGACCATCGGATCCCATGTCCTGCCACCATAATCTCAACTCCAAAGGGATTTTATTTAGGGAAAATTGTTCATTCATCATCGTGCTCGTCCTGCACATTTATTAAGGTGATTTTATTTAGAAAAGGAAAAATCTTTTTCAATGCAAGTTTTCAATTTTTTGAATGAAAAAAGGAAAATGATTTTCGAAGTGGCCATTTTTGCAAAAACAGCCTTCCGTCGTCCTTTCGGAACATTCGGCCATTTCCAAAAACAGCAATCACCTCGATTATTTGAAAAGAAAATCTTTTTGGTCTTTTTTTCTAAAAGTGTGGTTGGACCCGTTTAAGGGTTGCCTACGTATCCCACCTAGTGGCGAGAATCAAACCTGCGTAGTTCGGTCAGATTATTTGACCAATTATTTCAAAAATGTTCCACCTATTTTTTTTCAAATTTTCAAATTCTTCCATGTACCTATTTTCTAAACCATTTTCTAATCTCGGGATTTCAGCCGGTCCGCATAACGATCAAGGACAATAAAATGTAACACATAGCATGCTCGGTCTTTTTCAATACCGGGTCACCTGTCCTAGACGGACCCAACCCCTGTGTTGAGTCCCCTAAGTCAAATATGATGCAAATAATCGTCCTAGACCTATGTTCAAAATCTTACGGTTTCATGGATTGCTAGACCGTGTACCCGAGCGGACAACTCGAATCGAGGAGGGGGCTACGTACTGGTGACCCGCGGAGTCAATCGGCTTTGTAACTTATCCGGCCTCTGTTTTCTTAATTTAAGGTGACATTTAACAGAAAGGGGAGTCTCAACCAGTAAGCACATCCCCGGGGAGAAGAGAGAAGGGTTTTCGGCACAATTTTATATACAGTCCACATAATATCAAAGCGATAAAGCACATAGCATGTTATTCAAATCATATAATGAAGTCAAATAAAAAACGCGAACGGCAGTTCTAAGGAGCTCGAGTTCTTAAACCCCTGAAACCGAAATTCAGGGTTGGATCCCCAGCAGAGTCGCCAGAGCTGTCACACCTCCCTTTTTTACTACCCCATACATGCGTAAGGTGTATAAATACACTTGTAGGGTATACCCCGACGCTCAATTACCCGAGACGGATAAAATAACGTAAGGGAAGGAGTTTTTCCAATTTAAGGACAATCGGTTCGGGATATATTTAGAGATTAATCAGAGTCGCCACTTGGGAATGACAATGGTGTCCCAAGTCACCGGTTAATCCCGAATCCGAGGAATTTTGACTCTTATAAATGTCTGCGAAGCAGAGATCCGGATAAGGAACTCTGTTAACCCGGGAGAAGGTGTTAGGCACTCCCGGATTCCGTGGTTTTAGCACGGTCGCTCCACTGTCGTTTTTGACTTTCGTTTGACTCAGTTATAGATTTTAACAACATAATGTGCTTTTTACGTTAAATATTATTTTTAGGAATTTGCGGTATCGCGAAAACACGCCTCAAGTCATACCGCAACCAGTACGCCTATGACCTTTGGTGTATTTCGGCTTTACCGAGATTTGGATTTGAGTCGCACCAAGTGCACACTCATTCGTAGGAAGATATATTAGAATCGTACCCTAAAATAATGTCTATCGGCTTTTAAATCTTTTGGGAGAAGCTATGGAATTGGCTATTAGCTTTCCCGGGCCTATTTGTGTTATATCATTACTAAATGGGGGCCCCGGTTGTTATTCGGGCGAGGCTCGTCCCAATTAATTTTAAAATCCGGTCCTATTTTGTTAACTACATTTGCTACATATTGTTCTTTCCTTAGTCGTATTACTAGCACTATAATAATCCAGGCTCGTTGAAATCTGTTTTTAAAGACCCGGTCTTCTCTTCATAATATGTTCGAACTGCCCAAGCCTTTCTGATGTCCAGGCAGTCTTGCTCGTTGGCCCAATCGGCTCCATGTAGAGATTTAAATCAAATGGAACAATAATAAAGGATAAAATAAGGAACTCAAAGTAAATCGGACACATAGAAATAACATTTAACTATCATTTTATTGATCAAAAATGGAATAACTGTACAAGCGTATTATTAAACCAATGTCAAAACTACTCAATGAATAAGTGAATGAACCATCACTGTTTCTTTGCTTTCTATTAATGACTTATATCAATACTAAAATCACCCTGTCAAAGAGACGTTTTGCCTATATGATGCAGTGTTTAAACGATCCGATTGCTTATTGACAACAACCATATTATCTAAAGCTAAACGACTAATTATATATATTGCTATACTACAATTTTAGGCTTAAACAATATTACTGATCTAGTCTAAAACTACTTCGTTTTCTCTCTTGTACTCATTGATATTCAGAGACTAATTAACCAAATGATTATCTACTGTTGTTTAATAAGAGCCAAATCTGTCAAGACCAGCTTCATTACTCAACTGTTTGTTTCTCTTTTTAGACTTACTCGAACTCTAAGATTAATTAATGAAACAGATTAGCTAAATGAACTTATTATTACTAATGTATGCAAGCAAATCGATTATCTCTGGTTTTAATAGCATTCCTATTTGACTAAGTGATGGGTGATCTACAACTATACTACCATTACACTACTGATTTCCTCATGAATTTTTGTTTCCAGATTGTTAGTCTTGCAGGTTTTGTTAATTAACTTACATTTTAGAGCCTTTACCTAATTAAACTAAGTGGTAAACTATCTACATTATACTACTACTATTACTAGCTATTACATCTCTTGTTTTTGTTTTCTACTACTACATATTACATTGGTCTAAGATATGAATGCTGAAACTAATTAAAAGACAACATAATATCATAACAAGGTAATTAAAAATAAGGCTTCATTTCATTATTTCAGCAGTTACATCTTCAGTGAATTGAGGAATGTACCTGGATCAAACGAAAAGAAACCGATGAGTCTAGGGGGAGACAGGTAAGTAACAGCAGTAAGGACTCAAGCAAGGCAATGCAACAGTGAGATCCAAAGAGCCAAGTATCACAGCAACAACAGGAACGAATCAATCAATGTAACAGAAGAATCCAATCCAATTTCGAGCAGAAGAACACGGCAAAAAAAACCAATGGAAACCAGTGGGTTCTACTGAGAAATTCCAGAAAAATCCTATTGTTCTATTGCTCTTTTATCTCTCAATGCTTTTGTATGAATTTCAGCTTAAGTGTTTTCAGATTCTTCTCTAATGGAACCCCCTTTTCAGCCCCTTTTAAGAGATATTTATAGCTAACCTTTAGGGCTGAATACTTGGGGAGGAAGTATGGGATTAATCCCACTTCCCCCCTCCTAAAATTATTCATTCTACACTTTAGTCCATTTTTCAGTTACTAAAAGCCCTTCCAGCATGTGCTGGAAGGTTCCAAAGATTCTCTTTTATGGCCTTTTACTAGTATGACCTTAGGGGTTTGAGATTTTTACAGATTTCCCATTTTTAGGAGACCATTATACCCCTAAATCTCTACAAAATTGCAGAAATCAGGAGCATGAATGTCCCTATTACCCTCCTAAGTTCTTACTAGTTACTATTTTACCTTTTTAATACCCAATTATGCCCCTAAGGGCACTGCTGATTTACTAGCTTGCCTAGGGCAGATTTTCAGCTTGTTTTGAACTATTTAACTAATAGCCAGCCCTAGCATTAGTATTTAAGGGCTGGCCAGTTTCATTTTTAAGAACTATTTCAATTTTAGCCACTTTTAAACTAATTCCAATCAATTAAAACCAATTTACTCTTAATTAAAGCTAATTGCAGGCATAGCCTGTTTTATTGTTATGATTAAACTATTTAAAAGTTAGCCAGTCTCAAGTTGAGACTTAGCTTGGGCTATTAAAGCCATATACTGAACAGCTGGGCCCAAAACCTTTACAGGTTTGGCCACTTTGCTGTTCAGGGCTCAATATAGAGCCTGGGCTAGTCCGCATTTGCAGACATAGCCCCTTTGCACAACCAGCCACTGTTTAACAGTGAACTGTGTGTTAGGGCTTATAGAATTGGTCAACCTTTTGCAAGGTTAACCATTCTTAGGCCAATTATTAAACTTATAACCTAATTATGCATTTTCAGTTCTAACCTATTTAAAAACTAGCCAATTTTATGAAGCCTAGCACTAACAGCTATAACCAATTCTCCTAAGGTTAGTGAATGTTAATCAATTAATCATACCAACAAGAACTACTGAAAACTTAGTTATTCCAACATATTTTTGTACACAGAGCCACATAAACCAAACAAATGCATCAATCATCCAGAACTCAGAAAGGGAAATTTGATATGGTTGAATTCCGGTTAATCAATTAATTCCATCCAATTCATGTAACAAAGTGTCAAACTTATGTCAATCTAGCCTAAGTTACCACTAATTCAGGTCAAATGACAATTGAAAAATTCCCAAAATCCTTAAGATTAATGATCATAGACATGCACAGAACTAAACTATCACAAACAGTCAGCAGTAGATGAAGCATGTAAAGCAGGAAAACATGGAGAATCGGTGAAAAGAGAAACCTAAGTCTATCATATGAGGGTAACATGAAGAGAAACAGACCCCAAATTGGCATACTCATTCATCAAATAAAACATATGAGAGATGATATGACAAGAATACTAGACTTGCACTAAGAATGAACACAAATAAGACCACCAGAATGTGAGCAAAGAAGTGAACCCCAGATTAAAGACAGGATAAGGGATGAATAAAGATTGCCAAGCTTTACTGAGACTAAACACAGAAAGGGAAACAGTAGAGATACTGCAAGCCAATAAAAAGTAATCTAATGCAAAGTTGAGTGACAATTAAACATAGTATCAGAATCAAAACATGCAAGATGACAGAAGGACTACTGAAGATTAACAGGATGAAGTATTCTAATACTAACTAAGGTTATCCAAGTCAAATCTTCAAAAATAGAGAAGTAGATCCAAACAAACCAGATAAACCTTAATAACAATGACTAAACGATTAGGCATGTAAGGCATCATGAAGAGAAGAGCAATCATGCTTGTTGAAAACTGACGGATCAATAGCCCCAATACCAATATAGAATCTTAAACTCAGAAGAAACAGAATATATAGAACCCTAGTGATAAACAGTCCAAACAGGATAATAGGAAGATGATTATAAGCCCTAATACTAAACAGGATCTTGAAAGAACAGAAAAACATGCAAGAATACACATGATAAAAAAAATATGAAACAAGAGCGGATGAACAGACAAACTGGAACAAGGTATGAAAGATGAGCAAGTTAAACCTAAACTAACAGATGAAACATAAGATATGGAGAATTTACAGAATAGAATAGACATACAGAAACAATGAAAGACAAGAGAACATGAACAAACAGGCAAAGAAATCAAATACAAGCAAATAAAACGAGTAAAACATGAAGAAGCAGAGAAGGTAAATAAAAAAACAGAGAAAACAAATTAGGGTCGGGGACTTAGCTTGCGGGGCCTGTCCCCCGAGCTTCCTATTCTCCTTTCTTTTCCTTTTCATTCTCTCAGACTCTCCTAGACTCTCAGGCTCCTTTTTATTCCTTCTTGTTTTCTTTTTCTTATTCTTTTCCAGATTCTTTTTTTTCTTTTTCCTTCTCTGTTTTTTCTTTCAGGCCTAAAGACGAGGCCTTTTGGATTCTGGGTTGCAGGAGGTGTTCAAGGGGATGGTAAAGGTGAAGTCTTGATTGGGTGTTGAATTTGGGGTCGCCGGAGTTAGGGTTCCGACGACCTTCTTCAGGATATTCGAGAAGTTTGAGGGACATTCGAGGGGAACCAGTGGTATGGGTGGGTAGATCTCATGAAAAGGCGTCGAATGGTATTGGTTTCAGGCGGTGGTTCATTGTTTGGGTGGTCACCGGTGTAACTCCGGTGACCGGGGTTTTGAAGAGCAAGGTGTTTTCTGGGGGTTTTGGGGTAAAGAAGACGGAGAAGAAGAAGATGAAGATGAAGGGAGTGGTAAGAGAGACCGGCGACCACCGTGGAAGGTGGTGGCCGCCATGGCCGCTTAGGGTTCTCTGAGGTTGAAGACGTTGGTGATGAAGATGAAGAGAAGGGCGGCGTCTCTAGGGTTTGAAGGGTGTGTAAAATGAGCGGCCCGTTCAGACAAGGCCTTTATATAGGCCACATATACGATGAAATCTAAGCCGTTCATTTGATGATGATCAACGGCTCCAGGAGGCGTTACTAAAACGGCGTAGCATCATCACATATGAGACTAAGGTCTCTAGCCGTTGGATCCAATCACACAGACGGCTCAGATTGACTCCCAATTATTCAATTATACCAATAATTCACCTAATATTCTCGGCCGTTGGATATACCAAAATGAACGGCCATGATCAAAACAAATAGAAGGCCAGGCGGGCCAAATTACTGGGCTAATTCACTGGGCCAACGATTTGGACCACAATTGGCCCAGATTCAATTACCCAACATATATATATATATATATATCTATTTTTTTTTTGTATTTTCTGGTTTTAATGATTTTTATGCACTTTTCTTTTATATTTTTTTTCTTTTCTTTTATGAAAGATTATAAATCCTAATTTACTACCTACTCTAATTTCCTAGTATTTTTTGGTAATTTTCTGCTATTTTTTCCTAATTTCTACTACTTAAGCTATTTTACTAATTTCCTAATTAACTAAACTAACAAATTACTTACTACTATTTTTTTGATTTTTTGTAATTTCTTACTTATTCAAACACACAAAAATATAACTAATTTCAAACAAAGCAAGTAATTGCACTCAAAAACATATTTATTTTAATTTTGGAATTTAAAGGCTTAGTGCAAAAATCATGTGCTCACATAGGCCATGCGCGCGCCTGATTTTCATGAGTGCTCTAGAAATTTCGCCACAAATTTCATAGGAGCGGCCCCACTCCACACTCGTATAGGTCCATCCATCAAGTGCATTCTGCAGCATAATACACCACCTATAAAGGCTATGGATTATTAGATTAAGAGTTTAATAACTCAACCTCTCATTCCTTGCAGTCTTGCACTATTTACACATAGACACCTTAGGAAGGGATATAGTTTAATAGTGCACATTTGATCAACTAATGACTTGTTATTACCCATATGAACCTACTTCATGGGATCTCCAATCACATAGGTTGGGTTACCGTCATAGTTGATATAACTCAAATTGGCAAAAGTCCCATTCCCCTCGATGTTTCGGATATTAATTTTCTTCCCAAAGGTTTAGTCAGAGGATCGGCCAAATTCACTTCTGACTTCACATAATCTATGAAAATTATTCCATCTTTCAGCAGCTGCTTTATCACATTATGTCTCAACCGGATATGTCTACTCTTTCCATTAAAGGATTTATTTTTGGCAATGGCTATTGCAGCTTGCCAATCACAATGCATCGACACAGAAGGTGTCGGTTTTATTCCTAGCGGAATACTCGCCAAAAGGTTCTTTAACCACTCGGCCTCATTGCCAGCTAATTCCAATGCCACAAACTCAGATTCCATGGTAGATCTAGCTATTACAGTTTGTTTAGCTGATTTCCATGCCACAGCACCCCCACCGAGGGTGAACACATAACCACTAGTGGATTTTGTCTCATCTGAATCAGAGATCCAGTTAGCATCACTGTATCCTTCTAGCACAGTGGGAAATCCACTATATTTAATACCATAGTTCATGGTACCTCTCAAATATTTCATTATTCTTACTAATGCATTCCAATGATCATGACTCGGGTTTTGAGTATATCTACTCAATCTACACACAGCATATGCAATATC
The DNA here is from genome assembly GCA_032618575.1 of Nicotiana noctiflora. Taxonomy (NCBI): domain Eukaryota; kingdom Viridiplantae; phylum Streptophyta; class Magnoliopsida; order Solanales; family Solanaceae; genus Nicotiana; species Nicotiana noctiflora. The sequence goes on from JASVEL010014152.1 coordinate 276,288, forward strand.
AGGTCTAGAAAAATTCATCAAATGCATTAGACTACCAATAACTTGAGCATATTTATTTTGATCTACAACATCTCCCTTATTCTTTCTTAATTGACTACTAGCGTCATAAGGAGTGCTTACAGGGGTACCACATCAAAATTATCAAATTTTTTAAGAATTCTTTCAACATAATGTTCTTGAGTCAACATCAAACTATTGCCATCTCTTATAATTTTCATGCCTAAAATGACACTAGCTTCTCCCATGTCTTTCATCTCAAAATTAGAAGACAAGAAAATTTTGGTTTTATGTACCAAATCAAGGCTAGAACTAAAAATAAGCATGTCATCCACATAAAGGCAAATAATAACACATGTACCATCGACACATTTTATATAAACACATTTATCTACTTCAATTGATGAAAAACCATCATTAATCAATACTTAATCAAATTTTTCATGCCACTGTTTAGGCGCTTGCTTTAGACCATACAAAGATTTTAGCAATTTACATACTCTATTTTCTTGGCCAGAAACTACACAACCCTCGGGTTGCTCCATGTAAATTTCCTCCTCCAAATCACCATTTAAAAAAGCAGTTTTAACATCCATTTGGTGAATATAAAGTTTATAAATAGAAGCCAAGGCAAGTAAAACACGAATTGAGGAAATTCTAGTTACAGGAGCATAAGTATCAAAATAATCAATATTTTGCTTTTGGGTAAAACCTTTTGCAACAAGTCTAGCTTTGTATTTATCAATGGAACCATCCGGATTAAGTTTTTTCTTAAAAATCCATTTACAACCAATGGGTTTAGCTCCCGGAGGTAAATCAACTAAAATCCAAGTTTTATTTTGTAAAATTGAATTTAATTCTACATCAATAGCTCCTTTCCAAAATGATGCATCAGAAGAAGAAATAGCTTCAGAATATGTTAAAGGATCATTATCCACAAGATAAGTATAAAAATCATTGCCAAAAGATTTTTCTTTCCTTGGTCTTTTGCTTCTTCTTAAATCCTCACTTTCAAAACTATTTTGAATAATTGGAACATGTGAAATATTATCACTTGGAATAGCAGGAGCATCATTATTTTTCTCAAATTTTAAAGGAAAAATATTTTCAAAAAATTCAGCATTTTTTGTTTCAACAATAGTATTATTTTCAAGTACATCACTTTTAACTACTAAAAATCTATATGCTACACTGCTTTCAGCATACCCAATAAACATACAATCAGATGTTTTAGATCCTATTTTCCTTTTCTTAGGATCAGGCAACATAACTTTAGCAAGGCACCCCCACACTTTCAAATATTTCAAATTAGTTGGATACCCTTTCCATAACTCATAAGGAGTTATACCAGTTTTCTTATAAGGAATTCTATTTTGTAAATGACAAGCAGATAAAATGGCTTCACCCCAAAGATTATCCGGAGCACCAGAACTAACAAGCATGCTATTCATCATTTCCTTTAAAGTCCTATTTTTCCTTTCCGCTACACCATTTGATTGTGGAGAATATGGGTGAGTTATCTCGTGAATTATGCCTTCTTTCTCACAATAATCATTCAGTAAAATAAATTCACCACCTCTATCGGATCTAACTCTTTTGATTTTCTTATCCAATTGATTTTCTACTTCAGCTTTATAAACTAAAAACTTATCAAAAGCTTCATCTTTATTTCTCAACAAATAAACTTTTGTATATCTGGAAAAATCGTCTATAAAAGTCACATAATATTTTTTCCCTCCTCTAGTCATAGATTGTTTCAAGTCTCCTAAATCAGTATGTATTAAACTTAACAATTCAGATTCTCTAAATACTGAAGCACATGATTTCTTAGTTTGTTTAGCTTCTGCACAAACTTCACACTTATCAATATTCAAAAAATTAATATTTGAAATAAGACCTAAAGAATGCATTTTTTTAATATAAGATAAACTAACATGTCCTAATCTAGCATGCCATAAATTAAAAGAATCAACCAAGAAAGCAGAAGTACTAGCATTTTCATTGATAACATTGAGTACAAACAAGCCATGGTTATAATATCCCTTGCCAACAAAATTATTATTCTTGGTCAACACGACCTTATCAGATTCAAAAACAACCTTCACCCCCACTTTTCCTAATAATCCCACAGAGACCAAATTGGCTCGGATACTAGGAACATGCAACACATCATTTAATGTCAAAGTTTTGCCAGATGTGAGTTTGAGAAGAACTTTGCCTTTTCCAAGAACTTGAGTAGTTCTTGAATCACCAAGATAGACAACTTCTTCTCCCTCCTCAACTTGGGTGTAAGACACAAAGTCTTTTTTGTTAGCACATATGTGCCTAGTGGCACCAGAATCTAACACCCAATCTTTCACATTGGCCACAAGGTTCACTTGGGAAACAACCGCAACAATTATATCATCCACTTTGGCTTCAGTCAAATTTACTTTAGCCTTAGTGGGATTGTCATTCCCAACTCTTTTCCGGCATTGAGCAACATAGTGGCTAGGTTGATTGTTGGTTTTGGGCTTATAACCATTTCTTTTATCATACTTGTTACTTGATTTTTTACGACGGTTGTTGTCCTCCACAGGGCTGCTTCTAGTAGCAATTTCTTTTCCTTTGCCAACGACAGCTTGCTTGCGGTTAAAATTATCTCCACCAAAAACAGCAACATTAGCAACATTATTCTCCATAATAACTACGTGGAAATATCCTTAAGATTGTTGGAAAAATTGGATGATTATGGAGAATAAACGGTTTAGCTTGAGGCGTGTCAAGGACATTGTCCTTAAGGATATTTCGCCCACACCGTAATGAATAAAATATTAGGCGTATCCCCCAGGATTCAACAAGCTCTTCTAGTGTAACTAGGAGCAGAAACAACAAAGATTTATAAGAAGAAAACCCAGCACAAAGAAATTGGAAGAAATTATTTTTAACCTTTTCCCCTTCTTTCTGATTACGAAGACAGGTCTATATATATAGTCTCAAAACATATATCCAAGATAGACTATCTGTGAGGCTATTTAAAAGAAAAAGGTCATAAGAAACATTCATGCCATAAAGGCATACGTTAAAACTTAAGCCATTAAAATTGGTCATTGACTTTTCAATAACGTACCAATATATACTAATAACCATTCAATTGTCTAATTTAATTTGTCCAAATTGATTTCAAATTTGACAAACTTTCTGTTACAAATATTTAAAATAATTATTATAATAAAGACTTATCAATATAATTGTAAAGAAATGAATCTGGACACAGTTTTGTAATATTTCTTTTTGAGATATCAAAAGTATATTTTTCATCATGTTTAACTAATTATTAAGGACTATCATAACACAAATTCGCTTATAAGTAGCTAAAAATAGCAACACGTTAGCCACGATTGTTGGTGTAGTGGGTATTATGAATGTGGACTCACATGACAAAGTGAGAAGAAAATCCAGGAATATATTGTCAACGTTCGAAAAAAATCGAAGTAATCATTTATATTTCCATTATGATATACGGGCTCTTTGCTCCCATATGCTACCATTATTAACACGTATTTGCAAGCTCTCTAGACCCAAGATAATGGGGAGATTGACGAGGATGTTACTCATCACATTAGAGCGGGCTAGATGAGACGAGTACTAGCTTCGGGGGTTTTATGTAATAAGAATGTGCCGCCTAGACTTAAAGGTAAATTTGACAGGGTGGTAGTTAGATTGGCTATGTTGTATGGAGCTGAGTGTTGCCTCGTCAAAAAGTCCCATGTCTAGAAGAGATGAGCGTCACTGAAATGAGGATATTGAGATGGATGTGTGGGAATACCAGGAAAGACAAAATCAGGAATGAAGTTATTAAGGACAAGGTAGGAGTGGCATCAGTGGAAGCCAAGTTGCGGGAATCGAGGCTGCGATGGGTTGGGCATGTGAGAAGGAGAGACATATTTGCCCCAATTAGGAGGTGTGAGGGATTGACCATGTCGCTTGAGGAAGAGCCGGGGTAGGCCAAAGAAGTATTGGAGAGAGGTGATTAGACATGACATGTCGGCGCTTCACCTAACCGAGGACATGATCAGCGATAGAAAGGTGTGGAGGTCGAGGATTAAGGTGGTGGGTTGACATGCAGTTTTGAGTTTTTCCTAGGTTACTAGTAGTACTAGTAATATTCTTGTTGTTGGTTGAAAGTTACTACCTTTTAGTTTGTTATTATATTTGGTACTTAGCAACCACGTCCAGTATTTTTGAAAATTGCTACTGAAAATTATTGCTCCCTAATTATTATTAATTGATGCTACTCTTTCTCCCATTTACTGGAAATTGTTGCTCCTTGATTGTTACTATCTGATGCTACTTTTTCTCCTCTTTTTTCTTATCGTCTTTTGTCTCCCTTATCTCCCCCCCCCTCTTCTTCTTCTTCATTTCCACATTCTCTTGAAGTGAGGGTGTATTGGAAATGGCTTCTTTACATCCCTAGCTTTATATGAATTTTAAATTCCCTCGTAATATGTAGTAGTATAGAAGTTTATTTATAAACTCCAATTTACATCTTGTCCGGACTAGGAAAATAGCTTGTTAGTAGATCAAATGCAGAGGCGAAGCGGGATTTATAGTTTATGTGTTTGGGGATTCTAATCTTTTTAAGTTATTGGATTCTAAATGTTGAGTTTTAAGATTATTTTAGTTTAAAAGAGGGTAAATGAGAAATGGAGGGAAAATAAAAATTTTGAGTTTTCCTCCTTGACAACGGGACATTGTCCCATATTGGAGGAGGAAAAGACTTTTGATGGTATATACACAATTGCTCTTCTTTAGCTCTTAAAGAGTAAAGAAGAAGGCAAGCTTCGTGTCGTCGTTGTGGTGATTGATTAATTTTTTGGACCAAATTTATTTGTTAATATTAAATATTAATGTAATATTATTAAATATCCGTTTTTGTAATTGAAAATTAATATTAAATCCAAATTATCCATTTTTTGTTACGGCAAAATAAAGTTTCCTCTGCCCGTTAGTTTACGTAAATGGCCATTTATGTTATGGCCGTTTTACGTGACTAACCTCTGAAGAGTTGCACCTATTCATTTGAACTCAAGAGGTTGGGGCTATAAATAGCTTCCATTCTCTCAGATTTTCCATACGAAAGTCTGAATTCTCCTCCTTTCTTCTATATTATTTTAACTATAAAGAAAATAACAGTAAGTGTGATTTGCTACCGATCATTGTATTAGCTGAACTAGAATTTGAAGTACCGCTACACCAGTGTGTAATTCGTTCTATCCTGGGAGGAAATAATCCACAACCTCAGGTACTAGGAGGGGATTAAGTTCCTTAAGTAAACACTGTGAATTCAATGAGCTCAGATTAAATTCTATTTCTTTTATATTTCTATTTATATGTTATTTTATATTCTCCAGAATTATTTTACAAATACAGTTTACTAACAAGCTTAAGAAACTTAATTATTTTCTGTATTTGTGTTATACTCACTGTTCTGGAGACAAAAATTTAATTTTCTACTCCCGTTTTGGTGATTAAAGCCTTCATGGCGATTTTATACTCCATTGAAGATTAAAATCTATGTAATTTTAATCTTTTTTTGTCATTATTTTATAGAAATGATGAATGACAACGAGAACCAGACTGTTCCTATGGTGATGGCCAATCCATCGACAAGTCGAACAACACCGGCATTGGCACCGACAGAAAATAAAAAAAAAATTGGATTGTTTTCTAGCGGTGGCAGCAGAAGATGTTCTTCTACTTGACGACTTTAAGTCTACAGAAGTTCATTAAGGAAAATATTTCAGTTTTGCTCGATGAAACTCCATACAATGAATGCTTTCTCGTGACTGAGGCGTGAAAGCATTCTGATTTTCTATACAAGAATTACATTCTTAGTGGAGTGGAGGATGATTTGTATAACGTCTATAGTAATGTGGAGACGTCAAAAGAACTGTGTATTATGCTTGAAATACAAAATTGCCATGAAATTTTTGGACTACAAAATGGTAGATAGCAAGTCTATTATTACCCAAGTCCAGAAACTGTAAGTGATTATTCACGATCTCCTTGCTGAAGGTATAAGTCGAATTAATATTAGCATCCGTCGACAAAAGGATCACCCTAATATGCTCATTTCGTGGCTATTGAGAATGAATTAAATCAGATGGTTCTATTTCTCAATCTTTCTGACTTGCTCCTACGAAATCAAGGTCGAAAAGATTGAAAAAATCAATCATTCACAACCACTGATAAATATATTATTTTTACTAACAAGATTTTCTTTGAAGGTCCTGACATCAATGAAGCATTCCAAGTTGCAGTGATGCTTGAGAAGTTGCCTCCTTTGTGGAAGGACTTCAAAAGCTACTTGAAACACAAACGCAAGGAGATGTCGCTTGAAGATCACATTGTTCGGTTGAGAATCAAAGAGGACAACAAAGCTGCTGAAAAGAAAGGCCGGGGAAACTCAACAATAATGAGAGAAAACATTATTGAGGATGCTTTTCAAAATAATAGAAAAAGGAAGAAGGCTTCTGGACCGAAAATCAACCCAAGCAAGAAGCAGCTCAATGAAATTTGCTACAATTATGGGAAAGCTGGACACAAATTTGTAGATTGTCGTGCTCCATAGAAGACAAGAAGAAGGGTCAAGCAAACATGGTTGAAAAATGTGAAGATGTTGATGACTTGTGTACTATGCTTTCTGAATGAAACATAGTGGGAAATCTTAAGGAGTGGTGGATTATTTCTGGAGCCACTCGCCATGTTTGTGCTGTTAGAGAAGTGTTTTCTATATATGCTCTCGCTGGACACGAAGAGACGCTTTCTATGAAAAATTCTGCAACGGCCAAAATTGAAGGATGTGGCAAGATAATTTTGGAAATGACTTCAGGCAAGGGTGTGACTCTGAACAACATCCTTCATATTCCCGAGATTAGGAAGAACTTAGTCTCTACTGGACTTCTTGTTAAGAACAGGTTTAAGTGTGTTTTTGTATCTAATAAGTTGTAATAAGTAAGAATGATATGTTTGTAGGAAAATATTCTCACTGGGGGCCTTTTCAAACTGAATGTAATGGTCATTGAGAATAATAAAACTTCAGCTTCTTCTTAGTTACTCGAGTCAAATGATTTATGCCATATACGTTTAGGACATGTCAATTATAAAACCTTGCGAAAAATGATTAATTTGGAAGTATTGCTTACGTTTGAATGCGACAAATCAAAATGTCAATATGTGTGAAATCTAAGTATGTTAAACATCCTTATACGCCAGTTGAAAGGAATTCAAATCATTCAGACTTAATTCACACAAATATTTGCAACATGAAGGCAATACTATCCCGCGGTGGAAAAACACATTTCATAACTTTTATTCAAGACAGTACTCGGTATTATGTTTACTTACTTAATAGCAAAGATGAAGTAATAGACGCATTCAAGTAATACAAAATAAAGTTGTAACGCAACTTAACAAGAAATCAAAATGATAAGAAGTGATAGAGGTGGTGAATATGAATCTCCTTTTGAAGAAATATGTTTAGAATATGGAATTATTCATCAAACAACGACCCCTTTATACACCCCAATCCAATGAGATTGCGGAAAGAAAGAATTGTTCATTAAAGGAGATGAGGAACGCAATGATGATAAGTTTTGGTTTGCCACAGAACTTGTGGGGGGAAGCCATTCTTATGGTTAAATGGATACAAAATCGAGTACCCCATAGTAAAACACAATCGAATCCATTTGAAAAATGGAAAGGATGGATCCAACTTGATTTATTTCAAAGCGTGGGGGTGTTTGGCAAAAATGCAAGTTCCTAAACCCAAAAAAGGTAAAAATATGGCCGAAAACCGTTGATTGTGTTTTCATAAGATACGTGACCAATAGTAAAGCATATCGATTTATGGTTCATAAATCAGAAAATCTGAACATTCATAATAATACGGTTATAAAATCAGAAAATGTTGAGTTCTTTAAAAATATATATATCCGTATAAAAGAATATGAGTCGATTGGTTAAGGATCAAAACGACCTCGGGAAAAAACAAAAGAAAGTAGATTTATAGCTTGTTTGGATGGTTGTTAGCTATCATATTGTATCGTATTGTTATTTTAAATATAATAATTGTTTTGATTGTTACTTAAATTTTATTGTATCGTATTGTTAAATCTGTCGTTACGTAACGTTGAAATGTGCTACTTTATGTAACGATCGGTTTGGTGTGGTCACGTCGTTTCCTTGTATTTTTCTCTCAATCTCACCCTTCATTATTAAATAATTTTATTTTATCATTTATCCTACCTTTTAATATACCGTATCATAAATTTTCTTTATAATATTACAAGTTTATTCATTATATCACAGGTGCGTGATACCATGAAACGACGCCAAAATGATACAACCCATCCAAAGATTGTATTCATCAAACGATACAGTACAATAAAATATGATATAATACATTATGAAACGATACGTAGTAACCATCCAAACAAGTTGTTAATCAGGAGGATCCAATACGTAGTAAATGTAAAAAAATGTCTACTTCATTTGGACAAGATTTTGTGACTTTCTTATGGAAAATGTGCCTCGAACATTTAAAGAAGCTATGTCTTCTTTGGAATCATTATTTTGGAAAGAGGCATTCAATAGTGAAATAGAATCCATATTGAACAACCATACATGGAAATTAGTTGATCTTCCTCCTGAAAATAAACCGTTGGGTTCTAAGTGATTTTTGAAGAGGAAAATGAAATACGATGGCACTATTGATAAATATAAGGTAAGACTTGTGGTTAAAGGGTATGGACAACGAGAAGGTCTTAACTATTTTGATACATACTCTCCAGTTACAAGAATTACATCCATACGAATGTTAGTAGCATTAGCTGCAGTTTATGGTCTTGAAATTCATCAAATGGACGTTAGGACGACCTTCTTAAATGGCGATTTGGAGGAAGAAATATACATGGAACAACCTAAAGGGTTTGTGGTTCCAGGTAAAAAGATACGGTATGTAGACTTTTAAGTCGATTTACGGACTAAAACAAGTACCCAAACAATAGCGTGCAAAATTTGACCAAACAATATTGTCAAATGATTTTAAGATAAATGAATGTGATGAATGTGCATATGTTAAAAATGTTCCAAATCACATAGTCATTGTTTGCTTATATGTGGATGATATGGTGATAATGAGTAATGACATTGCCAACATAAATGCGATTAAGCGTATGCTAACTAGCAAGTTTGATATGAAGGACTTGGGAGTTGCTGTTCAATTCTGGGTATTAAGATCTATAACACTCCTCAAGGTCTGGCATTATCATAATCTCATTATATTAAGACAATACTTGAAAAAATTTAGCACTTATATTTTGAAGTTCAAAGACTCCTATTGACATGAATCTTGCACTAGTAAAGAACAAAGCCCAAAGCATATCACAATTGAATTATGCTCGTGTGTTGGGATATTTAATGTATATCATAAACTGTACACGACCAGATATAGCTTGTGTTACAGGTAAATTGAGTCGATACACGAGTAATCTAGGTCAATCTTATTGGATGGCAATGCAATGAGTTTTGGGATATTTAAAATATACCCAGGACTTTGCTTTGCACTACAGTAAATATTATACGGTGATTGAGGGATGCTGTGATGCAAATTAGATCACCGGTTCAACTGATTCTAAGTCCACAAGTGGATACGTATTCACTATTGGCGGAAGAGAGGTATCTTGGAAGTCGTCCAAACAAACTTGTATTACTCACTCTACAATGGAGGCTGAGTTCATAGCCTCAGATAAAGCCGGTGAAAAAGCTGAATGGCTCCGGAATTTATTGGAAGATATTCTATTTTGGCCCAAATAGTTAGCACCAATATGCATATATTGTGATAGTCAAACGACAATTGGAAGGGCTGGAAGCTTTATGTATTAAGGTAAATCTCGTCATATACGATGAAGACATAAAATTGGTAGGAAATTACTCTCTAGAGAAATTATCACGATTGACTACAAGTCAAGCGATAATGTGTCGGATCCACTTACAATAAGCCTAATTAGAGAGGTAGTTGAGAAATCATCGAGGGGAATGAGACTATGGCCGATGAAAGGTCCTTGTACCTAGAAGAGCAGAGATCCCAAGATCTAAGTTCAAGGAGATCAAACAAAGTCATTAATGACGGTTCAACAATTTCAACTAAAATTTTGGTCCATTCTCGTGATGAGACAATGTTTAGTACCAAGGATAAAGCATTCAGGCTTTTTAATAATTTCTAAATTTGATACGGGGTATATCAAATAATGTATCTACTGGATGACACGTTTAGGAATCACCTATGTAAGTGTGAAGTGTTAGCTGCTTCAAGGAAATTTTTTTGTAAGGCTAGTTTTCCACGCACTTATGAAACCAGGCGGTATTAAGGGCTGAAACGAATACAACAATGAGAACCAAAGACGGTTAAGGTTTGATTGTCTGACTTATAGTTATCTAGGTATACACCCAAATTCGACGGTTTAAAGATATCAAATCTATCGATTGATCGAGTATATCCAATATAAGTTCATTACGAAAAGTTCAAAGAGTAACCTACATATCTAGATGTGATTAATCCTTGCTTACGAATCACACAGTTTTTTCATGCATATTTCGTGATATAGCCATTTGCAATTCATGTGGGGGATTGTTGAGTTTTTAAGCTTATTTTAGCTTAAAAGAGGGTGAATGAGAAATAGAGGAAAACTAAAATATTTGTGTTTCTCTCATTGACAAAGAGATATTGTCCCATATTGAAAGAGGAAAAGACTTTTGATGGGTATATATACAATTGCTCTTCTTTTTTGCTCTTAAAGAGTTAAGAAGAAGGCAAGCCTCGCGCACCCGTCGTTGTCGCTCACACGACTCGGCTTCAAATTCGTATTCAGATTTGGTCAATTGATTGATTAAGTTTTTGGACCAAATTTATTTGTTAATAGTAAATATTAACGTAATATTATTAAATATCCATTTTTGAGACATAAAATTAATATTAAATCCAAATTATCCATTTTTTGTAATAAAAAATAAAGCTTCCTCTGCCCGTTTTAATTTGCGTAAATAGCCATTTATGTTATGGTCATTTTATATAACTGACCTATGAAGAGTTGCACCTCTTCGTTTGAACTCAACATGTTGGGGCTATAAATAACAATTCATTCTCTCAGATTTTCCATAAGAAATTCTAAATTCTCCTCCTTTCTTTTGTATTATTTTAACTATAAAAAAGAAACATAAAGTGTTATTTGCTATCGATCATTATGTTTCCTGAAACACTGGGGTTTGAAGTACTGTTACACTAGTGTGTAATTCGTTCTATCTTGGTAGAAAATAATCCACAGCGTCGGGTACTAGGAGGGGATTAAGTTCCTTAAGGAAACACTGTGAATTTAGTGGGCTCAGATTAAATTTTGTTTCTTTTACATTTATGTTTATATGTTATTTTATCTTCTCCAGAATTATTATACAAATACAGTTTACTAACACTAAATAAATAATTTATACATGTCCAAGGAATTTTTAAAAGTAAATATAGAGTCCGAACCAAGGCTACTGGGTTCGGTGAACCCGCTGGGAACATGGTGGCTCCGCCCTTGATCAAATGACATATTTGTGCTAATATATTTCAATTATACTCCATATCAATCACGGTAAAACTTCATTGAAGCAATTTTCTCAAGTATATATGTTTGTTTTCATTTCCGCTCATCCTAATTGATTTCCAGATCTAGAATTACCTAAGTAAAATATTCAAATGTTACATATAGCTTGCTTCGATGTGCTTTTCAAAAAAATAATTTTCGTGAAAAATTGTTTGTGTTTGACGAATTAATTTAAAAAAATACTTTTGAGCTGCAATTATTATTTACTAAGCTTTTAAAAAGTGATCCTACGTGTATATTATTTTTAGAAGTATTTTTAGGAAAGCAATTTGGGGGAGAAACTATTTTTTGCCGCTTTTCAAAAACTACTTCTGCTTCTACTCAAAAGCATTTCAAATCCTTCTAAAAGCTTGGTCAAACACTTTAATTATGTAAAAAGTACTTTTGGCACAAATAAAAATACCTTTGGCACAAAAAATAATACTTTTGGCCAAAAAGAAGTATGGCAAGATTGGCTTTTAATTTAGTAGGATATATAATTTAAGATTTCATTTCATTCAAGCCTATTAGTTTGGGGGAAGGGGGAGGGGGGGGGGAGGGGGAGTACACAAATAGTCATTTCGAGGACTACTATTTGAGATTAATCAATACATATTTTGTTTTGAAAATCTAAACTAAAACTTTTAACTTCGAGACTTTGTGTCATGAAAAATTAAACTGAAAAATAAAAATTTAAGACACACGGACTAATTTCTTAATAGCTGTCCTCTAGAATGGCTATATGGTATATTTCTACTTACGTGATTTGTGAGTTGCAAACAACCTTGATATGTAATTGGGCCAGCGTTTATGAAGCAGTGGACTCATTTATCTCGAGATCTGTCGCTTGGCATGGGCCTAAAATTCTTGGTCCAACAAATTTCATCTGTAGTAGGATACGGGCCTAAAATTCTTGACCAACAAAACTCCTTTAACTGATTGTGTTCCATTGTGCATTTACGTCCAAATCGCATGAAAGACCATTTCTGCCTTCGCCACAATGAAAATCTAATCCTAAAGCTCCAATCACCCTCTTTCTATTTCCTTGAACTGGAAAGTGATAGACACATAAATATAGAGTATTCAGTATGTGTACTCTGTTCATCTCTTTGATTTTTCACACTAAATTATTTAATTTGCATATAGGTAAGACTAAGTGAGTGAGTGATATATTCAAGGCAAAAATTATGCGATATATCACACACATATAATGTATTAATTATTCTTAGCTATACTTTCAGCAAATTTATCATCCGTGATGTATACGGGTAATGATCATCCCAATTTCCCGGTGAGGCAAATGAAGTAAGCACATAACTATAAGGAATTGGAACTGAGGCTAGGAACCTCTCGTACTAAGCACCTACCACCGGAGCCATCGAGACCGCGCCCCCTAATTCGGTTCGAGCCCTATGACTCTAGGGGTTTGCATTCGAATCGGTTTATCGATAAATCGAATCGATTATTTATTATCGGTTTATCGATATCGGCTTATCGGTTTTTTGATTTCAAAATTTTCTTTATCGAGTTATCGATTTCGATTTTGATTTTGTTCTCTTCGGTTATCGATAAATCGATAAATCGATAAGATAACTTTTTTTTTAATTTTAAATTTTTTACCCTTATTTTATAATACCCTTCCCTTTACCCTAAGTCCCTAACCTTATTATTTCCTCTACCACATTTAAGGAACGATCATATTTAAAGCTCAAAGGAATGAAGTTCAAATTAAGGGAAACATAATTAGCCGTGATGTTATATTTTGTATTTTTTTTATACCATTGGAGTGTTGGTGGCATACATTTGATTTCTTACTTTAGTTTCGTTGCATGTGCTTGTTGATTATAAATGGTGTTCGTCTTATTTTAGCTTCTTTTGGTCCATATTAGTTATGCGTGTTTATAGCGACATACTTTTTGTGGAATCCCGTAAATTTTTTTTATTGGTGTAATCGATAACCGAATCGATAAGCCCCAAACATTAATAAATCGAAATCGAAATCGAAAAATTAAAACCTTATTGAAACGATAACAATAAGCATATGTACAAATCGATAATCGATAAGTAATTATCGATAACGGTCAAAATCGAATCGATAAATCAAATGCACACCCCTACATGACTCTGGAAAAGCTACAAAATAGCTGCACAAGAATAGCGAAGGGCCATGATATCGCGCCCGATCGCATATTACGGCTTGAATCTTGGCCTGTATCGACAACAGATTAGTGATTAACAAAAAAGATGATTTTTACCTTTCTTACAGTTGTACTAAGGACGAAACTCTCTATATAAATAACTTTTATTCAAAAGAGATAATGTAACACACATATCAAGGCAATATAAACTTGTTTTATACTGATGAGTGTACAAGCAATACTTCTAGAATTTCCTATGCCTGAGTTCTTATTGAAATGGATATCAGTAAGGAATTGCCCAAAATCATTAAGATACAAGACCATACAGGAAAAGCGTTTGAACAACTGGTAGAGTATGATTGGGTGCCAAAGCATTGTAAAAAATGCTTGGTGGTGGGACATGATTCAGAGGAAGAATAAGGGAAAACTGGAGCAGTCGAAAACAATGCACAAGGTGAGCAGCAGCACAAAAGACTAGTAATGCCTAAACAGGTAGTGAAGGATATAGGCAATGGAAATGGTACTCTGCAGCAGCCAAAGAAGCCAAGAACTCAATGGGTGTCAGTAGGGCTAACAAAACAGGTAGTGAAGAATACATGCAAACAGATAGCCCAAGAGCATCAGACTAATATGCAGAAGGCCAATACAGACAAGCAAGGATGGACAAAAGCTAAAGGCAGAGGAGGAATGACAAGTCCAACTCAGCAAATTCTCGGTACAAATAATGGATTCTCTCCACTATGAGAGGAAACAATGGAAGGCAGTACAAGTTGGGCAGATGATGGTAAAGCTAGTGATAGTATGAGAGAAGGAGAAGGGAAAACACCACCAAATCCAAAGCTTATATGAATATAGTCACTTGGAATGTGAGGGTATTCAATAAGGTACATAAGCAGAAGGAGATGAAAACATTCTTGAAAAAAACACAAAATTAGTCTTATAGTTGTAGTAGAACATAGAGTACAATCAAATAAAGAAAGAGAGATCATCAATAAATATGCATCTGGATGGAGTTGGTGTTCTAATAGTTCAGCTACTGAAAAAGGAAGAATATGAATTTTATGGGTCATTACTAGTATCTAGTTCACTATCATTCAGAAGCATGCTCAATACATACATGGAATAGTTGAAAATAGTTGTTCTACCAAACAAATTGCTTTTACAGCCATATATGGATTACATACCATTGCTCATAAGTGTGACATGTGGGAAATACTAAGGAGTATAGACTCTCAGTTAAGAAACTCCTTGCTAATCATGGGAGATTTTAATGCAATAAGCGATATTTAAGATATGATGAATGGCATAATGGTACAGGAAAATGAGATCAAAGACTTGAGATCTGTGGTGGAGGATTGCAGTTTGAATGAACTCGGTACCGTAGGTAGAGCCTATACATGTACAAATAGTCATGTTTATAGCAGAATTGATAGAGCCCTAGTAAATGCACACTTGATGTTAAACAAGCCTCCAATGCAAGTCCATGTGATGGATCCTCAGTTTTCTGATCATTCTCCTTTATGTATAGAACTGTAAATAGAACCAGAACACAAAGGGAGACCTTTCAAGTTTTTTAATTACCTTGCTGAGCATCCAGATTTTGATAGTGTTATTATAGACAGCTGGAACAAGGAGAACAGAAATATGAAGGATATTTGGAACAATCTAAAAAGTGTCAAAATGACCCTTAAAAATCTCCACAAAAAGGAATTCACCAGTACAACATAAGGTTCAACATTTGAGGGAGGAGTTAGCCAAGATTCAATCACAAATGAGGACCACCACAACATCAGCTGACATGTTTGAATTAGAGAGAAATACAAAAAAGCAACTGGAGAAATGGAGCATAATAGAGGAAAACACTTATAGACAAAGATCTAGAATCCAATGACTCCAACTAGGTGATTCCAACACAGCCTTCTTCTTTGCAAGTATGAAGGGGAGAGTAGCATAGAATCAAATAAATTCTTGCATGATGACAAAGGAAGGTTGATTAGCAAAGTTGATGATATTGAACAAGAGATTGTGGGTTGTACAAAGGCTTGCTAGGGAGTTCCACTAATAGTATTTCTGCTATTGATCATAGAATAATGATATAAGGACCAGTGCTTACAAGACTCAACAAATACAACTTATAGCCCCTTTCACCAATAAAGATGCGAGGAAGGCATTACAGGAGATTTGAGATTCAAAGGCACCAGGTGGGGATGGGTTCAATGCATACTTCTACAAGAAGACTTGGCAAGTAATTGGCAATGACATCACAAAATCTGTTTTGAAATTCTTTGATGGAGGGACAATGCATAAACCACTAAATAACTCAATAATAACTCTAATTCCAAAAGTGAAGAACTCCTATTCTGTCAAACAATTCAGACCAATATCTTGTTGTACTATCATATATAAGATCATTTCCAAGATGCTCACAAGTAGATTGCAAGTAGTAATGAAGTACCTAGTTGATATGAGCCAAGCAACTTTTGTACCAGGCATGATATTGAGTGATAATATTCTACTAGAGCATGAACTTGTTAAAGGGTATGGTAGGAAGGGTGTATCACCAAGGTGTATTGTAAAAATTGATATGCAAAAGACGTATGATTCCATAGAATGAAGTTTCCTTGAACAAGTTCTCATAGAAATGAACATCCCAGGAAAATTTCTCTCATGGATCATGGCATGTGTCACTACAATGTCATATACTGTAATTGTCAATGGGAAGCCAACAAGACCATTTGATGTAAGAAGAGGAGTTAGACAAGGGGCCCTATTGTCACCATATCTCTTTGTTAGCCATGGGGTATCTTACTAGAATATTAAAGACTTTACTAGAATATTAAAGACTCTGAAGGATAAACCTGATTTCAACTACCATCCTAAGTGTGAGAAGCTACATATTGTTCAACTTAGCTTTGCAGATGATTTATTGCTGTTCTATAGAGGAGATGAGGTATCCATTCAACTACTTTACCAGTGTTTTGAACAATTTTCAAAGTCTTCAGGTCTGATAGCAAACTAGGATAAAAGCTCCAATTATTTTGGAGGGGTTACGGAGGATATCCAATATCTAATTATATAGTGCTTAGGATTTTCCACAGGCTCCCTACCTTTCAAGTATCTAGGAGTTGCTCTGAGCAATAAGAGATTATCCACAATTCAATGTCAACCTTTGCTGGATAAAATGCTAGGCAGAATCAAACACTAGACAACCAAATTTCTATCATATGTAGGAAGATTGCAATTGATCAAGAGTATAATGTTTGTTGTACAGTCTTTTTTGTCCCAAATCTTCCCTTTACCTAAGAAAATCATTCAAGGAATTGAGACAATTTGCAAAAGGTTCTTATGGACAGGAGAAGTTGAGAACATGGCTAAAGCTCTAGTAGCTTGGAAACAACTGTGTTGGCCAAAATCTTCAGAAGGTTTGAACATAACTGATATCTTAACATGGAATAGAGCTGCTTTGATTAAACATTTATGGAATATAAACAAAAAGAAAGAACACTTGTGGATTCACACATAATATATAAAAAATCAGGTGGTATGGAATGTGAAGGCTAAACAAGATGCTTGGCTCACTCAGAAGATCTTAAGAGCATCTAAATACTTGACCGAGGCAAGTATAGGAATAGAAGAAGTGATGAACATGCATGAATACTCTATTAGGCAGGTGTATGAGAAACTCAGAGGCGAGTTACCCAAAATGGATTGGAAGAGGTTAATCTGTAACAACATGAGTAGCCCAAAATGGATATTCAACTTATATCTGGCAATTCTTGGAAGATTTCACATGAGAGACAGATTATTGGGCTGGGGCATAACAGTTTGTTCATCTTGCTTGCTATGTGAAAAAGAAGCAAAAGGCCATAATCATTCATTCTTCAAGTGCTGCTACTTAATATAAATATGTAGGAAGGTACTACAATGTCTGTGAGCAACAAGAACTATGCATGGGTGGAATGAGGAAGTCCAATGGGATGCGCGACATGTAGGAGGGAAGAAGCAAATACATGTAATATACAGAATGCTGCTAGCTTGCACTGTGTATTACATATGGCATGAGAGAAATTGGAGAACATTTCGAGGAACAAAAAGGAGCTGCGAGGAGTTAACTAGAGTGATAATCCAAGAAGTGCACTGTCTAGGAAATTTGAATGTCATGGTAGCTATGAAACTGCATGAATTCAATTTTTATCCATAGAGTGTGGATAAATAGACATGTAGAAATGAGGGCACTAGATTTGAGGTTGCATGTCCAAATCTATGTGAATATTAAGAGGGTTTTGTTATACTTTTAAATATTTCACTGGTAATAATAAACAATTAATTACCAAAAAAACTTATTTTTTCTGCTTCTAAGTCATCTCAAAGTTCTCATTATTGTTCATTGCTTTTCACATATATTTGGCTCTGAATCGAAGGCAGACTAATTGTTAAGCTTTGATCTGAGCCTGGACTTAATACTACAATTGGTTTGGCTATTTATTCTATCTTTAATTTGATTATCTAATGCTATTAATCACTTGTAGTTAGATTAATCCACTTATCCATAAAACCGCATATAAATTCAATTGGCGCCCACCGTGGGGATAAGGATAATGGTGGTAGTTTGATACAAATTTCCTTAACACACTTTGTTTTATGCTTGTTTTTCGAGATTTTAATTTTAGGTTAACCTAAAAATGTCAAACTCTCAGTCCACTTATTTGAACGTTGATGCTAAGTCTAACCATCATAGAGAAAACAACAATATAATATCTAGCAACGAGGTGCCTCCTACTAATCCTAACAGTGTCCTAGTTGCATACCCAATTGATGCTAACTCATATGTAGCCATCAATGCCAATATGCCGAGTGACCCTGAGAACAACGTTCATGGAGGAGCCCGACCAATGACTTGAGGTATGCTCGAAGATGAAGGCGACGAGATCAATCTTCGAGTGATCTTCGAAATGATACCCGCCCAACAGGCAGTGATAGCACATCTAAATAATCAAAGTCGTGTCCCTGCCAGAGCTGAGCCCGAACCATCCCAGGAAAAAACCCGAAGAAATGAGCAAGTCACAGAAAGACAGGATGAAGCTAAGCCCATGACCAACCCCAAAATAATAATAATGTTTGAGGAACTGACAAAGTGGATGGAATCGAGGGAGAAGAAAATTGAGGCCAGCGACAAAAAAATGGAGGCCTATAATTTCATAATCGATCAAATCCCAGGAGCCCACCGACATTGAATGTCCTGGACTCTAAGAAATTTATCCAACACCTTTTCCTCCAAGAACAGCACCGAAGCCAATCCGAAGAAGTTCTGCATGGCCGATATTCCAAAGTATAATGGAAACATGAGTCCAATGAGCACATGACCTCCTACACGTGTGCTATTAAGGAAAACGATCTAGAAAATGATGAAATCGAGTCGGTTTTGCAAAACGAAAAGAGTTCGGAGAAACTATGTCAAAAGAAGCAATGATATGGTATCACAACATATCCCTAAATTCTATTGTTCGTTTGTTATGCTTGTAGATACCTTTGTGAAAGCGCATGCTGGGGACTTCAAGGCCGAGACTAGAAAACCAAATCTTTTCAAGATAAAAACAAAGAGACAACAAAATGCTCAGGGAGTTCGTATCAAGGTTTCAAATGGAACAGATGGACTTGTTTCTTATTATGGATGATTGGGGCGTTCAGGCGTTCACTCAAGGACTTAACCCCCAAAGCTCATTGGCTTTACATCAGTTAAAATAAAATTTGACAGAGTACCCCGCATTAACTTGGGCCAATGTTCAAAACATGTAAGAGTAAAAAATAAGAGTCGATCAGCTCGGGGGCCTTTCCGGGCCTCTTTATCTCATGAGAACTAATGATGGATCTAGGAGAGTCGTCGATCATAAACCAAGATCGTACAGAGATTAGTATCAACCGTATAGTAGAGATCGAATGAGTAACAGTATGGGCGTAACCTTACAAGAAACGAGAAGAGGAACGATCGATGCCACAATAGCCGAGGACTCATGAGCAAAAATGGTTATGATAGGCCTTTTAGGGCCAAGGAGGCACCAAGGTTATCAGAATACAACTTCAATGTTGATGCTGCCAATATCGTTTCTGCCACAAATCACATTAAGGATACCAAGTGGCCTCGACCACTATAGTACAACCCTACCCGGAGAGGCCCTGACCTGATGTGTAAGTATCATGGCACTCATGGCCATAAAAATGAGGACTGTCGATGGTTAAGAGAAGAAGTGGCCCGGTTATTGAATGACGGGCATCTCCGGGAATTTCTGAGTGATCGAGCCAAAAATTACTTCAGGAATAGGGATTCCAACAAATAAATCAAACAAAAATAACCTCATTGAATCATTAACATAATCATTAGAGGGGTTGATGTCGTTCAAGGGCCAATGATAAAATTCACTAAAGCATCTATCACGAGGGACAAAATCACTCGGGATTATATCCCAGAGGGGAACCATTTCATTCAACGACAAGGATGCCAAAGGCATTGTGCAACCTCATAATAACGCAATGGTAATATTTGTACTTATCAATAAATCTCGAGTTAAGCATGTGTAGATTGATCCAGGTAGCTCGGCTAACATCATCAGATCAAGGGTTGTAGAACACCTAGGTTTACAAGACCAAATAGTGCCAGTAGTTCGAGTGTTGAACGGATTCAACATGGCATGAAAAACTACTAAAGGTGAGATAACCCTACCCATGAACACCGCTGAAACCATCTAGGAAACAAAGTTTTATGTGATTGAGAGGGATATGAGATATAACGCTCTATTCGAAAGACCATGGGTTCATAACATGAGGGAGGTATATTCGACCTTGCACCAGGAATTGAAATTCCCTACACCGTGAGGGATTAGGAAAGTGTATGGAGAGCAGTCGTATGCAAAGTATATGTTCGCAGTTGATGAAGTACTCCCAATACCCACCATCTCGACATTAAAAGTGTGGAGCAGGCAAAAAAGGCCGAAGTTAACTAGCAATCACCGATGTCAGCCCCAGTTGGACGGGAGGGACGAGGAGTCAATAAGAAAGATGAACACAAAATTCCTAGATCGTCTATAACTACTGATGATACCGACGCAACCAATTCTACGGTCGATGAATGGAACAAGTCATATTAACTGAACATCTACCAGATTGAAAGGCATACTTGGGCATGGGGTTGATCCTCGAACTCAGGAAAGAACTCATTCATTTCCTTAAAACTAATATATCTTGTTTTGACTTGTCCCATCTTGATATGACAGGGATCCCGCTGGAGATAACCACTCATAAGCTAAGTTTGGATTTGAAGTTCCACGTGGTTAAACAGAAGAGGAGGCCTCAATCTTAACTCAAGCATGCATTCATCAAAGACGAGTTATCTAAACTCCTTAATATAGGCCCATTCGGGAAGTTAAATACCCGGACTGGTTAGCTAACATAGTGGTTATGCCTAAAAATGGAAATAAATTAAGAATGTGCGTAGATTACAAGGATTTGAACAAGGCATGCTCTAAGGATTTTTTTCCTTTTCCTAACAACGAGTGCATGATCGATATGACAGACGGGTACAAGATACTCATCTTTCTCGACGTCTATTCCGAGTATAAGAAAATATGGATGGACTCGAATGACCAAGAAAAGACTTCCTTTATCACTAAATTTTGCACTTGTTGTTATATAATTAATGCCATTCGGGTTAAAAAAAAGCGTAGCCACTTATCAACGTCTAGTAAACCGGATGTTCAAAAAACAGATAGGAAAATCAATGGACGTTTACTGATTGAAGCCAACCCCGCACTACTATTGAGTAGCAAAAATGGTCGAAGCAGCTTTTACCAGAGTTAGGATCAGGATCGATTTTCACAAGGAGCTAGATATTGGAGTTGGGTGTCTATCTAAAGTAGAGTTGTGTATTCGCACCAAATTGCACTTCTATACATTTTTTGTTTTAATTATGATTCTAATGTTATAAAACTACAATGCTCAATTAAACTAAAATAAGCTAGAATTAAACTATTGCGAATTTTTCAAATGATTAAAAGGCACTAGGGTAGTGACTTTCGCGTAGGTGGTCAATTGATAGATTCTTGAGTCTAAAGCTAGATTGACATATTTGGGGAGTATGATATAAATTTGCTCGATTCTACTCACTCTATACCTCTCGGTAGTTCAAGTGATTTTGTCCGAATTAACTTTCTCAAGACCAATTGGGTATGCAAATTTGCACAAGCAATTAAGGTTTAAGTCGGGTATTACGATCTCTCGATTTGACCATTTAGTTGGGGCTATTAATTCTCTTGACTACGCCACAATTTCTTGTTGGACTAATTTTAGAGACTTAGGTTCTCTTTTTCAAGAAGAGCAAAAGTCAACTAAACACAAACTAGTGTTTGCAACCACTATTTAGCAATTAAACATGAAAGTAGCCAAAATATCGAACACCCATAGTCAATCAAGCCCTAAAATATAAGACTCATCAATTACCCACATTAGGGTTGAGCCACAACCCTAGCTGATGGGTCTAGCTACTCATAATCAGAGAGAGAAAACAAAGAAATAGATGAAGAAAAACTTATATTAATTAATTGCTAAATTAAACTTAAAGATTCAATGTTGAAATGAAGCTAAAATTACTCAAAACAGCTAAAATATTCGAACCCACGAGCGCAGCTTTCAGTACTAACTATCTGCTTACCTAAAAATGGGAAAAGAATCTATTTATAGTCGGCAAAAAATCTCAGACAAAAATACCCATGCGGGGCTAGTGCGGACCGCACAAAATCACGTGCGGCCGCAATAAGATTCTTGAATTGAATTTTCAGCTCTCTGAATTTAGGCATTGCGGACCCCACAAAGTCTAGTGCGCCTGCGGTGGCTTCTAGTGCGGTCCGCATGAAATAGAGCACGGACCGCATTGGGCTTCAAACTTGGATTGGCAACTCTCTGAACCTTCTCTCTTTGGATCGCACAAAACCTAGTGCGACCTCCTTGCCGTTATGCCTGAATATCAACCTCTTTGAACCTCACTTGTGTGAACCGCATAGAATGGCGTGGGGCCGCACTGGCCCTATTTTACCTGAGCTTTGTCTTGTCTTGGTACTTGTGAATGTTTCACTCCTTTTTGAGATGATCTTTGACACCTTGTCACCTTGTTGATCAAACTTGCAATCAAGCACAACTTGTGATCCTTTGGGACTATTTTGTACACATTTTAAATCAAAACTTGAGCATAAAAGAGTGTATAATGTGTCATATTCCCTAGTTATCATTTGCATTGACGACATAATTTTCAAGTCCCTACAAGTAGAGGACTATTTGATACATTTGCAAGAAATCTTCGATATATTGAAAAGATATAATATGAAGCTGGATCCAAAAATATGCATCGGGGTAGGATCTGAAAAATTTCTTGGATTCACGGTATCTAACCGAGGGATCGAGATCAATCCCGATAAAATCAAAGCTATAGAAGACATCATCATGGTGGATGATCACGTCCAAAGCACACCTCAAAAGAGATATGAAATGGTCGTATGCAATAATAGAAATCCAACTAAGAGTCAGGGTCTTATTCATAGGGAGCTAGGATGGGAGTTAGGGGTGTATATTTCAAACGAGCAATTGTATTATCTAGATTGCACTTTCACAACAAGGTGTTGTTTTCTATTTCTATTATTACTTTAATGTATGCAAACTAAAGAAATTAGATTATAGATAACTATTTTTGAGGTTTTCCCAATTGGATTAAAGGCCTAGGGCTATCTCCATAACTTAGGTGTTTGCCTCGTAGGATAAAGACGTTAATGCTTGTGTCGTTGATTGGGGTGTGTTGTAGCTCACAACTCTAAATTACCTAATCAATACCTCTCAGTCAAAGAGTAGTTTTTCCCAATTTGGCATTTTCAAGACCAAATGGGTATCAACCAAAACAGTTGATGAGAGCTCAAGCCGGGTTATAACTATCTTTAGATTTAATCCTTTAATTAGGTTAATTAATCTCTTAATTAACCCAATTCCTTATTAGCTAAGTCATCCTAAATTAGGTTCTTTTTTCTCAAGTAGAGACTAAGTCAGATAGGCATGAATCTATGTTTTCAACCATTAATTCTATAATTGAAGCATGAACTAAGTTAAATAATCAACACCCAAACATAAAAAAGCACTAATTTAATCACCCATAAAGTTTGCACACTAGGGTTGGGTCACAACCCTAGTAGAAGTCTAGCTACTCATAATATAAACTATAGAAAATAGAGAAGAAAAGATAATTAAACTCATAATGGAAGATTGAAATAAAGAAATCTAATGGTAAAACACCAAAATAATGAAAAACTTCCTAAAGTAGTAAAGAAAATGAATACAACCTCTTCAAGGTTCAAAATAATTTTGTGAAACTCCTCTACTTATAGAAGGCTGAAAATATCAGATAAAATGCCCCGTGGGTGGTTCTGCGACCGCACAATTCCATGTGTGGTCCGCAAATTTCTTCATCTAGCAAGAACTGGAGTTCTGCAGTAGCACATATCTGAGCTGCGACCGCGAGGCAATCTTCTATGGTTCGTACAATTAGGACTGTGGCCGCAAGGCAACTCTTCTACGGCCGCACAATTCTTGTGTGGTCCGTAATTCACAGAGGCTCCTGGACTTGGTCTTTTTGTATACACTTTGATCTTTCACTCGTAGCCCAGTTTTGCAGCCGCACAATTTATGTGCGGCCAAACGTTGCACAAAGTTAAATATCCCTCTTGGTTTGCGGCCGTAGATTCCAACTTCTTCTGCAGACTGCACATTTGTGCTTCTGCACCCTTTATTTCCTTGTGCTTCGAAATGCTCTTTTAGAGTCGGATTTCATCTTGGGAGACCAATTTCCAGCATTCCTACATTTTTTCACACTTTTATTAGTTTCGGGAACACAATTCAATGCTTTTGAACTAAAACAAAAGCTAAAAGGCGCTACTAAGCAGTCAAAATCCCCACTTATCACTAGACAATGTCAAGGTCATTCAAAGGCTAACCGGGTGCATAACTGCCCTGGGCCGGTTCATATCGAGGTCCT
Source organism: Nicotiana noctiflora (assembly GCA_032618575.1). Lineage (NCBI taxonomy): Eukaryota > Viridiplantae > Streptophyta > Magnoliopsida > Solanales > Solanaceae > Nicotiana > Nicotiana noctiflora. Next base: position 301,151 of record JASVEL010014152.1, read on the forward strand.
AAGACAAAAAACATCGGTTCTTCTCACTATTGAAGAAGAAGAACAACTTTTCTTGGACCCCAGAGTGCCAACAAGCTTTGATAGATCTTAAACGGTTGCTTTTGAGTCCACCTTTGCTCTATACCGCGAAGGGGGATGATTAGTTGTACCTTTACTTGGCGATATCCTATGTAGTGGTAAGTGGAGTCTTTAGTCTGGGAAGAGGAAGGTACGCAATTTCCCGTGTTAGTAGAACTCCAGGCGAGGCCAAAACAAGGTATCCTCACGTGGAAAAATTGACACTTGCTTTTGTTAAGCGCCTCCAGAAAGTTAAAGAGGTACATTCAATGCCACTCCATATATGTCGTAACCTCTTACCTAGTAAGGAACATTATGCACAAACCCGAGTTCTTTGGCCGGTTGGCCAAATTGGCCGTAGAAATTAACGGGTACGATATCAATATCGACCCGAAGCTGCCATCAAATCACTAATTTTGGTAGTCAGCCGACTTTACGCCGGCCTTAATACCCGAAGTTAAAAAGGAATTGTTGTTAACCTCGAGTACTTCCTTAGGAATCTGGACCCTCTTTACGAACGGTGCTTCCAAAGAAAAGGGGTCCAGACTCGGCACCATGTTGAATCCGCCTACAGGTAAAGTAGTTAGGCAATCTATTAGAACTGTGAAATTAACTAACAATGAGGCTTGGTATGAGACCATGATTGCAGGTCTCGAATTGGCTAAAAGACTTAGGGCCTAAGTGGTCGAAGTTAAGCATGATTACCTCCTTGTGGTAAATCAAGTAAATGGAGCGTTCGAAGTAAAAGAGGAACGAATGCAAAAGTATTTAGATAAATTGCAGGTAATGCTGCATCAATTCAAGGAATGGACCCTACATCACATCCCCGAGATCAAGGCTGATGCCCTGGCTAACTTGGGGTCATCTATTGATGACGATGAATTCAGTTCAGGACATGTCGTACAACTCATGAAATCAGTAGTAGTAGAAGGCCATGCCGAAAAAACTCAACAAGTTTAATTTGGGATAGGAATGACAAATACATAGATTATTTGAAGTCTGGGAAGTTTCCTTCAGATCCTAAAGAATCGAGAGCTCTATGCACGTAAACGACCAAGTTTAGCCTGTTCGAAGGGACTCTATTCAGAAAACCATTCGATGGCCTGTGCCATATGTTTGTGGCTGGGAAATACCAAATATTTCCAAATGGGTTGAAACTCAAGCGTTTGAGAAATTTTGGATAAAAGAATTCATTGACTTCATTTGGACAATATAATATGCCGGTTCCGGATACTAGCCAAAATTATGTGTGATAATAGGAAGCAATTCATCGGCAACAAGGTGAACAAGTCTTTAGAAGGCCATAAGACTAAAAAGATACTATCGACACCCTATCACCCTAGTGGGAACGGCCAAGCAGAATCTACCAAAAAGGTCATACTCCAAGACCTAATGAAGAGGTTAATCGATGCTAAAGGCAAATGGAAGGAAATATTGCCCAAAGTTTTGTGGGCATACTGTACAACTTTGAAGTCTAGTACCAGGGCCATCCCGCTGATACCAATCAAAGTGGGAGAACTGATCCTCAAGTTCTAATATGTGACCGAAGAATGAAACGGCAAGGCCATGAGCACGAGCCTAGAACTATTGGATAAAAGGCATGAGGCCACCCTGGTCTGATTGCCCGCCCAGAAACAGCGGATAGAATGACCGAAGAGCAAACCTCCAACACTTCAAGATCATGGACTTAGTGTTAAGGAAAGTAACATTGCACACCAAAACACAAACGAGGGAAAGTTGGGGCCAAATTGGGAAGGACCATATCTACCCGTCAGAATTATTGGCAAATGCTCGTACAAACTCGAAACAGGAAATGGTGTAACCCTACCGAATAATTGGAACATAACACACTTAAAGCGATAATACTGCTAAGGTATGACTTCATTTACTTTCTAATAATATTATGAATCAAGCTAACACTTGCAGACAATAGCCAAGGAATAATGTGACTATTTAGTCTAAAAGAACACATTGCACTCTAATTCCCTTGAACTGATTTCGTCCCAAAATGGGTTTTTCGGAAAGGTTTTTAATAAAGCAATAGTAAATCGTGCTAACTTATATTCGAAGACCAGTCTTAAACTACAGTCAATGGGTGCATCAATAGTATCCGAGCCCTCTCAAGATCGATGTTGGACATTGGGGGCCATCATCCTAGGGTTAAGGTTCCTAGCAAGGAAAAAAGGAAACTTTGTACTTGAATAGCTTAGGCTCGATGGCTAGGATTTATTGTAAGAACCAAATTGTCAAATGAACATTCCGGAAGCGGCCACCTTAGCCATGATACAGGCTTATACACACTTTCAATCATGTGCTTTACACACAGTAATGAAAGAAAATTTCATCCTTGCTATTACGCATTTTTGCCTCTTAAAACATTGATCCTAAGAGCCCATAGGATACCCCTATTCTGGGACTATCGAGCCTAAGAGCTACCCCTATTCAGGGACTATCAAGACCAAGGGCTACCCCTACTATGGGATTATCGTCCAAAAAAAATTTGGGCAACTCACGCTACCAAATCCTGGAGGCACAAAACCTATTAGGTAGTTCCTAAACATAAAAGGCTATGACCACCCAAAAAAAAGGCCCGGAGACATATGAATCTCGTAATTAGAACATAAGGCCTTATACAAATTCAAAACTTGTTAAAAAGGTTACCCTCGGCAAAAGCACCGTCTAAAATAACTTAAGCATCTTAGGAAAACTGTCAGTCTCATCGAGTTTTCAGGGCCTCGAGCAAATAAAGTTGCATAGAAGCCAGGCTCTGTTCCGACATATGAAAAACGAATGACTTATTACTACATTTGATTCTATGCTAAGGCATTAGAAATACTTGCAAGAATAGAGATTATAGAAGAATGCTAAAAAAAGTAGAGACTTCAAATTACCAGAAAGGGAAATTTTATATATTTAGGAATGTATTTACAAAGGCCCAACAAAAACAACCTCAAAATAAACAAAAAACCTACGCAAGACAAAAACTAAAAAAATTCTAAAGGCATTCATGGCTGGTGTTCACCGGGCCCAACTTATTGCTAGAACTGTCGGATCCCTCAAAACCCTCAGAGCCTTTGGCACCCTCAAGCTCAGAAAGTTTCTTCGCCTCGACCTCAAGCTTTATTGCTTCCTTGATCTCGGCTGATAGGTCGAAGACTCGGGTGTGAATGTCTTCAAGGGTATCCCTTTGAGACAAACACCTCATATATCTGGCATTGGTCTTCAGGTGAGCCTAGACTACTTTGACATTAGCCTTGTATTGGGCTACCATCTCCTCGACATCGGCAGAGGTTGTCTCCAACATAGCCTTCATTACCTTGTACTCTCTACCAAGGGTGTCCTGCTCTGCGGTACCGGAGATCATCGTTTAGCTGGGACCGCTTATAAGATTTCTCCTTCACTACCCGAAGTTGAATCTCTACTGACACCATCTTTGCCTGAGTGGCTTCCCTCTCCAAAGCAATCGGGTCTATTTTGCTCTTCCACCCATCAGCCATGGCTCGAATCTCGTTCATCTCGATTCGGGGTTTGTTGATTTGGTCAATCTTTTGTTGGACCTACGAGGTTTTGTCGTTAGCCACCATAAATAGTTTTAAATTTCTAACTTTAAAGGCCTTTAATTTTTTGACCAGATCGGCATGTTCCCGTCTCAAGGTCGGAGCTTCCTTTTGCGCCCTATCCGGCTCGACTTAAAGGTCCTTGGCGACCCTATCTTGTTGCTTCTTGAGGAGCTCGTACATAACTGACTTACCAGCCTACTCCTTGAGCTCGAGCTCAAGCTGATTGACCTCGGTACAGTACTGGAAGAAGCTCTTATGGTGAAGTAATGAGGCCTGCAAAATAATGAAAGTCATAAAAGATATTAAAATCTAAGTAAAATTCAAGAGGACGTAATAATGCCTTACCCAATTTAGTGGCTGCTGCACCTCATTGAAAAGATATTGCACATCTTCCTTGTTCATTTTTTCCCGATCCTTCTCCGTCACCAGATATTGGAGGTAGCTGGCTACGCCCATTGGAGCAGATAGAACCTGGGCGTCCTCCAGGATAGTAAGAATAATAGCTCTTCCATGTAGGGTCCACACTCGGAGCAGGAAATTGATTAACCAACTTTGGGCTCGACTCGGCCCACAAGCTTCCGAAGATACATCCTTCTTTGGGACTTCCAGGTCGCCCAACCCAAAACAATCTTCCAAAGTAGATGACCACACCATTGAAGAAGGAATGAAGGGGGTCGTTCGCACCATGGACTCCTTCACTTGACTTATCTTTTCCTGCTTGGGCTTTCTGAAGCATGGACTGGTGTAAGAAGGCGTCCCCATGATTTCTATCACACTGACAGCTTCCTTCGGTGTAGAACTAGCTTTTCTGGTTGTCTCAGCCCCCGTTTCCATCTTGACCTCCTGAGTTGGAGGGAGGTCGGTCTTACAGCATGCTCCCTCAGTTCTGGCCTACTCTCCGGAAAGAGTGGGTCTATGGGAAACAAATATATCATCTTCTTCAGACTTATCCGTGAGCCGGAGAAGTGAGTCAGAATCCGACACCTGGGAGCTGGCACTCTTTCTGGGCTTACAAGCCACCCTCTTCTTTGGCTTCACATTGGAGCTCGATGAGCCCAAAGACTTTATTTTCCTCATCTTCTTTTCCCACGCGGAAATCCCGAGCTATACTGTAACGGAGGGATCAATATACAAGGACACGTCCTCACCCCCTTCCTACAACCTACGTTCGGTGGCCTTAGGCAAACTTGTGAAAGAAGCAACGTTATGTACGTTAAGAGTAAGGTAATGACTATTCAAAGGAGAACCTTACCATGAGAATGGGCCTACCATTGGCACTTTGAAAGCTTGATCTATGAGCACATGAAGTATGAAATCTACTTGCTGATGCCCTCGTTCCACTCCTTGATCCAGGGAACCGCATTTGTAACCTAGGCAACAACTGCACAACCACAAATATGAATGATAAGAAAGGAAATGAAGAAAAATTGACACTTAAGGAAAGATTGCACATACGATATGCATTTCACTTCTTGGGGAATAACATAAACTCAGGAGGGATCAGATCTTCGGTCTTCACTCGAACGAAGCGTCCCTGCTAGCATCAGTCTTGATCCTTGCCAATGCTTGAAAAGGGGGCCTTGATGGCCCAACGATTAAGCTTGATTTGTTCCCCATGAACAATTTGGGGACTGTATAGACGGAGCCGGTGGCCAAGAGTGAATCGAGGAGACCCAAATTTATTCACAAAATAACCAAAGAGGATCATGATATTCCACAGATACGGGTGGATTTTCCCCGGACACACATTGTATCTCTTGCAAAAATCCAAGACTGGTATACCAGGCCTAATGTGAGAGATAAGTGTAAACACTTAAATATCCCTTCACATGGGTAGTGATATCTTCTTCAGCCCCGGGGACTACCAGATCCTTATCTCCCAATGTACAATTATCTCGGACAGTGGGGAGGGTATTTTTGATGACTGAGCATATATATATATATATATATATATATCGATGCCCATTCACCTCGGTCTTGATTTGGACGAGGCATTCTCGACCTTGAAGTCATCCGTAATTGAACAGTCCCAGGGAATAAAGCTTTTCAAGGGGGGCTCGGGGGCTAGTTTGGTGGCAGCCACTTCAGGAGCACCCATATCGAGGACAACCATTTCAGGAGTGGCCGCTTCGGTACCGGCAGCCGGATGGGAAGATGAAGAGGTAACCTGTTGAGGAACTTACTTGAAAGTTTCAGCCATTACTATTTGAGAAAGCTTGAAAATTTAGAGAAAAAGTATAGAGATTTGAAGGAGCAAGTTTAAAGGCTGAAGAAAAGATTATGAAGATTTAAAGTTAAGATGAAGATCTAGGGAAAAACGTAAGAACAATTGCAGAAGTTTGAAGGTCTAAGATGGAGATATGAAGGTTTGAAAGAGTTAGTAATAACTAGAAGATTTGAAGTGGAAGCTGGATTGGAAAGGGAAAAAAGGACAAAGGGTAGAAGCTTTTATAGGGGAATGACGCGGCGTTTCACATTCGGAGACTATCGGTCGATGGTCGACATATGTCCAAAATCATAGCGATACAGCTGATGGATGTTTCGGCTTTTTTGTCATTTCAGTTGTAATATACGGAGGAAGGAACTAGAGAACATATATCGTTTTCCATCATTTGGCAAATCTACTGTCTAAGAAATGAGGGGACTATCTGTATACAGGTAAAACCGGGGCTAATGAGCAACTCGATCTCCCGGTGGGGCAAACGAAGCAAGGACATAACCACAAGGAATCAGAGTTGAGGCTAGGAACCTCTCGTACTAAATGCCTACCGCCGGAGCCGTCGAGACCGTGACCCCCAGATCCGATTCGAGCCTCATGACTTTGGAAAACACTACAAAGCAGTTGCACATGACTAGCGAAGGGTCGTGATACTCACGCCCGACTAGGTATCACGACGTGAATCTCGGCCCGCATCGATAAAAAATAACGAAAAAAAAAGATTTTACATTCCTTAGAACTATACTGGGGCCAAAACTTTCCTACTATATAAATGAGACAATATTTATTCAAGATGGACACTATAAGACGCATATCAAGGCAATATAAACTTGTTATCTCTGCTTCTGAGTTGTTTCAAAGTTCTTATTGTTCTTCATTGCTTTTCATATATATTTTGGCTCCAAATCAAAGGCACACTAATTGTTAAGCTCTGCTTGGACTCAATACTACAATTGGTTTGGCTATTTATTTTATCTTTAATTTGCTTATCTAACGTTATTAATCACGTGTGCTGGATTAATCTACATATCCTTAAAACCACGTATAAATTTAATTGTTATTCATTTTAAGGGTAAACAATAGCAAATATGAAACAGGAGATCAATTATTTTGAACTAAACGAGAGAGCTCTTGTAGCTTAGTTTGTTTTGTATCCGTTTAGTTAACGATTATTGAGTTCGACTCTCAAAAAGAGCATTTTTTTTTATATTTCATCATGGTTGTATTTGTTGCGCAAACGAATACAATCGATACATGTTGTATCATTTGTATCTGCATACAGTCGATGTGAATATGATTGCACGAACGAATATACCCATGTATACAATCAATGTGAATATGATTGTGTGAATGAATACAGTTGACATATAGTGCTATATTCATTGTGTAGTTGACATATAGTACTATATTCATTGCGTATTTAAATATAAGTGATAAAAAGCGTGTAACAATTGAAAATTCCTCTATATTTAAAGTCGGACGGTAATGGGTTGAATCCAACTGACCGATCACAATTTTAAGCTGAGGAATATTAGAATGTAACCAAACTACAAAACTGTTGATTGTCAACCCGCTGTTTGAAGGTTTAATATGATCATAATGAAAGTTGCTATACTTATTCTTCGATGGGAAAAGAAGAAAAAAAAAACAAAAGTAAAATGTGAACTTTCGACTTTGTAAATAGGCTGCTTCGGCATTGTGACATTCTTGTTTTTTATTGAATCGGACAGATTAAGGAACACGGCAAAGCATGAGTATAGTATATTTGGATATGATTCTTTGGATTGTCCTTATCCAATTTACTTGAAGATTCGTTATTCCTATATTTCACATTAATTGTTTTTTTTTGTCAAGAGTGCTTTAGACAAAAAAGTGAGGTGTTTGGTCAAATTTTTGGAAGGAAAAAAATATTTTTGAGGAGAGCAGGAAGTAGTTTTTGAGAATTAGAAAAATAGCTTCTCTCCAAAAGCACTTTTCTGAGAAGCATTTATTGTGAAAAATACACTTAGAAGCAATTTTCAAAAGCTTGGCCAAACACTAATTACTCGTCAAAAGTTCATTTCAAATTAATTAGTCAAACGCAAACTGCTTCTTAGGGGTGTGCATTCATTTTATTGATTCGATTTTGACCCTTATCGATAATTACTTATCGATTGTCGATTTGTACATATGCTTATCGATATCGTTTCAATAAGATTTCGATCTTTTCGATTTCGATTTATCGATTTTGAGGGCTTATCGATTCGGTTATCGATTACACCAATAAGAAAATTTGCGGGGTTCCAAGAAAAGTATATCGCTATAAACGCATCTGACTAATATGGACAAAAGAAGCTAAAATAAAACGAACACCATTTATAATATAAAAATTGTGTCAACAAGCACATGCAACAAAACTAAAGTAAGGGACAAATGTATGCCACCAACACTCCAACGGTATAAAAAAATAAAACAAAACAAAACACATCATCACGACTAATTCTATTTTCCATTAATTTGAACTTCATTCCCTTAATATTTAAATATGATCATTCCTTAAATGTGGTAGAAGAAATAATAGGGTAAGCGACTTAGGGTAAAGGAAAGAGTATAGATTAGGGAAACTAATATTGTATAGCCGCTTTCAAAATAGTAGTGAAATATATAGACATTCTGTATGCTATATTAATCTATACTTTTGGAAGGAAAAAACTGATTTTGAG